>WAAD01002616.1:101596-167171 GCA_013389945.1 Fregata magnificens
AAATGACAGTGCTGTTGAAGTGCACTCTGGGCCAGAGCAGGTGCTATAGCTCTGCCCTCAGCAGTGCCCTGTGCCTACTTGAATGTTAGCTAACTTAGTTCAGCCCTTGAGGGAGGATCTTCCCAAAAGCTCTGGGGTTTCCAGGGATTTTGTTTAGACAATACTTGTCAATAAACTGCATGGGTTGGAATAGATGGACTGTGAAGAGGTTCTTGGTCCTTCAGAACACGTAGTATGTCTATTAAATTTGTACTGATATTTTGTTTGTTTTGTAGGTATTTACACGTGAGTGCATGAGCCACTATCTAAGAGTATTTAATTTCCTTTGGAGAGCAAAGCGAATGGAGTATATTCTTACTGATATATGGAAAGGGCACATGTGCAATGCAAAGCTTCTGAAAAGTATACCAGGTGAGAGAGGCCCAAATGGATGACATACTTTTAAACTGGATTTAGATGGCTGCATTGTATTTTAAACTGTATGTTAAGAGGGGCGGAAAAAATGTCTGTTGGGACAGATGAGTTTTATAGTTTGTTGCTCCTCCTGACTGACTGTTTAATGGTAGATGATGTTGAAGATAAAATAACATTATTGTAAATGGAGGTTTTGTGTTTGTTGTTTTACTTAATCCTTGGTTGTGAGTTTTTGTAACAATGAGCAAATGAAACATCCCATGTCTCTGGAAAGAGACTGTTACTCTTCCATCCCCTTTTACTCACCTTCGTTGATGCCTTCCTATCTGTACCCTGTGTCTACCTCTTTCTTGTGCTGGAAGTAGTGTGTCACACACGCACGCTTTTGAATTTACTAGTTTTACCTTCACTCATTCCCTGTGGTTTTGTTTAGCTAAGAACAGAAGAGGCAAAGATAAGAGAAACAGATGTTTGAGAAGAAATAGGAAAGCTCTTTAAGTGTAGTGGCTGTGGTGTATGTTTAATGGGCTGGGATTTTTTGATCCTACTTCTCAGCTGAGAATATAGTCATATTTGTGAGCATCTGTACTGGCTCAATGTTGACTTTTTTTTACCTAGCTACATTTCTCTCAGTGAAAAATAGCTATTGAGGGTTATGCTTTTTTGTGGTGTAGTAATATTTACAAAGATATATTTATGTTTTTATAATTAGGAACTGTTAGGTGGGTGGGAGTGGACACCTTGGCCTCAGAAGGTCACTGGGAAACAAGGTCCTGTAAAGTCTGCTCCAGTGCACAAGGCTGATCTCTGGAACTGTATGGGATGATAGGTTTCCTTTCTGTTTCTGTGGGATAGGATTTAGTTTACTGTCATTTCCAAGTCCCAAATAAGTGCTTGTTTGACTCAAAACCAGTCGTCTATTGCTTTCTGTTCCCTTTGAGACTAGGATGCAGTTAACAGATTTTATTCTCATCACCTGAGGGTCTTCAGGCTAGGGTTTGTTCCCTGTGGGGAATGGTGGTCTCCCATTGCTAGGGTTTTGTTTGTTCTTTTTGTTCTCAGAAGGAAGTTTGTTTTTTCTTCCCCCCACCCCGCCCTTCCTTGGGAGGCCTTTCTAATGCTTTGCCATGGAGCAATCTTCTGTAAGTAAAAGCTCAGTTGCTTGTTACCTTTGGGTTTGGCTATGTTTTAAGTAATGCAGATATTTAAAATGCTGGCCAAGCTCTCATAGCTATTGTTGGCAGAAGGAGCCAAGTGTTGTATTTCTCAGTTTGTGCCTCTGACAAAGGAGAGTATGTTTACAAAGACCTGTACTGCCCTCTGCCTGGAGGGACAGGAGTCTTTCTTGCTCACTGGCATGTCTAAGTTGGAAGCTGCGAGTATTTTTCTGAAATACATGGAGAGTCCACCCCAGCACTGATTTACAAAGTAGTAGTAGAACTTGCTTTTATTTTCTCTCTCTCCCTCCAAAACAGTACCTTGCCCTTCCAGTCACAGAGCACCAAGTGGAAGACAGTAACTGATAGGAGGAAGCAGCTGCAGGGTCTTTTGGTTTTCAACCACAAAGAGGTAGCGTTGACTTTCAAGGATAGCTTTATTCACAATTCCCAAAAAGTCTTAACAGCCAGGGATTTTAATGCTTTAAAGGAGTACTTCTAGACAGTAGTGTCAAGCTCGGTCTTTTCCTGTCAGTAATTTGAAGAAGAAGCACAGATGTATCCAACTCACCGATGTTGAGGAATTTCTGTTTAGCCAACCCTGGAGGTTTTTTTCATTGATCCTATTTAAAGTAGATGCAACACAATGTGTTAGGGATAGTCTTCCTGCAAAGGCATAAGAAATGAAGAACAGAGTAGCTTGTAATATCTTTTGGATCATTGGATGGTTCTGTAACATCCCAAGATACAAAAATGTGGAATTCCTTTTGTAGTAGTCTCATAGTTTGTCTGCAGTGGCAAATTACTTTGGCAGCTTTTTAGAAATTAATTCCTCTGTCTGGATATCTGCCTGATTCCACAAGGCTGAGTATCTTTGTTCCAGAGAATTTTTGCAGTTGATGGTAATCTTGAGAATACCCTTCCACAACAGAGATGCCTTCTCTTACAGGTGAGCAGCTGAGGCCATTAGTGGGTCTCTGGTGGATCGGGGAGTTGAGCCTGGATCACATGAGCCACAAATTCCCTACCCCTGTCACAGCCACCCTCTCTTTTGGTCTCAGTGTAGCTAAGTAATGCAAAATATGCTCTCTGTGGTTTGAAGGCTAATGGTAAGAGATGAGAGGCCCCAGAAGCAACTGTAAACCTGTGGCCTCAGATTTTCAACCAAAAGAACACATGGGATGTTTACTGTATTTTGGTCTCTTGGGACTGAGAGGGTCTTTTTCACTTGTGACAATCAGCAAGTTTCCAGCACTGTCTGAGCAGACAGTCAGTGTCATCTTTGGCTTACATTTTCTAGGAGTTAATTGTGCAATGTTCTTTGCTCATCTGTTGCCAGCCAGTATTGCTGCTACCATGCAAGACTAGTGCCTGTTTTATGAAGTATTCAGTTTGGTAGGAAAAGTTTACCAAGCTGGTTTGATGGCTGTGCCTGTCCTTGCGGTCTTTAACATGCCATCTCTTTGGATTTTTTACAGAGCTTTCTGGGGTGCTGCATCAGTGTCACGTTCTGGCATCAGAAATGGTCCATTTCATTCATCAAATGCAGTATTACATTACATTTGAGGTATACTCTATCCACCCAATTAGTTGCTTAAAAACGAAGTACTTTTAATATTCTGTATGTGTTGTGTGTCTTAAATTTCAAAGAGCTTGTCATCTAGCAAATCAAAACAGCCCAATCCTGAATCATTGCTCCAGGTGCTTGAATGTTCGTGGGATGAACTCTGGAACAAGGTCCAACAAGCACAGGACTTGGATCACATCATTGCAGCTCATGAAGTTTTTCTAGACACAATCATAGCTCGGTGCTTGCTGGATAGCGATTCCAGGGTAAGTCTTCTCCTTTACATTAAATTGTAGCTTTGTGATCTTGGCTTATGCGTTAGGAACCGTCTTCTCTTATGTTGTAGGAGCAAAGGGAAAAGTAATTTTTCTTCCTCTGATATAAGACCTTATAATGGTAGGCTCTGTACATACTCCCCGCACACAGTGACAGATGCTGATTATAAAACTTGTTACAATGCAGGCCAGTTGCTTTTGGTCCTCAGAAGCTGTGTGTTCATGCAACACACAGCCCTGACTTAAGGCTTTGCAAAACAGCTTCTACAGCTGTGTGTAAAAAGATTTAATTTACTTATATTCTGAAGAGTGGTGGTAACTTAAAACTCTTTTGCCATACAACTCTGTCATTGTTTTGTTGCTTAACTGTCTCACAGGTACTTCTCAACCAGCTTCGAGCTGTTTTTGATCAGATCATTGAGCTCCAGAATGCCCAAGATGCAATGTACAGAGCTGCTTTGGAGGAGCTGCAGCTGAGATTGCAATTTGAAGAGAGGAAAAAACAGCGTGAGCTTGAGGTACAGTAAGGATATTGCTAGAACATGAAAAGTAATTGAGGCAGATATACTTGTCTTCTGATATGCGGAGGATTTTAGATAGCATGTAGAGGTACAGCAAAAATGAAGGATTTAGTTAGGACAAATGTAAAAGTCATCAGCAGTAGCTAGTGAATTCAAACAAAACTGCTGAATGGTGGTTTTCATTTCTGTCTTGCCCAAAAGCTCTAGGTGAGTAGATTCTGTGGTGGGCTTTGGAGGATGAGAAATTTAGGTCTGGTTTAGGTGGAGGAAATGGAAGAGGCTTCAATATTCTGAACCCTTTTGCAAAAAATGCCATAGCTCCATGCCTGCCTCCCTACTGCAGTCTGTGGGACATGCAGGGCTGGTGTGAGACTCGCCTGCTTTGCTAACCTCAGATTTCTTTCACGTGCTGTACAACCACCAAGAGGACTGATAGTGTCAATACTAGAGGCTCCATGTTTGGCTTTCTATGGCAATGATTGGTTTGTGTAAACATGGTGGTTTAGCTGGGCAGAGGGTGGCCCAGTTAGCAACTTTCATCATGTGATACTTGACCTCTTAACTCATTTGGTTGCTGTGTAGGGCAAGTGGGGTGTAACCGCATCAGAAGATGAAGAGGAGAACAAGAGGATGAAAGAATTTCAAGACTCAATACCCAAAATGTGCTCACAGCTGCGAATACTCACTCACTTTTACCAGGTGCCCCTTAGATTATTTTTTTTTTTAAAATCTTCATGTATTCATGTGTGCAGTTTGTGGATCTAGGTCTTCATTTTTTGCTTCTTTACTTAGAAGCCTGTATTCACTGTTCCTCAGTAGACAGCAGGTTTTGTGATCACGTATGTTCCCCTGACAAAGAGGAATAGTCTCTTCATCTAAGTCTCCTCCTTCCTCCAGTAGTGGAAGTAATAGCTATCTTCTGGTGTAATCTGAAAAAAAAAATATAATTCCTTCTGCATTCCATTTCTTCTCACCATATTTGCAAGTCATTGCTATTAAAGACTGCAGAAAGGGTCCTTATTAAGGGCCTAACACTTGGTTTTAAGCGCACTGAGATGGGCAATGGGTAGGCTGTTTGGGGGAACGTGCACAGGCTATCTTCTTTGGTGGGAATTATTCTGGCTGTGTCTTAATTTGTTGTATCTGATTCTAAAGCTCCCATTCCCCACGAAAGTCAGCTGTTAGATTTCAGGGAAGGTGTTCCCAAAAGTGATGAAAGTGAGGGACACCGCACTACGTGTCACAGCAGCCTTTCAGGATTAGACCCCAGGTCAACTGGAAACCAAAACCCTATTTCAACTCGTCTCTTGACTTTGACACGTGAGATACTTTTGATGTCATGTAGTGTACCTTTTAACTTCTCTTATTTATCACCTTTGGCATGCCTGACGTTAGGATTTTTTGATGATGGTGATACTGAGTTTGACTTAAAGCTGTAGGGTCTGCTTTCTTCTATCTTGCTGTTGATGTTTTTTGTATCTTTCTTTCTTATTTTAATATCCGTAAATACACATTTAGACAAATAAACATGCAAGCATGCATTGTTTTCGTAGGTAGATTAATGAGGTTGAAGTGGTTTTGCTGGGTTGTTACCCATACATTCATTTTACCTTATAAGAGTGCAATTGGTTTTTTATAGCAGTTATAGTTGTGACTTAGCACCTGTACAGCATGTGCAGAGCACTTCCCACTCTTTCTCTGTGGTGGTTTGCACCAGATCCATTACTGTGTGGCTTATAGCTTTGCCAAGCTGTAGCTACCCTGGATGAAGTGCTGCATTGTCAAAAGACTTCAGTTCACATGGAAGTTTGAATGAAAACAGAATAGGGCACCCCGGTTATAAAATACTGGTGGCTTTTGCTGAAGACTGTTGAGATCCTGAGCTCTGATGCGAGGACGTCAGATCTGTGAGGAATTTGCTTCTGGGTCCAAATATTGCAGTTCTCCCTCCCAGAGAAAAGTGGAGCCAAATTATTAAGAAGAGTAGACTGTGAATAGATTGTAGTTTGTGTGCTCTACAGGATTTGAGTAGAGTCCAAGTTGGCAATGTAGCTGCACAGCCCTACTATGGATTTTCCGTGGAGGACTTACCTGGCCAGCCTTGGTCATCTTTGGAAGTAATGGGGTGCTCTAGTTATGGGCATGTCCACATTCGTATTTAGTGGAGGGCTAAAGCTCTTGAAGTGAGTCTTCCCATCCTCCCAAAGTCCTCTGCTTTCCTGCATGCTGTGGAGCTCCCACAGTCCTTTGGCTAGAGCCGAATGGGAAGAAGGGCTCCAGAAGCATGCCTCCTGCATGCCAAGTGCAAGTCCCACATAAAAACTGCTCCAAATGCATAGAGTCTAGCCACTGGGTCTGTAGCGGTGACTGCCCTACTGGGCAGATGCTCTGCTATTCTGGGGTGCCACTTGCTGCTCTAGGTATAGCCTACCTCAAATACGTATTTTTGAAGCAAGCGGTGGTCTAATGCTGGCCTAGCCTACCTTGTAGATGTAACAGGGAAACAAGGTGAGTTCTTCTGTCGGCATGGATTGGATCCTGAATTGGTCTGCCGGCTACAGTGGGGCTGCCCTGGGAGGACCGAGGCAGTGGCACAGGGGGAGCTTCCCTGCAGCCTGGGAGCCTTTGGACAGATGGAGAGTGCCAGCAGGGCAAGGTGGGAGCAGTTTAAAAGACCGAGCTGTTTGCACTGGAGACTGAAGTGCCTGGCATATGTTTGAAGATAAAATGAAGCTCTGGGTTTTTGCAGAAAGAATGAATCCAGCATAACTCATTTGTTAACAGTTGGGTATAAATGCTTGCACTTGCCCTTTTCCGGATTCCCTCTGCCTCCTTGCCAGGCCTGGGCACCAGCTGGCATCCCTATGCAAAACACACTACTGATGTCTTCTTAGTTGTCTCTTGGGTTTTTCTTTCTCCTTCAGGGAATCGTCCAGCAGTTCTTGGTCCTGCTGACAACCAGTTCTGACGAAAGCCTTCGGTTTCTTAGCTTTAGATTGGACTTCAATGAACATTATAAAGCAAGAGAGCCAAGGCTTCGTGTATCGCTGGGCACTAGAGGCAGACGAAGCTCACATATGTGAAACAACTGCTAAGGCCTGCACCTCGGTATCCGAAGGATGTTGAACCTCTTGTTGGACAAGGCACTCAGTGTTGACGTAATACAACCAAATTGTGCGTGATCGGTGTCTACCATTTCTGCAGGCAACATGTTTTCAGTCGTGTGATTGTGTGACACTGTATAGCAGGAAGCAAAAAAAGTAGGTTTTTTTACACTGACGTTTCTAGAATTACCAGACTAAATGGGCTGATGGAACCTCTTCCAATCAGCTTCTTAAATCATCCTTTTAAACAAATGCCAATTTTATTTGAAGCTTTCTGAGCTCTCTCCACTGTAACTTATATCTGTGTCAAGGAAATTGCCTCTTTTGTTTATAGAAAGCACCATTTCCTTTTTTAACAAGAAAATAAGAAGGTTATTTTTTCTATATGTACTTGTTCTATTTGAAGAGAGCTTTTGTTAAAGCCAACAGATTAGGACCCAGACCTAATATCCTTGTTAAGAAGCTATACAGCATTTCATTATGCTGATTTTCAGTGTTGTGATGTGTTTGTGTGAGAAACTTTGTATCAGGAGACATAAACTTATATTTAATTTTTTTGTTTTCAAAATTAACAAACTGAAATAAAAATTTAGTAGGGAAATTCTATGGTTTTGGTACAGGAGAAAACTATAGAAGCAGAGTGGGAGTATATCTATTGCACAGAAGATCTAAAAAAATGAAGTTAAAGCCTCCAGTACTGTGAAAGGAAAGTTTTGGTTAAGATTGAATTGAATGAAATAATTGATGTTCAAAATCAGATGTCTAGAAACAAACTGACGTGGCCAATGTTGACTTCATTCTCTTCCCTTCCCTATTTTTTCATTGTAAATATTTATATATTGCTGTCCAGATGTTGGGGAGAGGGGGATTCTTCTTTTGCAAAGTTGTCATTATATCAGGTCATTTATTATGTTCCACAAGTGCAAGCTTAGAAAAATAAAAACACAGTTACCTTTCAAACAAGTGCTTTGCTTTTTGTAATTGAAAGATTATGATTTTTCCACAGGGGAAGAAAGGAGAAGCTTCCAGCTAGGAGTGTACTGATTTACAGATCCCTACCCATTACAGGATTTTTGTCCTAGTCTTATCTATACTTAGAGTTGTGTGCAGTTCATTAATGAATGATAACCTTTAGATCAGCCAGGTCTGTGGCCTTTTTGCCTTTTGCTCTTACTCCACTTGAACCCCTGGGAAGCAGAGGCACCTTCCAGGCCATGCAGGTGAGGCTGCTGTGAGTTATGTGGGAGGTGAACTCTCGTGAGGATGATACGCCAACTTGCAGCCCTGGACTAGCAGCTTTGCCCTCCAGACACCAGAATTCCCGTTATTGTGCAGGCCTTGGAGTCCTTGCTTTTGTTAAATAAAACATGTAAGGCCTTTAACCCTGTGCCCTTAAAGGACCTGCTGGTGCAGCTACCCTCATGGGAGTACTCGCAGGCAGCATTTCAGCCATAAGAAAATATGGACCCTGAAGCCAGTGATATTCTGCGTGCCAAAGGAAAGCTGAAGGATGCTGGTTTGGCATCACAAGGTCGCAGATCACTTGACAGGCAGGAGTAGTCTGTTTTTCTGGATGTGGTGGGAGAGTATTGTTCTTGTAAAGTCTGAAAGAACTACAAAGCTTATGTGATTGCGTTTTGGCCAAAACTGTTGGAAAAAAAATTAGCTGCACGGGCACTCTTTTGGCCATTGCCTTGAGAGACATGTTGCATGATTCCATGTGTCATTAGACAGTCCACAGGCCAGAGAGGCACCATCAATGTCAGAAGTAGAGGACAAGTTCCAGAGGAAGGTTTAGTTCCCTTCGGTGCTAAATGAATCCATCAATATGCAGGAGACCCACAGTAGTGGCCATGCTGGGAGTGATCATTTTGGGGTGATTCCACAGATATCCATTGATCTGGGAAGAGTCCTCACTGCTTTAGGAGTTGCTCCGACTGCCAGGCTGAGGGGGATGTTTTGAACGCAAGGCACAGAATACCTGGGCCAGTGGGGACCTGCCATTGTCCTTGCTGGTCCTTTGTGGGTGGAGACCAATCTTTCATCCCCTAACCCAGAAGCCATCATGTTTATTTCAATATACACATTTTTTGTAGCTCCCAGTCCTACAGTTAAAACTGAGCAGTTGTGGTGTAACAAGCATAGCTTGAGGAAGCCAATGACCCTTTTTCAAGTAAGATGGAGTAATGAAAAAAATATACAGACAGAAAGATGAATCTTTGTGATCATCTGTTGGCTCTATACTGTTAGAGCCAGATTCTCATCAAGAGAGTGGATCAAAAGTTGAGCAATAAATACCTCAAATCTTACTTTGGGCTTGGAAATAACTATTAACAGCATGGTCATAATAAATTATACAAGAGCACCAACACTTCAAACTGGAGCAGAAAATTGAGACTTGATGCATTGATAAATATTTAAAAGGTAAGGCATAGAATAACCTGTCCAGCTCTGCAGGAAAATCCCCTGGAAGTGGATGGGAACTGCTCCTGAGATGTTCAGTTTCTCAGGCAATGGCATCCATTCTTTCTTTCTCAGAGATTGCTTTGCCCGCACCCGTACCTGGGGAAGATTCGTCACCACTCTTCGACCCCTCTGACCGCCAGGATGGGGGGAAGGTTGTGAATCCCTGGCATGGAGTAACTAGACTAGCTCTGTTGGAAGATCCCCTGGAAGTGGATGGGAGCTAGCAATGTCATCTTCGATTTTTATGGCCATTTCAGCCATTTTTTTTCCTTTTGCTGATTTTTTGCTGGGTCTTCCCTCTTTGGGGCACTGTCGGCATTACCTAGTGCTGCTTCTCTGCAACACCAAGCATGGCCTTCATGAAAGAATCTTCATCGATATGAATGAGGAGACTGATTTTTTAAAGCTCTTGCAACAGAAATGCTGACAGAGCTACCCACTGCAATCTAGGATGCTGTCCCTAGAAATGCTTCACTGCGCAGAGCTGCCATCCAACCAAGAATGGTGGGAATACCAACACAGCCTTTTCTCTTCTTCAGCCTCAATTTAACCAGGTCACCCAAAGGTGATTTTGGAAGGAGAAAGTGTGGGAAAATAGCGGGGTAAGCAGATAAAAAGGGCCGGTCGTGTATAAATAAGGTGCTGATCAGTATGGTTTTCTAGCCTTGCCCTTCACCTGATCGGTGCAGCCTGTCCTGTCTCCTTACTAAATCCCTTTTCCTGGGGGTTGTGATGGCAGTCTGAGTGCAGCAACTGGAGTGGGATCGCAGGTGGGAGGTGTGCCTGTGGTGCCAGCAACTGCAGACACTGCAGTGAGAGGATGTGTGTATCCAGAGGTGAGAGGGTCCAGGGGTCAGCTGCTGGCTGGACTGTGCCTAAGCCCAGCTACCAGAGAGAGCCACGTTTGTACTGTGAGCCTTGCAGAAGGTGGTGTATTCAAGGAGTTAGTGATGTTGAACACACGTGTCTGCTCTGCTGGGCCTCGCACCTGGCACTTGAGCGGCCTGAATGTCAGTGTGAGCAGCGTATCCTCTGTATGGGAACCTGATGGAGTGCCTCGTGCCAGCCCATCCTGCGCTCCAGGGCATGGGAAGAAGGAAACCCTCCACAGATGGGACCTGTGCAGTGCACCACGGGAAAATCTATCCAAGCTCCGTCCGGTGCTGTGCAAAAGCAGGGTGCCCAGCATCTGAAGGGGTATAAGTTTTAGTCGCTACCTGTATTCTTCTTTTTATCCTATTTCTATACCTGGTTTTATTCTGTCATATTAAACCAGCTGTTTTCTTAAGCCATTTGTTGTCAGGCCTTTTTTATTGAGATACAGAAAGAACCCTGCACCCTGTCTCTCTCTTACTGACCTCCTGGTGCAGAACAACATTGTGCTTATAAAAATAAGTAATATATCTATATATTATATATTAGCGGGAGATATAGATATCTGTCTATCCCATATATAGATATATATCTGTATTTCCCCCTGTCAGACCTCCATCCTGCTCAGCCAGAGAGGGGAGCATGATGAGGCTGTTGATGTTGCCTTTGTTCATGTGAGTGCTCTGTGTGTCTGTCTGGGTTGACCTGTGTGGCCAGCCGTGTATATATACATATGTGGTGTGGTGTGTGCATGTGCCTGTGGGATGCATCCTGAGCCTTGCTACTGGTTGGACCTGGGGCCATGGAGCTGTGGCAGCCTTGCCTCTGTCAGGCTGCTGCGTTCAGCAATTCCTAACAAAAGTGAGAGAGAAATGATCTTACATTTCATTTGTGCCTGGAGACCAATATTGAATTCTACATAAATGTGCATACTTAGTGTAAAAGTTGACAACTTCCTTCTGCTGTGACTGCACAAGTGGCTTACCTTTCAGTGGGTGGCAGCAACACTGTTCAGGTACGTTTCTAAAGAGAAACATAGGAGTTTTACCTTTTTACTTTATTTTTTAACACTGAACTGCTTATCTGCTACAATTGATGTTAAAGATTATCATTCTTAACAACACATTTACTCTTTCAAGGCTATTCTATATTTTGTAAGGTATGTAATGCAGGCTTCTGGCTGGTAGTTTCAATGTTTTTCTGTTGGAGCTACAGTGTCTGAAAATAAATATACAGCTTGAGGGCCCGAGCAGTCACGTCTTCTCTGGGCTGAAACAGGCCCAGCTCCTCCTGCTGTCTGCATCCTATCCCAGGGCCATTGCTAGCTGACCCCGCACCCTCGGCCCCCTCCTTTTCAGAGTTGCCAAGGACTAAAGAAATTTCTGAGAAACTGCAGTAAAAAGCAGAAATGCAGAAACTGAGAATAAAATTGTCACCCACCTTAGGATGTCACCCAATATGCCAGACTCTTCTGGGGTGAAGGGCTACCCATGCAGTGCTACCAGTATCATAAATGCCTTTAAAGGAAAAGAACTGGAAAGTATTATGTATTATTCTTTTAAACTACAAGAAATATTTGTCCTGGTAACTGGCATGGAAATTATATCTTAACCAATATGAACTCTGAAGAAGAAGTAGCTAAAAAACAGCCCCTGAAAATGTAATCTCCCTCTGTAAGTTCCAACAGCTTGTCTGCCTCAGGGTATGGTACGGTGCAGTTTAATATCTTAGAAACATCCACTAGGAAATGCAGAAGCCCGGGATAGAATGTACTTTTCAGTGAATTAGTTATACGTTTAGGGTAGGAGATCAAGGACAGAATATAATCATCATCTGGTTTTCTTTTAGTGATTCTATTTTTCACTCAAGGCCCTGTGGATTTTCTCCTCTTATACCAGATGCAGTCAACAAATGCCAAGGTCTTTCAACTTTACATAAGAGGATACTTTTCTTTATAAAAAACCTAAATCTACGTGATTTATTTTGTTAAAATTAGTTGTGGAAGGATTCAGTCTTCCTACTGTCGCATATGTAGGAACTCTTTTCAACCCTTCAAAACAGCATTTATGTCAAGAATGGCCAATTACCTTTGGTCAGTGTGAAAACTGTAACTTCCAGTATGCCACATGTAATAATGGTTTTCAGTATTAAGGACCCTCTTTAAGTGCGCATGTAAATTTTTAAACACACACTAAGAGTCGAAAGGTAATGAATGATTGGAAAAAAGGGAGGTATCTGGACAGAAAATTGAAGCATATTTTAAAACTTCTAGACTTAAGGATTGAAGTAATCTCTGACATTTCATGCATGTTTCCTAACGCTGAACTTAGAAACCAGCTGTGGGTGTACACATTTGTACTCATTTCAATCTCCACCCGAGTGAGCAGCCTCAGAGACGACAGAGCATGTTTCACACACGTAAAGGTGCTCAGAGACTTCTCAGAAGTGCCTAATTCATTTCGAAAATCATCTTTTGGCTACTTGAAACCTAAAATATCACTTTAACCTCTAGCAAGATTCTACTCATTGGAGAGAGGAAAAAAGAGTTGGGAGAGCTGCAAGAGATGTGCAAACATTTGTAAGTAGAGCAGGGACAGATACAAGAACTTGCTGTTTCAGAAGTTGGAGGAAATAATTCTAGAAGGGCTTTGTAACCGTCGCCTGCTCTACCCAATTTAACAAACCAAAATTACTTACAGTGCCAAGGATAACAATAAACAGTCGCAAGTTAAGATATTATCTTTCTTAGTCTGCAATTGTTCAGAGTGAAAAGTTTCTGCAGCCGTTGATTTAACTAGTCATATATCGCTCTGAGGGCTTGCTGAACTGCGATTTTAAAATATAATGAAAATATGTTAGGTTTATGTTGACAGGGAATACTAAGAATTTAACCCATGAACCACTCAGTCTTTCTAAAGTATTAAGCCAGGCTCCCTGACAACGTATTTTAACTGTTTTATGTTAGCTTGGAGCAATGCAGTCTTTAAGGCATCTGAATCACTCGTAAGGGTTAACTTGATACTCTCTTTCACTAGAAGAGCAGCGAAGGTGCCTCAGTCAGTATTTGTTTTCCTTCTTTTTGTTCCAAAGCTAGCTTTTTGCTAATGCACTTTGACTACCCAATATTGTCCATAAAATCACTGGGCCAAAACCTGAGCTGCACACAAGTGGAAATAGAGACTCGAGTGCGGGTGAAAGGACAGAGGCAAGCAGAGGTGTACAGGGTCAGAGAGAATACAGAGCTCAGGAAAGTTAAAGAAACCGATGTGATGGATAGTCACTCGCAAGAGGAGAGAAGGGCAGAGGAGAAGAGAGCAGGGATCCTGAAAGACAGCAAATGGTGACCAGAGATGCTCAGGAAATAGTAGAGAAAGAAAAACATACCGAGAAGAATCTGAGGAGTGTAGGAGGTGAAACTTCTATCACTGCACAGTTAATTTACTTTAGCTCTTTGTGGAACAAATTCTGGTAAATGTTTTCCTCCAGAAGTCATCAGAACAGCAATTAAGTTAGCTAAACATTAGAGTATGGAAAATGCAATCGAAGTGATTGTTACCGTCAGCCTGAATATTAAAAGATACGATAGGAAAAAGCTGTTGCAAGGTGATTACCCTGCGTATGAAATCTTCCGGTGCCATGGAGAATGAAACCCGATTATTTGCATTTGAGATACATGCCACAACAACAAGGTAGTTAGGCATCTAGGATCCCTCTCACTTCTACAATGGGAGCATTCCCAACACTAGTCAAGGCCACTTCATTGCCCTTTAAAGCTTTTCCAAAAATTGCCAAGAGAGAGGCAAAGAACACAGTCATCTTCTTTGCTTTCTAACAAGGCACTGCATTCATTCCTTAAAAGAGGGTATTTGTACTGAGTTTTACCTCTTGTTTCTAATGAACGGTGCTGGAGGGCGTAAAAAAACAGAGGGGAATTACAGACAGGCTTACAACAGCAACTAAAAAGGCAAACGGCAACTTTCCTTTAACAACCTGGTGTGTAAAAATAAGAATTAGAACATGTTATAATGGGCGGAAAATGAAGAAAACAAAATTTGCTACAAAACAAGCAGTTGAACCATCAGATGGAGAGGAATAAAATTGCACTGTTTAGTGGAGAACAGAAAGCGTAAAGAGAACATAAAATGTGGGGTGAAAATGGTGTTTAATAAATGAGAAAAGCAGGAGAACTCCCGCTCATTGCGACTTTATTAACACAACTAAAGTTTAAGACAGAAACAGAATACGTTTTTGACAGCTGTGATCCAGGTTATTAAAAAATCCATAAATAAACTGAAATATTTTGTTTAGTATCCCCTAAAAGAGACTAACATAGTATAAATTTATACTGTTTGTGTACATATATGTGTGTGTGCATAATACATGCGCATAATTAATAAAAGTGCTAGTAGACCAACAGGAATATAATTATTATGTCATTTTATTTGCTAAGGAGAAAGATATACAGATTTCTCAGCTACAATGGAATGGATGAGCCAACACTGTTTCTCTCCAAAGTGCCAGATAGGGCATTAGACACTACAGAAAATGGGTTTCGTAAGCACTGCAGACAAAGTAAGCGCTGCACTTCTGCAAGAGCCATTTGCAACTTAGTTGCAAGAACAATTGGAGATCAGTGTTTCCCAAAACAACTGAAAAGGAAACGTGTAGTGACTTTACTTCCTAAACCTCTCATCATTCTTGTCTTCAAAGAAGACTGAGAAATAAAGAAGACGGATACATTCTGCAAACAAGTCGTGTCACAACTTCCCTTTCACCTTGGTTTCCCTCCCCACCAGCCTCATTTCTCCCTTTCAAACGTCTAGGGGAGTTCTGGGATCCTTGATACAATTAGGAAGGAGAGTTTAAAGGGTCTTATAAGTGCAGTTCCTGACAGATGAAGTTAGTCAAGAGTTGCAGGAAAGGTGGATCCTTTAGAAAGCCATAAATGAACAAATAACCATAACCACAGTGGTACACAAACAGCTCCTCCGAATTTCCCAGAACACGCTCCTAACAGCATTCAGACACTGAAGAGTCCTGTACTCAGATTGCCTTTGTACTCCAGCATTATATGGAACAGGCTTTACAGGCAGGTCTTTCATGTTTCCATCAGCCAGGTTACCTCATTGCCCACAGGAGCAATTAGTTGATTAGATCTACTCTGTAAGCCCCTGTGGGCAAAAGAAACAGATACGCATCTTCAAAAAGTCTTCAGGGGACACGAAAGAAACGGGCAAAAAATAGTTTTGGCATCATGAAGAGACACCTTTACTGGTAAGATTTCCCGTCTTCTAGGAGAAAAGCAGCAAAGCAGCTGTGAGAGGTGGAACAGCAGAGGAATGGTACCTGTCAGATCCAGACTTATCTTAGAGTTAGGATGTGTGCACAGGTTCCAATACTTCACAGGCAAAAAGTTTTGGAAATTAAAAGAAATCAAAGCTCCTGCAAACCAAAAGAGCAAAACAGGCATTAATAACAGAATAGGAAATAATTACAAAAAGCGTAATTGGATGGTAGCCAGGGAGTATAAGAAAAGAATAAATGTTACCATTTCCTTAATTAAGACTGTTAAAGGGCAATACTGTAAGTGACTCAGAAAAAACAGCTGTGCAGAAGAAGTTTACGGGCGCTTGTGACTTCAACTATAGGGTTTCTTAATGGGCAATTATACAATTGTAGGCTTATTTTAAGGCTTGACCTTTCTCCGTTATAAATAAAGAGCTCCTCAAGAGCATCTTATAAAGGCGTAGGTAGGTACTAAACAAGATCAAATTTTTAAGTTCATCCTGGCAAGCTGATTTGGATGCACGTTACTATTTACAGCGGGTGCTCAGAGATGCTAAGGGACTTCCAAGCCTCACCAGCAGCGTGAACTGTATCAGGATGCAGAATAATAGAAATCCTGCTGATCCCATCCCTTGGCAGAGACAGCGATGCTGCCGGTGCGGCATCACACACCTCACAGACGTGGTCTCCCCGTGTCTCTGGTCAGACCGACCTCTTGTAGTGGCTTGTAGAGCTCCAGCTGAAGCTCTGCATAAACCTCCCGCTTTTCTTCCAGCCACTGGCCTGCGCTCTAGTACATGGACACAGAGCAGCAGCAATTTGCTGTTCAAACTCGGAGGCTGAAATTCCCGAAACAGCCTTTAGAGGACAGCGGAGAATTGCAAATGACACATTTTCAGCTCTGGCCTCATAGTCCGGGATCCTCAGGGGTTTTTTTTATGAATTATGAGTTCTGATTCAAAGTCCAGAGGAAGTGTAACTTCTGTATTAATGTGTGTTGTGTACTATGGCTTTCTAAGATGAAGTTGGGGCTCATAACAGCCGTGTATTTTTGAGTATGTTGTAGTCATTTCTATCATTAAGAATTCCAGTTTCCACCTGGCTAAGCTATAGCCTCGCTGAGTGAGCTGCTGCACTGCCAAAAGGAGCTCAGTGCTTCATGTTCAGCTCTAATGGAAAAGAGAAGAGCGTCCCCTGAAAAAAAATACTGGTGACTGTTGTTGGAGGTGTAGTGATCCTGGGCTTTGACACGGGGACTTTAAATCCATGAGAAATTTGCCATCTGGGTCCAAATATTGCACTTCTCTCTCCCTGGGAGAAGTTGGGCCAATTTTTTTGAAGAGCTGTTAGCAATAATTAGATTGTAGTTGGGTTTTGCTCTAAATTGGTAGAAGTTGGTTGGGTCAGCAGCACCGACTGCCCTACTGGGCAGATGCTCTGCTATTCTGGGGTGCCACTTGCTGCTCTAGGTATAGCCTACCTCAAATACGTATTTTTGAAGCAAGCGGTGGTCTAATGCTGGCCTAGCCTGCCTTGTAGATGTAACAGGGAAACAAGGTGAGTTCTCCTGTCGGCATGGATTGGATCCTGGATTGGTCTCCCGGCTACAGTGGGGCTGCCCTGGGAGGACCAAGGCAGTGGCACAGGGGGAGCTTCCCTGCAGCCTGGGAGCCTTTGGACAGATGGAGAGTGCCAGCAGGGCAAGGTGGGAGCAGTTTAAAAGACTGAGCTGTTTGCACTAGAGACTCTGAAGTGCATGGCAGACGTTTAAAGACAAAACTGCTGACGACCAGTTCTGACGAAAGCCTTCAGTTTCTTAGCTTTAGATTGGACTTCAATGAACATTATAAAGCAAGAGAGCCAAGGCTTCGTGTATCGCTGGGCACTAGAGGCAGACGAAGCTCACATATGTGAAACAACTGCTAAGGCCTGCACCTCGGTATCCGAAGGATGTTGAACCTCTTGTTGGACAAGGCACTCAGTGTTGACGTAATACAACCAAATTGTGCGTGATCGGTGTCTACCATTTCTGCAGGCAACATGTTTTCAGTCGTGTGATTGTGTGACACTGTATAGCAGGAAGCAAAAAAAGTAGGTTTTTTTACACTGACGTTTCTAGAATTACCAGACTAAATGGGCTGATGGAACCTCCTCCAATCAGCTTCTTAAATCATCCTTAACAAATGCTGTATTTAATTTGGAGATTTCTGAGCTCTCCCCACTATAACTTGGGTCTGTGTCAAGGAAATCACATGGTTTTTTGTTTAAGAAAGTACCATTTCCTTTTTTAACAAGAAAGTAGGATTCTTTTTCTATATATAATTGTTCTATTTGAAATCACTTTGGTTAAAGCCAACAGTTTTGGACTCAGACCTAACATTCTTGTTAAGAAGCTATATAAAGCACGTAGCTATGCTCATTTTCAGTACTGTGATATATTTATGACAAACTTCCATGCTTTTTTCTGTGTTTGTTTTCAAGGTTAATATTGCAAATAAAAGTCATTTAATAAGCAAATTCTACGGCTACTGTACAGGAGCAAACTGTAGAAGCAGAGCAGGAGTGACCTTATTGCATATGAAATAACCTAAGAACTGAAGTTAAAACCTCAATACTGTCAAAGGAAAGTGTAGTTTATTTTCAAAATCTGATGTTAGAAGAAAATGGCTTGGGTAATCAAGACTACTTTATTTCTCTTTCCTTGCCTATTTTTCTGTTGTAAATATTTGTATATTGCCGTCCAGATATTGGGGGAAGGAATCTTTTTTTTTGTTTGCAAGGGTGTCATTACATCAGGTAATTGAAGTATCTATATATTATGTTCCAGAAGTACAAGCTTAGAAAAAGAAAAACGCAGTTGTCTTTCAAATGCTTGTTTTGCCTTTTGCAATTGAAAGACACTAGTTTTTGAGCAGGGTAAGCAAGGAGAAGCCTCCAGTTCGGAGTGCAGTTGGTTTACAGATCTCTCTAGCAAACAAACCCATTACAAGGCTTTGGTACTAGTATTAACTATAATTAGTTGCATACAATTCATTCATTAACAATTGTCTTCAAATAAACTAAGTCTGTGGCCTTTTTTTGCCCTTTTCCTTACTCTGCTTGAACCCCTGGGAAGCAGAGGCACCTGCCAGTCCATGCAGGCAAGGCTGCTGTGAGTCACGATGGAGGTGAACTCACAAGAGGATGATGATTCAAACCCACAGGTCCAGCTTAAGAGGTTTGCCCTCTGGACATCCAGACACCGCTGAAGATGGAAGCAGTGCCCCCCAGTAGGTTATCCTGCAGGACAACCTGCCTTTCCTGGGTGGGACGGACACAGACTTTTCAGTTGCAGCATGTGGTGTAAGATGGATGGATCTGTAGAGAAGAATGAAAGTTCAGGTGGTGAGTGAGTCCTGGGAACGGGGGTGGCAGAGGGTGAGGGAGGTGGGGATTCAGCCACGATGTCATTTTCTTTCTGGACAATTAGACATATCACTCTTAAGAGGAAGCCTAAATCAAAATCAAAAGGGGCAGATGATTAACTTCTTAGCAGGCTTGAAACAAATCCGCTGACCAAGACTTTGCAGATTCTGGGAAAGACACTGTTTTGCCTCCTCCCAGCTCCAGTATAACATGCCCTGTATTTTTCACCAGAAGAATCTGGGTTATATGACCTGCAATTTACACTGCCAGTCTGCTCGATTTGTCTGTCATTTTGCTGTCTCACAGAGGAGGGTAATCTCTCAGAACCAAGTCGCTGATTTAGGCCAGGGAGGAGCAGCTCCCTGATGATGCAAAGGTCTGGCGTAGTATAAACTTAGGCTAAATTGGCATTAAGCTTCTGAAGCAGTCAAAGGTCAATCTTTAAGGTTAAGAAGTAAGCAGTTTTACTACCAGGAGAGGAATCGGCCCTACATCAGCCCGCTCACTCTGCCCATAGGGGTAGCTTCTTCCCCACCTGCATCATGGGATGGCTGAGCTCTGTCCTGACCTAGGTAAGCTGTGCTGAGACTTTGGTCTTTGCTTGGAAGCGGTTATTTTTAGTAAGAGAAAATGTAAATCTCCAAGTTTTGCAACAGAAACATCCATTATGGCAATGTATTTGATAAAACTACTTGTGACGTGTAGAGGATGGAGACCTGTAATACCAAACTGTTGTGTTTGTCAGTGTCACTTGCAGGTCTTGTGCTTATTTAATGAAGAGAGTTTGTTTCATCTTTTCTCCCTCTCCCTTCCCTCTGTTTTGCCCCCTCTTCAGTTCACTAAGCTAGCTTTAACTGAATTGTTGCCATGTCCTCCCTCTGGCAGCAGTACAGCCGTCTGCTCTTCCCCTGATCCTTGGAGATCTCCTGCAATGAGCTCCTGGGACTTGCTTGGTGCTTCCCTGAGCCTTTTATCTGAGACTTCGGGATGGGCTTCAGAAAGTTTTACTTCCCCTTCTCTTCTGGGGTCTAGTTTTGTTCCTTTTAGCTATAGTTAGAGCTATGTTTGTCCTTTAAACCAGAAGTCAGGCTTTTTACCTCCTTCTTCTCACTCTTCTCTCCCAACTAACTAAAAAGCTGCATTTTTATTAAGCCACTTCAGCAACATTCTGGCTTTACCGATTACAGTTCTGAGTTCAGACATGTTTTAGGGACTGAATCCTTCGCTCCTGTGAAATAAAGCATGTAAAGTTTTTATTTCTGTTCCACTTAAGGGACCTGCCAATGCAACTTAATGGGAGCGCTTGCAGGCATCATTTCAGCCAAAAGAAAATTTGGTCCATGAGACAAGTGTTGTTTTGTGTGCAAAGGGAAAGCTGACGGATTCAGAGGATTCTGGTTTAAAGAATTGCCAAAGTAAGTTGCCTCTGGAAGTCAAAGTGCATTTACAGACCTCCGGCAAACATCCTGAAGGACTGGTGACTGGCTCACTCTCCAGTATAGGCACCTTCTGTCTATCACCATTACAGTAACTGTGTTGCCACATCAGCTCTGGCCATTTGTAAAAACTCAATATTCATTTACAGGCATGCTTAAATAATTTAATAGTCTCTGTATGTGCTACTGTAACTGTTGCAGAAGTGTCTCTGGAGCCCCAGACATTTATTCTCTGCCAACTGATCTCACATAGCCAATGCTTGCAAGAAGTTCTATGTTGGCGGACCCAAATACCCAGGCAGAAATCACTGCAGCCACCAAGAATGTGCTCCATTTTAGCCATATATGTTTATTTTGTAGAGGAAAAGGGAGATTTGGTTAGTTTATTTCTCACTGCTACTTAAGATGCTCTTAATGTGCGATTAGTTCCAATATCAGCAAGGACCCAAACCTAATAGAAAAACTTTTTTTTTTCATTAGTATGATTACAAAAGAAAACTTGACTTTCAGCACTTGTAGGACCAAGCCACAATCACACCAGGTAAAATTACAAACACTAAGGTCTCATGGTACAAAATGACTAGTATTAAAATGGTCAAGTGAGATTGCAACTTCTCCACTGTTGCGAGGCAGGCACTGTGGTTCTTGTAAGTTTTCGTTTCTGAACTGCAGCTGTGGACAACAGGTATTTGTGAAAGCTGCTCATGGTTTTGGGGTACAGCAGAATTGCAGAAGCTCTGGTCTTCTCATCATTTGTTTTTGATGCTGAGTTAGTGTAGGATGTCTCGTGAGCAGGCTGCTCTTCTGAAGCTGCTGAGTCCGTACCGTTGCCCTAGGATTCCTCTGCTGGCAGTCACAGAGAGTTGGCTGCAGTTATTGTTGAGGTTCTCATTTTGTATGGCAATCACATCCTTTTTTTGCTTATATTCCTGCGGTTTGTCTGTGTTCCTCTGCTTTTGATTCTTTTCTTTTATAGGCAGTGTAAGTATTAGTTAATATTCATCCTCTGCATTAATAAAAATGTTTCAGAAAAGGACACTCACTGGTATGAATTAAGAGGCCAATTAAAAACAAAAAACCTTACAGCAAAGATCTCAGTAGATTATTGTTAACAGCTAACATCGCCCTCCAGAATTCGGTGGTGAATACTATAAATGCTTAATTGCTAATATCAACCATCTAATAAAGAATTATGTGCGGGGGCGGGGGGTGCGGGGATCAACTGACTGTTTTCTCCATCAGTGTAGTAACTACTGAAGTCAACTCTGTCCCAGCCAATACAAAACCAGAGACTGCTGCAGAGACTATTATACGGTGTTTTCATATGTCTTTATGATCTGCAGCCTTCATGTTCCTTCTGCCTGGAGGAAATCATGCAATCCGTATGTTAGAGGGGGAGATTTTGCATTGCTGATAATCTCACAGAGTGTTTGACATTCTTGTGTAATCTTGTGTAATCTGTCTCGACATTGACAGGAAATTTTCTTTTTCACTTTGTTAGTGTCTCTGAATGAGTGAAAATCCTGGAACAGCAACATTTTCTTGATTTCAGTAGCAACAAAGGGAACTTCCAAGTCATTGCAAATTAATGTGCTGTGGAGCCTCTCTGTAGACTGTCCCTAGAACCGCTTTTATGGCTACGGCAGTTCTGACTGTTTTAATGATCTGATTCAGTGAGATGCAGCCACATTCCCTCTTGTCCTTACAGCCTATCCACGCAGTTACAGAGAAGGTCAAAGAGAAGGGAAGTCATCGCTGCCTTCCTACGTACCTCATTCCCGTGTCAGGTGCTAAAAGCTTTCCTACTAAACAGCGCGGAACTGGGCCTTTGATAAGCACTGATTTGGACAGCTGTAATTTCAACATTCAAGGGATACTTGCCAAGCTTTGCTAACAATTTAGATTTGCTGTTGTATTTAATGTTTTTTAATCTCTGCACATGCAGTCTGGGCTCTGGAGCACAGGCCTGGGCTCAAAGCTGCTACCCCAAAGGGGACCTTATCATCTAGATTGGGAGGCTGTAGGAGGAAAGACCTTCAAAGAGCTTGCTGGTGCATCCATCCTATTGCCACTGCTGTGTTAAAGAATCTTCTTTCATCAGTGGACTCAGAGTTAAAGGAGTATCTGGACGACACACTTAGTCATATGGTTTAGTTTTAGGTAGTCCCGGGAGGAGCAGGGAGTTGGACTCGATGATCCTTGTGGGTCCCTTCCAACTTGAGATATTCTGAGATTTCATGATTCTATGATCTTGACCCTCAGAGCACCAAATGCCATTTCTCCCCATCGATCCCACTGGAAGACCCATCTGCCACTGAATTACTTTAATGGTTACACATCACAGCTGTTAAAAGAAATTTTTCCATGGGCAGCCTGCACGCATGTGTCACAATGCCAACATCAGCCTAAAGGATAAGTTTCTGTTCTTGTGTTCACACAGGACCACATGAAGCCATGAATACCCTTGGCTCTCATTTGGCCCTTAAAGCATTTTTGGACAGTTTTAAATAAGGAAATATTTTTCTTTTCTGACCTAGTTTGGTACAACCTCCGTTCCTTCAACACAGCACTACCCTTGCTTTGCAAATCCAGAGACTACAGTAAAAAGTTCCCTCCTTTCCACTTTCATGTTAATTCATTCTTTTTTCCATATCTCTTCTTTCCTACTTTCGTGTTCCTTTCTATGCCATCTGTTGTTTCGGTATTGCCTTCTTTCCCCTTTTTAACACTTTTAAAAGTGAAAGAATTGGGAGACTTTATAGTACTCCTTTTCTTGGGTTGATGTGTTTCTTAAAGAATAATTACTATCCTTAAGAGTTTGCTACAACACAGACCTAAAGGACTCACTTTGCCGCAGGATCTTCCCTGCTGAATTAGGTGTCCCCAGAAATAATCCCTGTGGATGGAAGTTGAGACACACATGGCTCACAACAAAAATTTTGGGGGATCTGTTAGGCTAATTCCAGTGCAATAGCCATATGTGGTGGGATATCCATGGCTAACAACCAAACTCCCACCCAGCCACTCACTCACACACCCCCTCTGTAGGATGAGGGAGGAGAAAATAGTAAGAACAGAAATGAGAAAGCTCATGGGACAAGATAAAGCCAGGGAGATCACTTACCAATTACTGCCACAGGCGAAACAGGCTCGAGTTGGGGAAAATTAATCTATTGACAAATAAAATAAATATTTAATTACTGAATCAGGTAGTGAGAAACAAAAAGACAAGTATTAAAACACCTTTCCTTCCCCCTTTCCCATGCTCAGGTACACCCTTTCACTTCAGAGTCCTCTCCTCCTGCCCTTGTTAGCACTGCAGATACACCCAGTCCCTTCAGAGAGGCAACGAGCTGTGCAAGGGGGGTGTTTACAGTCAGTAGGTAGTGGTTTCTCTCTGCCACTCCTTTCCTCCCACATCTTTCTTCTGCTCCTGTGTGGGCTCTCCATGGGCTGCAGCTTCCTTCAGCAATATCCAGCCACTCTGGTGTGGGGTCCTCCCTCCACGGGCTGCAGTGTGGGTATCTGCTCTGGTGCCTGGAACACCTCCTCCTTCTCTGACCTTGGTGTTCGCACTGCTGCTTTCCCACCTTTTTTTTTTTTTACTCCTCTGCCTGTTCAGTGTTTTTTGCCCTTTCTTATATATATTATCACCAAGGCACCAGGAACCTCAGCGCTGGGCTCAGCTGTGGCCAGCGGTGGGTCCACTAGAGCCGGCTGGAAATGGCTGAGTCTGGCATGGGGCAGCCCCCTCACAGAGGCCACCCCTGCAGCCCCCCTGTGGTCAGCCCCTTGCCATTTATACCCAACACACCGTATTACTTTGGCATCCAAAAATCAGCTTCAAAATGGATCTCTATGGGGAAAAAAAGGAGTATAAACAAAAACATGTCAACACAGTAGAGGGAGATTTCTGGGATAAGCAGCATTCCCTCTGTCTAATAAATACTGTTCCTCTCCATCTCTCCATAGTCTACTACCTACAAACTAAAACCTGTATGCTTCTCACTGAAGATGTGCTGCATAAGGGAATCATGTATCATATGCTTTTACTGCATTATTATTATTATTATTATAAGAGCATTACTGCACTTACTTAACTTTCTTTGTTCTGTAGAATACATTTCAGCTGAAAAATATTGCTCAGCTAGGCCCATTAGTGAGCTTTAATTTGTAAAGTGTTTTCTTAGGGTCTGTTTGATGAATTCTCAAACCAAATTTGCACAGCTGGATTTCAAAATTAATGCAGCAAATAGACCATCAGTTTTGTGCAGTGTCTCATTCTGAATTCTCATGTCTTGCTTTACCGGAGTTTTTCCCTGTATTCTAAACAACTCAATAACAGCAATAAAATCTGGTCTGGTATTTCCGTAGCTGAGGTCATATAGCAATAGAAAAATGTTTGCTGTCTTTCAGCTGAATAAAACCCAACTGTAGGGCCCAAAGCAAGAGTTCAAAACCAGCCTGAGGATAGCTGTATTTTAATAAATTAAGAAATACAGGACCACAAGGACAAAATGATACCCCTCTTGTATTAGGTGAGACTCAGTTTAACTATACAACCCTACATTGCACAGAGATGGGCAGAAAGAGCAAACTGAAGTTCACCGACTCAGTTCATTCATTAGTCCACGTGCCAGTATGCAAGCAGTCTTGACTGGCTGGCCTTGGGAAATACTCTGCCTAGAGAAATGTGAGGAATATTTCAAGCAGAAAGACCTTGGAAACAGAAGGAAGATGAATAACTTCAGTATTTTAGTTGGGGGGAATTGCGCTTGGGGGTGACTATTTTCCACATTGACTGGATGGTGTCTCTGGTGACCACTTAGCTTGGATACCGTAGCTGAAAACCTGAAATGAGGTTGGACACCACAGTGGGCAAGAGATGATGAGGAGCAGAAGGTGCCTAGCATTATGCTAGGGGTCCAGAGCTGTTGGGTTGCTGTATTGGAGCTGAAAATCATAAATTGACATTTTTGTGTGTGTGTTTGGGTGCTGCTTGGGTGCTGCTGCTCCTTGCACTGAAGTGATCTAGTTGCTTTTATTTAGGACTAGGCAGAGCTAGTAGAAGTTCCTGGCTGCCCCTTTCTTCCCCCTGCCATAGGGCGATAGAGGCTGCTGGCAGGCAACAAAGAAGGAGTTCTCCCTGTTCTTCAAAATGCCTGGAGAACCAGAGGGTAGATCTCTCTTCTCAGGCCTGTCAGAGGGAAATGGAGCAGAAACGGTAGATTACCCTAGTTCTTTCTCCTCCTTTTTCAGACAGATGGTTTAGGTGCAGCTACTGTGCTAGCATTCAGCATCCATTCACTGCTGAAGTTTCCATCAGAGAAGTGCACCATTAGGCATCACATGCCTGTGTACAACTTACTGCCATTTTCTCTAGCCGGAAGATTCATTTGGAAAGATTTTGTCTGGCTTGAATTTAACTGACACCAGGGCAGAGAGTGCTTTCAGAATGTAAATCATCATTTCCCTTT
This sequence comes from Fregata magnificens, assembly GCA_013389945.1. Taxonomy (NCBI): domain Eukaryota; kingdom Metazoa; phylum Chordata; class Aves; order Suliformes; family Fregatidae; genus Fregata; species Fregata magnificens. The sequence continues at coordinate 127,578 of WAAD01002616.1, forward strand.
ATGCAAAGATGCTTTAAAACACAGATCAAAAGAAAAAAAAGGACCTGTGCAAAAGATGCTGCTTCTGCAAGTACCCTTTTAAAACAGTATGTAGTATCCAGTCTGCTGGGAAAGCACAAATTGCTCTTGAATCCAACAGAGATGGGGCTAAATAACCACCAGTCCATGTAACTGCAGTAGATCACAAATCATGCTCCAAGGCTGGGCTAAACTTTGCCTTCAAGGGACATTAGTAAACCATGCCCAAGGGCATTCTAACCACCACCTGCACCACAAACAGTGATGTCAAAGAGTGACTTCTCTCCCCCAGACACTGAAGAGTGATGGAGGCAGTCTCTCTGCAACTAAGAGCCAATGTTTTAGTACGATCTGGATTGGGGATCTATTTTAACAGATTTCTTCAGATGTGACAAAAAAAAAGGCCATTGACAAATCACATGGTATGAATGGCTGACTGTCATCAGTAAATCTTGAAAGAAGAAACAGTCAAAAGTAATGGAAAGTGACTTGTTGCTTATTATTTTGACTTTGGTCTTTGGAAGCCATGATGGAAAAATGCGTCTTGTTGGCAGCAGGTTTCAGCAGTCAAGAACTGCTGTAATCCCATGCTTACTAAAATGTAGGTCAATTTTTCTTCTGTTGTACCATGAGCTTATATTTCCCTTAATTTTATTGGGTTTTAAATGCTCTCATTTCCCAGGGACAAGGCTAGAAGCTAAAAGGAGAGCAAGGCTAGCAGGCAGTAACCTGCACGGGGACAGGACATGGAGCAGGACCCAGTCTGGTGAGCCAGCTCCTGGCGCTGTCTGCTGACTGTCTCTCTCGCTTGTACCGGACTCTCACACTGGGGCAACGGGTAGAACTTTTCCTTCTAGCAACCACTGCTTTCTGACAACCACACATCTGAGAAGTGTGAAAGTCCCTGCAAATGCAAAAGCAGATGAAAGCACAAAAACATCAGGGGATCACATGTCTCTGACATGGCTGGCTGCTTTAACCTGGGCCACAGAGTGCAGGCACACGGGTAGCATCCTGCTCTGACATGTTGATGAAGGTCCTCAGAGGTAGTGGAAAAGAAGGGGGCTGGGCCAGCCTGGCTCGCTCCAGTTCAGGCTGGGAGACTGCCTGCAGGCCAGGCAAAGTCTGTCAGTCTCAGGAAGCCAAACCTGGCTGTGCATCTCCTCAGAGGCCCAAGGCCATTCTTCTCTTGGGCAACTGGAAGGCTGCTTGTCCTGTGACAGCTAATAAGGAGCTAGCCCCTCATCAAGTCCCCTGTGCACTTCAGTGTAAGCACCATCAACAGCCACATTCGTCCCATCACAGTTATAGAATCACAGAATCACAGAAAGGTTTGGATTAGGAGGGACCTTTAAGGTTCTTCTAGTCCAACCCCCTGCCATGGGCAGGGACATCTTTCACTAGATCAGGCTGCTCAAAGCCCCATCCAGCCTGACCTTGAACACTTCCAGTGACGGGGCATATGACAGTTTGCAGACTGAAAATTAAGCACCGATAGCTATGCCTGCAGAGTCAGCATCGTGACCTGATTTCCTGCGTTAGGAAAGAGCAGCCAGTGTTGTTTTCGACATCATTCCTGCCTTGAACTTGCCCAGCTGCAGGCAGGGCTTGTGCATGAGCTGAAGACACTCACCAGTTCCTGACATCTGGATACCAATGTCTGCAGAGCACAACTCTGAGCACCTATTGTACAGCTGGGGTAGCAACAGCCTCTGGGGCTCAGCTTGGGCTGGAACTGGTAGAAGAGGCTCTGGAACAGCTCTGCGGCTTGCCAGCAAACGCAAAGTGTGACATGGAGTGTCATTGCAGCGCAGCTCTGATCGATTCCTTCTTGCTGCGTGAACAGTTTATCCACACATGCTTCTAAAAGCTCAGGTTTACAAGTCTTACAGTTCACACAGAGTGAAATAGACCCATCGCACTTTCCCCAGTTCCTGCAGTAACTCTTCCATCTTTTCAGCTGGCACTTCAGAATGTTTTGCTTTTATATCTTCATAATTTGCTCTTTAAGCGTCTTAAGAGAACATCTTAAGTTAAATCTCACCTGAATAAAATAATTAAAGGTAAATTTTTATTCTTTCAAATAAATAGCTTTTTATTACTTTACCGTGGAATTGCCCCAAGTCAAATAAGTACAGAAATTATTCCCAATGTAAATTTACTTTAGTAAATTGTACAGCATTAAACATGCCTTTGCAACGCTGAAATTGAGAAGGCTGCACCTTCACATACTGTCATACTGAGGATATTTTAGAATACCCATGAATACCTTGGTGGTCCTGGAATGGTGTACTGGTGTCCTCAGTTACAGGAATAGCATAACAACACAAGCACGGACACTGACAGCAGCAGAGATGTGTGTGAGGTATGTCATGGGTCTCTTGTACATCTAGAAGACCCCTGTGACAGAGAAGCAAATCCTAAAATATGTTACTTAATGAAACTGCAAGGGCATGCGGTAGTTATTACCAGTGAAAATGCCTGCAACAGAGTGGCAAGATGGCACAAAACTCCTTATACATGATTCTGAAGTGGGTATTTGGGAGTGTAAGCAAAATGTAACCTTGTGATAAGAAACGGGTCTGTGTATGAGGTCAAAAAGCAAGAACTACGAAGGTCTGACATCTGACATAGCATGTCTCCAGTGCTATAGGGCCACGTGGTATCACCTACTCTGCAAGCAACAGAGAGCGTGGGAAGCAACGCACCCAGCTGGAAGAGAAGCTGGGACACCTAGACACAGGTGACCTTGCCATTCAGCATCACACAGGGCAAATCACTTGCACAACTTCTGCTCTGTGTGGTGTCAGAATTACAGTGACCAGCCAACACTTTCTCACTGATCAGAACATCCCAAGTTTATGGGATTATTGTATTGCATTATTCCTAGCTTAATGAGTGATGACCTCTTCACTCTTCACATTTTATGAGTGATAATAAGTATTTTATTGTATATTATGTATATAATAATATAGTATTTTATGAGCATGTGCCCATTTTGGTTAATTCCTCCCCACAGGAGTGAAAAGAGAATCTCTCCAGACAGAATCTCTGTGGCGATTGGGCGTCTGGACTAGTGCACATAGCCTTGTCCTTAAGTAATGCTATGCTTTTTCAGGGGATGCTAGGAGGTGGTTTCCAACTCCAAGAGTGTATTTCCATTAAGTGACCTAAGATGCTACTTCTGGTGGCTGTTCATTTGCCTAACTTAGATTTTTTGCATAGCTTACATGCTACTTTGCCATTCCTGTGGTAGAAACCATAGAAATTACAGAAAAGTCTGGATTGGAGGAGAGTTTGTAGATCATCTGCTCCAACCTTCTGCTGAAAGCAGAGCCTTCAGGTAAGTCTTCCAGGGCCCTGACATGATGAGTCTTGAATATTTCTAGTGAGGGAGATTCTACCATGTGTCTGGCCAACCTATTTTAATGTTTAATTGTTCTCACAGCAAAAGCTTTGTTCTTGTATCCAGACAGCATTTCTCCTGAAGCAACCCGTGTCCATTGCCTCCCATGTGTGAAGAGAGCACCTCCATCTCCTTTATAACTCTGTTTTGGGTATTGGAAGACTGTGATTAGATCTCTCCTGAGCTTTCTCTTCTCTAGGCTGAGAAAACACCGTTCTTTCAACCTTTCTTCATATCATGTTCTCCAGCCCTCTAATCATCTTTGTGGCCATCCACTGGACCCTCCTGAGTTTTTCAATGTTGTCCTTGAACTAGGGGGACCAAAACTGGACACAATATTCTGAGTGTCAACAGGAGTGGAATAATCACATCCCTGGAACTGCTGACTGTGTGCTTGGTGACACAACCCAGGAGGATGTTTGCTGCCTTTGCTGCCTGGGCACACTGCTGGCTCATGTTCAGCTTGCTTCCCCCCAGGTCCTTCCTTGCAGCAGAGCTGCTTTCCAGCCAGTCAGACCCCCACCTGTACTTCTGCTTGGGATTATTCTGTCAGGTGCAGCACTTTAAATTTATTGTTCTTAAATCTCATGCAATTCTTGTCGGCCCAATCTTCCAGCCAGTTGAGGTCTATCTGTCTGGTGGCTTTTTCCCAGTTTGGTGTCGTCTGCAGACTTAGCAAGGGTGCATTTAAATTTGTTCATCCATATTGTTTGTAAAAACTTTGGATAGTGTTGAACCCAGTATTGACTCCTGAGAAACTCCACTCATGAGTGGCTGCGAGTTTGACTTTGAACCACTGAATACCACTTTTGATCACAGCACTTCACACAGTTCTCCATCCATCTTCTGGTTCATCTGTCCAGTCCAGAACTTTCGAGCTTGTCAACAAAGATGTTTTGGGAGATGCTTGCTAAAATCAAGATAGTATTCTCCACAGCTCTCCCTTCATCTACCAAGGAAGTTGTTTCATCATAGAAGGCTATCACCCACTATATGGCTTTTCTCAGTTACCTTCTTGTCCTTCATTTGCCTGGAAATACCTTCCATGAGGGCTCAATCCACAGTTTTCCCAGGGAAAGGATTGAGCCTGACTGGTGTGTAGTTTCCCAGATCTTTCTTTTTGTACTTTTCTAGATGATCATAATATTAGCCCTTTCCTACCTGTCTGGGACTCCCTGACCTGCATGGTCTTTCAAAGATGATAGAAAGGGATTTTGCAATGAGGTCAGCCAACTCTTTTAGCTCTCTCAGCTGCATCTCATCAGGTCCCATAGACCTGTAAATACTGGGTTTGTACAGATGGTCCCTAACTCAGCTCTCCTCCACTATTGGTAAGAATTGTATATCTACATTTCCTGTTCTTCTAAACCCCCTGATAAATTGCACATTGTTAAAATGAATATTTCCTGTCATTGAATCTTTTTATATAAATGTAGTTTTTAATTTTTACTTTCATTTTATTCTGATTATGATTATATAGTTCACTTGTTAGAGAGAAGACTTTTATGCCATTTGACACATCTACAATGCAGCTGCAAATAAAAATACTTCTTTTTTTTCCACATAGAAGTAATTAAGATGGTTTTTGTAGATGAATGAATCCAGGTTCTGCACCAAGAGCTTGTGATACCTGAATACGAACTGCCAAAAAAACCCCAGAGTTAACACTAAATAGCTGTGTGAAGATAATAGAAAAGGCAAGTGACCTTCATTTTTTGAAGCACTATTTCTTGCTCAAAGCTGAAATTTGATAGTAAAAACAAAGCAGAACATTCTGCCGTGGGTGTGTGTGAACTTTGGCTGTGTATGGATGATGGTGTGGGTTCAGTGCCATCGGCAGCGAGGCAGCTGCCGGTAGCTGCGGGAGATGTGCCACCTCCTGGAAACGCGGGACCAGCTCCGGGACTGACACCTCTTTCAAGGTGGCTAGGAAAAACTTTTGCAGCCTTTTAGATAAACATATTCAGACACAGAGGCAAAACACAACCCAGCAAATAGAGGAGGAGAGGAGGGAAAGGCATAGGTACCTATATGGCCATGTGTAGCCTACATGGTTTGCAAAGAGAGGACAGTGTAAGCAGAGGACTTCAGCTTGCAGGCCTGGCCACGGGGAAAATTTCCCTTGAATTCAGTGGAAGTTCTTCCAATACAAAAACCAGGACCAGACCCGTGGAATTTTGGCACAACCACCTCACCGCACCCATGCAGAACAACGCATTACATTCAGGAAGAGTATGCAAGCTCCAACGCTAAACCAACGACAAAGCTGGTTTTGAAATGGTTTTAATGATAGACAATCTGCATACCAATTGACTCATTTGCGTATACGATAGCTTGGAACAATACCAGAGAAATATGTAAAAAGTCTGCAATGCTGTATGACAATAGCTTCCAAGTATGCTGACCTTCGGTAAACGAAACAAATGGAAAGTACAGTACTCTTTTGATGAGGCATTAATGAAGGATTAAGAGCGGATACAGCTGCATCACACGAGCACTTTGTTAGACACACTGTTTTGACTCCGCGCCTTTTCCGTAATTACAACAGAAACACTGTGCGAGGCAGGCAGCGAGCGTACGCTGTAACACGTTTCTATTTTACAACAACCAGGCGGCAGGGAGCAGCACGGTGTGGCCTGACCCCCCCACCAGCCCCACTCCGACTGCTGCGGCACCCACCGGGCCCTCCAGGCCGGCTGCTCCCATGGCACCCCCCTGAGCTGGGACCGAGCGGGAAGCAGGGGTAGCAAGGGGCCCTGCCTGCCTCCGCAGAGGGGACGCCTAAAACGCATCCCAGCCAGCCACACCGCTGCGATGTGGGAGGGCAAACAGAAGGCAAGAGTACAAAGCCTTGGGAAAAAAATGTATTAATAAGTGAAGGGGAAGGACAGGAACACTCGTGCAACTGCTTTGTCACCAGGGCTCTGACGTTGCATGTAACAGCTGCAGAGAGCAGGGCTCACGGAAGAGTTTGTAGGCTGGACCACAGCCTTTCGATGTGCAAAACAATCTTCTAGCATGCAACCGCCCCCATCCATTTCAAGAGACTCTAGCTGTTTGAAGTGGTGCTCAAATCCTCACTGGGTGAATAACGACTACTTACATTTTTGCTCTTACCTTGTTGCCTTCCCTTGGTATCCACCTCCAGAGTAGGGAGGCATGCCAAATACGTATGAAAAATAAAGTATATCTATTTTTCCTTTTTTGTATCATCATACTGGGTTTCTTCCAAAGCTTATTTGTAAGGAATAGGTTGAATAAAACTGAAGCTGCTAACATGCCAGGAGGCTTTCTATTTTAATGAATTGACTTTGAGCAGTTCAGTTCAGGCACTGCAGGTTTGCTTCCTGGCTCTTCCCACTGCCACATACCCAGCGTAACTCCCATGGAGCAACTGTTCCAGGGAAAAGGTTGCTCTTTCTTTTTTTCTTTTTTTCTTTTTTTTTTTTCCTTCTGCAGAGGCAGATGCTCTGCTTGGGTCCCAGATATGGCTCTAGAGTACACCATCCAGACTAAGAATCATTAATCCTACTTTTCAGCTTGGTTAGTATTTGGTGCTTCTGATTCCATGCCTTGATGATGTTGTTTTTAAAAGACTATTAGGGGCCCAGCCGGGAGCTTAATTCTCACTGGCATTTCCATTCCCCCAGTACCAAGGGTGGATGATGCTTGCTCTGGAAGCAAGTGCAAGCTTTGGCAGCCTTGTGGTTCTGCTGTCTTTGTGGCAGAGCAAGGGTACTTGCCGTCTCCTCCAGAGACTCCTGACAAATATTGCTGGGATGGTGTGGTGAATGTCTTGTCTTCATTTATTTTCAGTGCAGGTCATTTCAGTCATCTGCCTTGGAGCTTATCCAGGCTACCAGCAATGTTGGCACAAGTGCAAGTGAGTGCAGCAAAGAGGCAAGAACAGAAAGGTATACATCTTAAAGGTATATATTTTAACGTTAGTTTTGATGCAGAAGAAAACATTAGTAGCAACATCAGGAACCATCTGAGCCACAACCACAATAATATGCTTTGAACAGGTCTTAAATATCTATGTTTGAGACAGCAATGTTTTGCTAGACCTGTTTAGGAAATGATATCTTGTAGGGTACAGCCTTGCCCTGAGCAGGTTGCAGATCTAAGATAAAATCAGATCCCTGAGATGTGAGTATGCAGCATGTTTAACACGTTTGAGGATTTCTGAGCCTTTTAACCTTTCCACTGCTATTATTTAATAACTTCCTGGTGAGTTTTTCAATGGAAGCTGTTCACATATATCTTTTCTATGTCAGTGACTACTAATTAGTGCAACTCGAAAAGCGCTAGAATTTGCTGAAAATGGTCAGGGCAACTAAGTGCTCCATATTGCTACATAAAGCTAAGCTATATGGACAGATACACATTGTAGACTTTCCTATGCAGAAGTCATACACTGCTTTTTCAAACTGTCCAGTTATTATATTCACAGACAACATTCATGCAATATTTCAATTAACTGGCTTGATATCAAAAGACAACATATGAGTATAAAATTTACATAAGATGAAATTTGGGGCAGTCTGTCAAGCACTTTGGAGGACAGATTCATAATCCAGAATGATTTTGACAAACAGAAGAGATGACCTGATGTTAAAAAAAGAACACATTCAATACGAAGTGCATAACACTACATGTAAGAAGAAGAAATCGTTGCACAAATGTGGAGAATATGTATTATCTCTCAACGTAGCATCATCATAGGGAGGGATCATGGGTTTGCAGGGTTTGCAGGAGATCAGAAGCCTAATCTGAATCAGTGACGTGATCCTCTTCCAGAAGCACCTAATTCTGGGTTGTCTTAGAAGAAACATCAAATGTAAATGCAAGACATGGGAAAATGCTGGTGAAGCTTGTGGTGGAATCCTGTGGCTGGCTTTGCACCCTAGACTTCAAGAAAGAGGTAAGCAAGGAAGAGTGCTGTGACAGTGGTCTTGCAGTACTTAGGAGGACAGATGATTATCCTGTCCTGTCCTGTGGGAAGTTGTCAAGGAGCTAAATTTGCCATAAAAACTTTGTAGGCTAATTGTAAAGAAAAGATTCCTAAAATAACTTAGGCAAGTTGATTTTCTGAGAACAGACCAGCTTGGCAAACTGTGGCCTGCTGGTAAGGACAGCTGAGTTGAACCCGGCTCTGGAATGGTGTAGGTCACTCAGTCTCAAACTCCTGCTTCCTGTCGCTTCATTTGTATATGCTATGGCCATGCCTGAGAAATGTCCGCCTGGAAGTCCCATCTTGATCCCACAGGAGTCCATGGGAAATGGACTAGATGACTTCTCGAGGCACCTTCCAGCCCAACACTGACATTTCCAAAACATCCTTCCCCCAGCCCTCAGTTATTGCGCTAAATCAGAAGTCTGTACATTGTTATACAGTCTATGCTTACCCTGATAAATGTTAAGATGGTTGCAGTCAGCCTAAATTCATCCAGAGCCTTTAAGAGACATGTGAAGCTTAAAACAGTTCTCAGCTGAGCAGGTAGCAAAAGGTGAACAAAATTTACATTTTCATTGGGTCCTGTAGATATAATTGTCTTGTCTTTGTACCCACCGATTTTAATAATAACAACAATAAAAGACCCTCCTAACCTACTAACCTAGAGCATCTACAAGTTTGTGGCAGACGAGCTTTCTGGCAGACAGTGTCAGCTCTCAGCTATTGTTGTTGCTCTTGAGATGTGTGCTGGGTGTGAGGTTACACCAGCCAACTATTTTCAAGCCTTCTCCTACTTTTTCAATTGTTTCTTTATTCTTCCTTTTGTATTACCTGCTTTTCAATTCTAACACCACCTCTGCACAGACCCATAGTTCTGCACAAGAAAACAAAAATGCAAAATAAACTAGCAGTAAGTATCTGTCATTCTCTATAAGAAAGAGAGAAAAACTAACTTATCTGTCTCCTTTGATAATCATTCTTATTCCTGTAGAGGTGGTAGAAGTGGACTAGAGTCAGGTTCAATTCCCTTTTGCAGGCCGCCAAAACTGCTAACTTCATTCATGAATCTGTCAAGTTTTACATTTCCTCTTCTTTCTTTTTTTTTAATCTGCTTTATCTCCAAGGAAACTTTGTCCAATAAGGTTTTTTAGCACACTAAGAGCTCTTTGGTAAGAGGTATGTGGGGTGCTATTGGGGTAATACCGGATAATCTACCCCAGAGAGCTTTCACAATCTAGGAAAAATGATTACTATAAATAGCAGGCATGTAATTTCTGATTTGGGCTCAGTTATGGGAGTAGTTCAAAAACACCTTGTCAAGAAACCCACTGGAAAATTAGTAAATGAACTAGAGGCATATTAGTGGACAGATTGACAATAAAGGCCCTGCAAATTGTAAACTTCTAGGAGTAAAAAAAAAAGTGGAAGGGAAAAAAATCGTATAAATCTAACCTATTTGAACTTTCTTGGTAGGAAGCATAGGATTAGCCATATCAGTTGTGAAGACTGGTCCAGAACATCCTTGGTCTGTCACAGTACACAGCCAATAGCTGATGTTTTAGAAGAGCACGGAGAAAAATCTCAAAATACAATCTTCCCTGTATGATGGTGAATAAATCATGACCATACATTTCATATGCCTCGACAGCTGGAATACAAAATTCCAAGAAAAAAGAGAAAGCAGTTATCTGCAAAGTAGACTACTTTTGTTCTTAACAGATACTTCCACCTAGGCTCCCTTTTGTGAATGAGTATCACTTCTTTTTAAACAGCATGCTTTAAAAAGACTGGGCTGATTTTCCTCCTCACTTTGAACACCCTCTGAACACATAAATTGCCGTACTGACTCAGCCCCAGGCTTCATTTACCACAGCGCTCTGTGCTCCGAAGGAATCACAGAAATGCAGCAGATAATGGAGTCTCACCCAGCGCACTAAAACAGGATGGAGCGTACCTAAACCGTTCCTGAGAAATGTTTGCTTATCCTGTCCTTAAAAAGCTCCAGCAGTAGACACGCTACGGTGCACTGAGTTACACCTTTCCAGTATTTTGCCATTGGGTTGGAAAGTTTGTTTACGAGCTTAATCTCTGGAGCAGAATAATCTGCAGGGACTCTCTTCTCTTGCCTCACTCAGGGGATTTTCAAGTTAGCTGAGGATTTCCAAGAAACTCAAGCAGGAGGGCAGGCCTGAAGGTCAGTAGATTACAGTTGTTGAATGTCCAAGCAAGAAGAGACAGTGAATTGCATAGCTGGAGGTGGATGGAAAAGAGAAGGGTTAGAGGTGATTGATTAGAAAAGGTGGTGAATAGAGGTTGCCGTGGCTGAAACCAGAGGCTTTGGCTTCCCGTGTTTCTTTCCAAGCCACCCCACGTTTGTTTCAAGTCAACTGAACAGAAGCTAAGCAAAGCTGTATGGACGTGGATCCGGGCAGGCTCATGCATGTTGGTAAATGCGAGGGTGCTGCTGTAAGGTATCATTCATGCTCCTGGCAAGGAAAAAGGAGGAAAAAGGAAAAAGGCCTGGGAGAAGTGTCCAGTGTGATGGGGGTAACAGTTTGTTGAAGTTTAAACATTTTTTCATAGAAAGCCAAGTTAAAGATAACTTGTATTACCAATTACTGATTTTATTAACTTCAAGAGTATACTTAGTGGATATATACAGAAAGAGACCTGCAATTTGGCAATATACACTGCATATAAAGTAATCGCTTGTTTTAAAACACAAATGATGCTGACTATTATACTGTGAACTGTTTTCCAGATGAAAAGAATTAAAGGGATGTAATTGGAGAAGTGTGCAACAGTGGCTAATATGCTATTATTTGCAAAGAGATATTACAACTTATAATCTTCTTTCATGGGTTTGTGTTGTTAGTGTTTAATCAGGCGAGTGAGTGTATTCAGGTGTTAAACCATTCTATTAGCTGGGAAAATTGCACTATTATTTACTGAGCTGTTTGTCATATACTGTTGTTGGCTTTCTTACTTTCTATTTCTTGTCTTCATGCAGTTTATGTAATTGTCCTTTCTACTTTTGTCTTGTACAAAAGCTTGTAAAGTGTCACTAGGGCAGATTAGCCATGTCAAAAATCAGGAAATTTTTTTTTTCATACGTTATATGAATTAATCTTATTTCCTATCTTGTTTTATTGGAACGTACCACATCTACAAGCTGATGCCTTTGAGCTTTTATCAGCTTTCCTTTGGGAAACTGAAGAACCTCTGGCATCACCAGTCATCTCCAGTGCTCAACAGTGATGGCAGAGTGAGAAAAGAAGGGCTTGGTAAAATAGCGTTTGCTCCAGCCCCAGGTCATCGGGAAGTTTGTGGTGATGAGGATGGGCCAAGGTCAGCCGACAGGCTGGGGTCCAAGTGTGGGTCAGCAGCCGCATGGCCGGGCAGGGGCAGGGATGCAGCGCAAGAGGAGGGATGTGCTCAGGGGGTTTCTAATGCAGGGCATCAGTCTCATGCTTGCAGTTAGGTGGGAGGTATCCGTGGCTGACTCAGCACCATGCTGCATGCAGGTGTAAGAGAGGACTTTGGGCAGCCCATGGCTCTGAGCAGCCTTCCCATCTCCTCGGAACAAAGGTGGCAGGCTGGATGGACCAGTCCTGTGAGCCACATCCTACTGCAGGACAGATGTTGATTTGCAGTGCTGTATTTGGGACAAGCTTGCCTGTCAGTTCCTGAACAGGAATGGCTTCAAGAATGTGTTAAATGTTTTTCTGAATCAAAACTGGGCCCTGGGAATTTGTGAGTTCAGCAGATGACAATGACAACATTGTCCACCCTTGTCCTGGACGAGCCAGCAGGACTTCTGAACGGACTTGAGGTGTGTTACTTTAAAAACCCTAAAACAGTTCTGTTCCTCATCAAACTCTTAGGTCTTTCTTTGTCCTGAAGGTTGTCTAGATACCTGCAGTTGTGCTACATATCACCCAGAGCTGCCCTGGCCCTGTTACCTGCCTGTGTCTGATCTAGCTTGAGGGGAAGTTCTGTCCAAATCCCTTGGAAAGCCTAAATGGGTAGTTGTGGTCTAAGTACATTTCTGAAACAAGATGCAGTAACTGCAAATGTGTCTGTGTCCACTTTTTAAAAAATGACCAGGGAAGATCTTGGATGATAAAGATAAAGAATTTGTGTGTTTAAAAGGAGACCTAAAGAGCTGAGCTTGCTTAGTCTAGCTGATTGAAGACCAGGAGAGAAATCCAAGTGCTCAGCATCACTCTTTCGGGGAGTAAATAACAGAGAAGATGTGAAAAGCACCAGCATATTACTTTATGGGTACAAGTTGTTCCCGAGTTATTTTAATCTGAAATGAGAAGAATGGTTCTAACCCTTGGATGGACTCTGAACTCCAGTCTGTAAGTCAGCACCCTGAAGTTATGCACAGCTACTTGACTTGTAGGTACATGTCCTCTCTTTGGAACCAAAGCCTAGTTAAACTCTGATTCTTTTTTTTTCTATTTTTTGATTGGAAAGTATCCCTCTTGCCTGTTCTGTGAACTCCGATTGTATTTGTGGCATGTCTTTCAGACTAAAGCTGTGTCGTGTCACTTCCAGTCTAGGCTACAGTGACTGTGTAATTGGGTCTGAAGGGAAAGGCAAGGGTAATGTATGCAATCTGATATAAAAAAGGTCTCTACACCTTCTCTCTGGTTGGGTTCACTGCAACTTTCCTCCCTTCTGCCTGGGCAGCCTGTGACCATAGTGTAAGATTTTGCTTCTAACCTTAAAGATGGAATAAAATTTCCAGTAAAGCCCCTGCTATACTGGAGACCGCATTTCTGTGGATCATTGATGTGGCCATATTCTTTTACAACATCACACATCACAAAACCCAGGATGAACCCTGGGAGAGGTGAGACCAAAGTCTTATGAGTGTAAGCAATTCAGTTTGAAACAGCCTTCCAAATAAGACCAGTCAAATCAAGGTTTGTCTTTTTGGGGATTTCTTCAAAATTTCCTCTTTGAAAAGGCCTTTCCACTAAAAAAAACCCCTTGAATTGCCAACCTTCCATCCCATCCCTCTAAAAGACAATAAAATTGAAAAGAAAGGAAATGAAAAATATTCACTCCAAGCACAGATTTTTATTTTCCAAAGTGAGAGATTTACATGTCTCTAGTAAATCTACTCCCCTGTGCTTATACATTTATGGTGCAGAAGGGAGGCATGGACAGATTTTCTTAATAAGCTCGTCGTTCTATTATAGCAAAGCACAAAGGATGGGACCTAACTGTAGACACTCATAGGACATGATATCATTTATGTATCTTCTGAAGAGCTAGTCACTCAAGGATGCTTTATGGTCAGCAAACAGTCATTTATAGCCCATGACTCACCTTACACACTTTAATAATTGATGTGAGCATAGATGTACCGGGGCCCAGGTAGACCTCTTACTTTCCTTTTCTTTGCTACAGCACCCATCAGAGGCTAGCAACATCCATGAAGGCAGTGAGGATAGAGTTCATCTCCTCTGCCCCTGTTTCAGTTCTTGCCTTGCACAAGGAAGGATGCATGTCACCTAAGTGAAACCTCTAGTATTTAATTACTAGACACTACCAACGACTACTTGGAGGCTAGAAAATTTGTTTCCCTTCTAGTATTACTTGTTTGTAGTTGTAAACAACAATGCCTCCTTGGGGTGAGTTGTACTGCTGCTGGCAGAGGAAATGGAGGGGAAAATCCACAGGGCATGGGCAACAGAAGCAGCAGTCTGTGGATACAAGAGCATACAACGTGGTTGCGCAACCTATATATATGGGGACAGCCCCATTCTATGACAAAGAAAAGAGAAGCGGTGCTACACCTTATGGTTAACGTGACAACATGTAGTTAGAGCATTTAATGATTACCAGTCATTTGGCTCACTTTTCTTACCATTTAAAGATATCACTTGTTTTATACATAGCACTGAAGCCTAAAAGGAACCTCCTTCTAAAATGATTTGGTGAGGTGGATTGGAAAGAAACAAGTGTGATAGAAAATGAAGTGAGATCTTGATAAATTCAATATAGGGACATTGAGTCATATACAGTAAAATTAATTTTCACTCAAAAAGGGGAATTCCCACCTCACTGAAGTCGGTGGAAAGACTCCTCTTGCTTTTGATTGAGTGAGGAATTCACCGAAGGTGACTGGATGTTTGTTAGGAACCCACGTGAAGGAGAAATGTTAGGACTGGCTCTTGTGGAGTGCTGAACCCTTGAAACTCTTGTGAAGGTACACTGAGTGAAGGTGCACTGGGTACATTGCTGGACAGACCCTTTTGTTTACATCTCAAGACTTGCTGTAGAACACTTTTTCAGGGTTGACCTGAAATCTTTGTTCAGATAAAACTTTTCAATGGAGAGCAAGATTTTAATATTTCCCCTATCACGGTGATTTCAGATCAGGTGCTTCTGGCCAGATTAAATAGAATGGGTTGGATTGGCTGGATCACATGAAGTCTGGGGACAGGGCTCAGCAGGTGAATTCAGAATACCCCAATACAGAGCCTTAGGTCATGGCATCTGCTTCTTCATTTTGCCCCTGTGGCTGCTATGAGAAGGGAGGTAGTAATAGACAAGAGCCTTACCTCCAAAATTGCTCACAAGACAAACAGGTCTAGTACACTGCTTGCAGGCTGCAAGAATCACAGGTTAGAGGAAAACAGGAGAAAGTGTAAAGAGTCACTTCTTCAAATGATGAGAAAAACCATCTCAATGCCTGTACTACACTTAAAGGAACCATTGAGGTCTGTTCTCACTAATACAAGGATTTCAGGGTCAGAAATATTGTTGCTTGTCTCTTCGCTGGGGAGAAAAATGCCCATGTGAACATTTTTAGTAAATACAGTCATTTTCTGACCATAATGGAAACAAACCTTCAAGTCTATGAATTTTGTCTAGCAATTTATGTCTGAAAGGGAAATAAACATTTTGAGACAAATGAGAAAGTGTTGGTCAAAGTTCAGCATGTTGTTATGGGAAGTGTTTTAACGGAGTGAGATTAAAACAGTCTTGAAAATTAATTTGTATGAATTTCAAACTTGCCTTTGCTGACAGAGTTCCATCCTCATCTGCTTTATTAAGAAACCCTACTGAAATGCAGACATTTCCAGAAGCTACTGCAGTATTCTTTATAAACTTTAGGTTTCTTTGCTAAACCTCTGTTCTGTCAAATGTGATCCTAATTGTCTGACGTTTAATGTCATCCATCAGACCCATTTTTTCTTTCCTCACATGCTATTTCAAGAACTCTGATCCCTAATTTAATTAATGAATCATTGTTTCCTGAGTTATTAGCTGCATCCGTTCTTCTTCATTTTTTAAAACAATTGCAATATTTTTTTCACTTGTCTCCTTGAAAATAAATGTTGCAAATTGGCTATGATGCTCAAAAGTGTTGTTGCTTTTAAGCCATTCTTCCCTTCCCTTCCCTTCCCTTCCCTTCCCTTCCCTTCAACATGGGGCTAAATGTGACCCCTTTAATGCCTTCGAAGCTCCCATGGGGTCAGAGCTTGTTGTAAGCTATTCTATCGGTAGGCTTTCTTCTATGTAATGACATCCAGGCCCCAGTAAAATCTGTGAACGTTTTGACATCTAGCGTTTTTACTCATATTACAGCTAATTAATTCATGCCTGTGAAGCACTTTGAAACTATACAAACACTTACTTAATATTGTTCTTTTTCATGATTTACCATTCTTAATTCACATGAACTTTGAATTAGAGGATTTCTCTCTTTGTAATCTGAAATCCATCTTACCAAAGATTGACAGATTGTTTCCACTTTTCAGAACATGCCTCCTCAGTTTTGGCTTAACTTTGCTACTCACTGAACGAAACTCTGTGAAAGCGTGACCTCACCAAAGTCAACAGGGACCACGAGCCCATCCAGAAAATGTCACCTCAGACACGACTGAACTCCTAAAGTGCACGCAAGAAAGATTTTAGGAAGTGGTATGAAGAGCCAAGGCTTAACTTTCCACCTATGCGATCTGGTCAGGCTTCCTGCCTTTGCTTGATCAGCCTCTTACTCCAGCACTGTGTGGTAAGAGCCAAACTCAGCCAACTTAG
This sequence comes from Fregata magnificens, assembly GCA_013389945.1. NCBI lineage: Eukaryota > Metazoa > Chordata > Aves > Suliformes > Fregatidae > Fregata > Fregata magnificens. Next base: position 144,023 of record WAAD01002616.1, read on the forward strand.
GCTGCCATCTGCAGCAAGGCAGCCGGAGTCAGTGATCATGGTTTTGGACTTATGCCTAGTCTAACTGTGCTTAGAAACTAACACTACAGTACCAGTTTGGGCAAATGGTAGTTTCATCCAGAACTTCCAAAAACTTACTCCGTTTCTATTCAGTGCTTGAGGAGGTGCCATAGATCGGCATTTTTGTAAAAAATTTATTTTGCAGGAATAAGGCTGAGCTCTTAATAAAAGTAAGACAAGGACTTAAGACCAGAAAATTTTCATCGAAAAGCTGTGGCTTTCTTTTAACCCAGTTGCCTGAGTTGTGCTCCCAGGAGAAACCAAAGTGAAGGTGGTGGGATGAGGGAGGACATTGTGTTTAGGTCTTACCCCTGACTGGGCATGGGACATGGTCACACTAGCACTTTGGGTCGTAAGAGCATTCCTGTAGACTGGTTCAGACAAGGCTGGGATGAACAGACGCTTCTCAAAACCATATTTAGAAATCATCTGAATTGAGTCCTTTGTTAAAATTGGTGTTTTTATCTTAAGCAGTGTTATATTATTATTATTTGTTATGTATATTATCATATTGCCCACTTACACTTGCATGTTATTTGAAAGTTAATTATACCTCCTATCCTTTCACAGTCTCCACTAATGTTCAGTTTTAATGCACTAATGTGTTCTTCTTGTATGACGCGTATCCTGGATGCAAGAATGAAAACTAAATTGAAATCTTAAGGTAAAAAGAAAGCTCATCTCAGTTAATTAATATTTACCTCCAGCAAAACACTAATTACATTGGTGCTGCGGGGGGGGAGAGACCTGCAAGGAGCTGGTTACCCATTATCTGCCCAGCCTAAGGAGCTCTCCCAGCCCCTGCAAGCTGATGAGAGCCCTTGAGAGACTCCCAGCTGCAGTAGCAGGAGCACAGGTGCTTTCTCCCTCTGTACCACGCCTGTGCTGCTGAAGAACCAGAGCAGAGCTGGCACCAGCAGCTTGAGGCAAGCAGCCCGAGGCTGGTGAACAGACAGATTTTGTGTGGCACTCAGCAGTGCCACAAAAGGGTGAGCGCTTCTCTGCTCCTGGCTGCCACCATGCTAGGATCGCAGCGAGCACTGGGGTCGGTTGCTGGGGAGGCAGATGAGGTATTGCAGGTCACGCGATGCACGGCATCACTTCTCTTGGAGAGGCTGTGTGCTGAGTGTCCACCAATGCACTTAAATCTTAGATTGAGGAAGAAAACGTCAGACAGGTTACTGACTCTTGGGGTAAGATAATAATAAATAGTCCCATTAAGTGGTACCTGCAAGTACGCCCTGGTGTCCTTCAGTATTTCTTGGGCCTGACCCCTATTCCCTTAAGGTAAATGAGGTTCTCTTCTCACTGGGAAGGAGCAGTGGGATAGGGACCGCTGGTGCCACAGACCAGGCTTTTTGGAGGGTCTCGGCTCTGCTGCCTGTTTGCCGTGATCCTCCAGCATCACAGCACAGCAGCACTGCGGTCCAGCAGACCCGAGCTTGAGAAAAGTGGGGCTCAGTTCCCAGTGACATTGCTTCCCTGCTGAAGTTATCTTGGGCAAATTAGTTCAGCTTCTTCTACGCCTACAGCTTGCCAGCTGTAAAATCAGCTGTGTGCAGGTCTTTCCAAGGTCTGCTGATAAACAGCTCAATGGTAGCCCTAGGAACAGAGAGTTTCTTATGCAGAGGGTCTTGTGAGTGCCACTGTAAGCTGGCTGTCACCAGGAGAAGACCTGAGTCCACAACTGTGAGATTCCCACAGCTGGAATGGGGGGAAATGGCTGCAGTCTTACCATACTTTCCACTGGCACTGCTGGGATGGGGATTCCTTCCCCCATGCATGTCCCCTCACTAGAAATAGGCCATGTAATCGTTATACAGCTGAAACAAAATTCACCCTATTTTCCATTGAAAAGATCATTTTATGTGTATCTCAAGTAGGTTTTCTGACTTGGTGGCCTAACAAACTCATGGGATTGAGTAGGTATCATTTCTCTAAATCACTTTTAACAGCTCTCATCATTAATCATTGCTGATCTAAACAGTTTGATCCCACTGAAGTATGTAAAGCATGCGCGCAGTGACTGACCTAGTTATGGAGTCACCATTTAGTCCAGAGGTTAAATGCAAAGTCGTATTACACATAGAGTATTGCAAAAATAACCCCAGGCTTTTAGTTTTGATTTCCACTTTATTGATTTGCACTAGGTAAATTTAATTCCAAATCTTACAGATGGCTGAGATGATAGTCATTCAATTTTGTCATTGTAGTGAAGAAACCATTAGGAAAATGGAGAAGTAAAGGTCACAGTCTTTTCTGGAATGAAGAATGAAGAACCAATTTTATTCAGAGGTCAGATTTATACCGAAACCTCTGAAGCACTCACACTATGCTATTATTTAAGCATTTACAAAGTTTCATCGATATACAACATTTGTGAAACACAACATTGCTCGACAGAAGATGGTAAAGTGGGAGGCAGCTTCTTTCCTTCCATGCATGGGTTGTGTATTTCCCATGTTATGCAAGCAGGGTAACTATCCATAGGTATTTTTGTACTCCTTCTTCCTAGGGAGGTGTTTGTATTGGCCCTGTGATCTCTGACTGTGATGTGGAGAAGGACCTTGGATCTGCCTCAGACATATACCCATAAGCTCACAAATAATCACTTTTTTCTTCTGAGCAGTCACTTTTTTCCTCCAGGGATACTCAGAGGAAATACTTTCTGCTATATGAGATAAACTGAATTTATTGACTTTAATTTTAAATGTCTTCTTTTTGCAGATGAAAGACATTCAGTGTCTTTTAACAAAGCCTTTTCACATTTAAAAGCAGGCAGTATAAGTATGAAAGTTATATATTTGTTTCTTGGAAAAGACTGGCTTTTACAACCACAGGGTATTGTCGAGTGCCTGAAAACACCTTATAAGCCCTTAGCATATAAATGTTGGGACAAATTCAGATGCCTAAACACAGGGGTCTAGAGCTGGTGCAGATGGCCTCAGGGTACCTGACTTGGCTCCCCAGCTATCCTGTGAGAGTGAGAGTAAGTCTCCAGTAGGTTCTGGATCAGATCTGTCAACCTCTCAGATGTCTCAGTTGCACAGGGTGCCTGATGGCATGAGGCACCTGCACCGCTTTCCCTGCAGATTCTGTGCTAAGAGGTGAGGAACGGCTGAGAGCAGGCGACCTTGAGTCAGAGCTGTTAAAATCCAGAGGTTAGGCTGTGCGGAAAGCTGCGTGTCAGAATCCCCTTAGTTTAAGGCTTAACTACAGCCTTTTGCCTGCATTAGCGTGCTCCACCACTCAGGAGCAGCCACACTGGGAGCAGAGTTTGGATGACTGTATTAGAAGACAATATTCACTTCAGCCACAGCCGGCAGCTCCCTTTCCATCTCATTACCAGCTCAAACATCAGCAGCGGCTGAGCTTCATGGCCGCATCCAGGTTGTGGTGAACCATTTCCACCCAAAGCCTGGCACCAGCCATGCCACACGGAAGAAGGATTTTGCAGCACCAGTTCTTACAGTATAGGGTTTGTTCTCCTCTGGCCGCAAGGATGTAGCCTTTCTGAATTAACAAAGCGTGGTTACAGAACATGCAGTATTTGAAGCGTCCTCCTTGTTGTGGTACTGCACAAAAGGCCACTCACTACTGAATGATTTTACTTGCTCCTCTCATAAAAGTCCTCACCAGTAGCTCAAGGTACCACTGGCTACCGGGGCTAGAAATGGAGTACAGTAAATGGAGCATTTTCTGCATAAATTCCTACCTCGTTCTGTCAGTCTTACAGGAATCATATTGATTTCCCACTTGCTATTACTTTAAAGTCTTTCACCATGAGCATAATGCCCTTTGCCTCATTTAGCTGTTTCTTACACCTTTCTACTTTCAATCAAAATGCTGATATCCTTCCTTGTACTCCTTGTGTCCCGAGTGCCAACAACCCTGAACCCGTGGCACATGGAACACTCACAAAACACAGAGATAAATTTGTGCACTATTATTATAAGAAAATGTAATGTATGTATATTTCATAAATATACATGAAAGCCATGGAGTTTTCTGCAGAATTTTTTCCTTTGGAAGAAAGCAGTAATCCAGGGAAAAGCAGTGGATTTTTTGAACCATGAGCCTGAAGTTTTAGTCCTGTTTATTGAAACAGGATTTGAAAACCAACATGGACAGAACTGAAGGAACTAATAACCATGAGCATCTTGAGGAAGCCCTCCCAAATTCTGCTCCACATGCGTCAATGGAAAAGTGTGCTATAATTGCACCGTAAGAAGGAAAAAAAAAGAAAAGAAAAAAAAATCCTTTTACATTTGGTACCACAGCAAGGTGACAAGCCTTATTACATTTTTATTTACATATTACAGCCCCCTGACTCTGTTCTAGGGTAACATGGGGCTGGCAACTCTGGAAAAAAGAAAGCCCCCGTTCATACAGGAAACACAGGCAAAGGAGGCACCTGCGTTTGGAAGAAGGGGCACGTAGCTGGGGATGATAACATCTGCTTCCTCTAAGTTCTCCATGCCAGCTGCTCACAGATCACCTTTTTACCCTGACCTATTCAGGCTTCACATCTCTGTTGGCTGTTGCAGCATCCTGCTACCTTCCTTGCACTCTCAAATTTACTGTATTGCAACCCTTGGCAGCAGCAAACCTCTCTTTCATCTCAGACACATTCCCAAGCATGGGGTTAACACTACATGTGTTAAGAGAAGGGGACTGATGAGGACTGGGCCTTCTCCTGGCTTTTTTGCAGACTTCTTGTGTAACTCCAGGTGAGCCCCATGGAGGCTTCGTTTCTTCACTGGCCAAAGCAGAGCTAGCAATGCACCTGTATTTCCAGATGTTGTGGTAACGATTATTCTTTTCTAAAAAGAAATGTGTGTGAAGGACTAACTGCAAAGTGTCACACATGAAAAAATATCTGTAACTGTACCTCTCCCTCCTTTTTTCATACTGAGCTATCGCTGAATCCTATCATTTTAATTCTTAAATGGCTTATTATCATGGGTGGGCAGAAGAAGTAATGATTATTTACTTAATAAAAAATAACATAGGTTGAGGATTTCACTTTCTGTTTACTGTCCCTTCCACCAAGGCCCCCTTCCAACCCTGCATCCCACAGGACTGCCCCCCTGATTTCTGTACTGACATAAATGCTCCTGTTTGTTTCACCTGATGTGTCTTTTAAAAGGGGAACGATGTGTGTAAAGGCAACTATTCTACAAAAGTTTGATGAGAAATTTTTCTGTGGTTTGTATGAGTGCCAAGATCAAGTGCTTAGAAGTGTGTGGAGAAGTGCTTTCCTAAAATTTCCTTAAAAGTGGACTGTACCTATGGTATAGTTGATATACTAATTTCTTCAGTAACTTTTGCTGAATAAAAGCAAAAATACTTTTTTATTATGTCAATGCATTTTAATTAATAACATATCACATTAAATTTTCTGGTGTAGATTTTAGGCCCTTTTATGCCATTGATGTGCCAGTGATTTTCAAATGTTACTTTGGCTGAAATTCACAGTAAAACAGAAAATGGCTTCAGAATCCTGGATTAGCTGTCACTGATGACATAAGTCTGTCAATAGCAGCCAGTAAATGCGGGAGACTGACTTTTTCCTCTTATTTTTATTTATAAATTCCATTCCAGAATAGCAATAAGACACTGCAGGCCATGCATTTTGAAGGGATTATTGCACTTCTCTTATGACTAAAGTCACTTGCCCTTTAGCCTTGTGTCTTGTAACACCTCCTGAGGTGTTCAGTAGCAGTCCAGAAATGCACGGCATGCTGTGTCTTATAGCTTAAATATACTTAGATTGATCATACAGAAAAATAACGATAAAGTAAGAGAATGTACAAGGAACGGTCCCCCGCCAGCTATTCCATTATTTTTCCATTCTTTTTTAATCAACTCATAAGTAAAATAATTCGCAGGTTGCCAACTGTTTGTTAAAACGTACGTGAAACATGGAAAAATTGTTTCCCTGTTATGGTTATGGTATCTTGCGTTATATAGGAAACACCAACCTTTTAATACAGTTTGGACTGTTGCATAATATAGAAATACAGCTAAATTCTTAAAAGGGTTAAACAGTTCCATTCTGCCTTAAATTACCACTGTCATTCAATTCATTAGATGAGTTTATGGAGTTACAATATGTCTGTAATTTATAGCCTGCTTACTGACAAAGCTTAATGCTAACATATGCCTAATTTGCCAAGGTTATCTCAAGCCCCATTCATCTCCCCCACTAACAATATGCTGCTGATTCCATGCTTCATGGATGAGGTACATGCGGTTTCATATTTAGTGCTATCAATCACAAGTAATTGCCTCCAGCTCCCCGCCTCAGTGTTCAAAGTGATTTCTCTTCAGCCTCCAAGCCTGGATGAAAAGGGGATGTGTAGCCAGAGGAGGGCATCCTCCTCCAGCCTTAGCCACTGCAGGCCTGAAGGAGCTGGAAATCAGAGAGAGAGGAGAGGCATACCTGCAGCTGACATTTCCAAACTTTTCTTTTCTGGGGCAGACACTTTTTACGCTCAGGAAAGTACGCTCCTGGGTATATGCTTGTGCAGCAGTGGCAAACCTCCCATGGGAAGTAAGCTGGCTTCTGGACTGGCGCCCTCGGGATTTCCCCAGTAGTACGCTGGACTGCCCTGGGACACCTCCAGCCCAAGTCCCCCATGCCCCGGATCGCAGTCTGGGGATGCACCACTGTGCTCCTGGGCCCTTAGCGTGGCTGCACTGTCATGTGGGACGTGGCAGGACCAGGGTCTGCCAGAGGAGATTGCAGTTCACGTGTATTTTCAGTATCTACTGAGTCTTCTTGGTGGGATTGTTATACCACCAACAAATTGTACCTTATGTAGCATAACATTTTTAAATTGTAAAAGTCCCGGTCCTATCAACTCTTAAACTTGTGCCCAGTTTCGTTCCTGGGAAGGGTCCCATTGGTTTGCCTTGCAAAAGTGTTTACGGTGTCAGGATCTAAGGAGAGCGACTAACTCATGGTTCCCTGTTCTCTTCCTCTTTGCTTGCTAGTATTTTCTCTAGCTTCACATTAAGCTATAATGGCCCCTTGTATCAGCATATACCTACCCCTCTCCCTATCTAATTAGGCTTTCTTTGTATGGCTATAGTCACCCTAGAAGCTGAAAACCGAACAGAAAATTCACCTGAAGTGTCTGATCCTAAACCGTTTATGCATATTCTTACTGCAAGTCATGGGGATTGCTCACATTCCTCTATGAGTACTAGCATTTGTATTTATAGTACGTGGATCAAAATCTTCGATTTTATGGATGTGAACAAACACACACACGCGCGCGTTGTCTATCGAATGAGCTGCTGAGCCATGTAGCTATATAGCTTCCTGAGCCTTTAGATACATGCCAGAGATCTCTTAGATCACATTAGAAAACATAGAGAATGAGTTACCAAATACATTTTGCGTAAAATACATCTCCCACTTTACTTTGGGATTCAACAATCAAGAATTTCTAGGAAAAAGTTTGTTCTTGGATACTCTGCTATCAACCAGCTGTAATCTCAGATTTGCCAAGGATGTTGTTGCGCTTGATATTCTAAAACTTCCCCAGGATAAGGGATACTGTTTGGCAGATCCAGTGAAACTCCCTGTTCGGGTGAATTTACTATGGTCTGCAGTACTGAAAGAAATGGCTGCATCTAAAACAATCCTGAATGGATGAACAGATGTATAGGATTTAAAACCAGAGTGATGTTCCTCAGTTTCACTGCATAGGAACACCGTAATTTTAACATTTATTTGGAAAATGAAAAACAGTCTGGAGCAAAAAATAAGTTTAATTAAAGAAACTGCTGATGCTGATATTGGTTTTTTTCTATGAAATGAAAATCACTGTCATGTATGGGAGTGACAGCTGATGATACGAAAACCAGTGTTAGCTTCGCTGAGGGATTTGGGTTTTTTTATTTGTTTCCTGTGTTGTGCCAGAACTCAGGAGCATGTGATGAGAGGATAGCAGTCATGGGCTTCACATAAGTTTATTTAAGAAATAACTAACTCCTATAACAGTCAGAAAAACTCTTGCACTTGCAGAAGAAAATACTAACTCTGTGGCTGTGTGGTTAATTGTGGTTGTGCTTGTTATGAACTGACATTTGGGTGAATTTAAAACTGTTGTGATTCTCACTTGTACTTAAATAAGCTTTTGTTTCTAAAGAGTCTGATAGGATAAAGTCAAAGAATCTGCTAAAAGTTTTTATTCATTTTACTTCATTTTACTCAGATAAAAGGCCATTTTATTTTTATAGTATAGTTCTAACTTTTTAGGTTTACTTTTTAGTCATATCAAGTAAGCAACAGAAATACATGTAACACCCTTTTCCATACAACTTGTGTTAACATGATTTACAATTCAAGAGGACAGTGCCATAAGGGTACAAAATAACTTACATTTAAAGAATAAATAAAGAATAAAGAACAATAAATAATAAATTAATAATAGCTATTAATTAATAGAGGGGTTGGGTTTTTTTCTATTTAGAATATCTGAAATAAACGTGAAAACAAATCAGAGAATTTATAGAAAACATTTCTGAAATAGAAGAGTTTTTAAAGATTTTTTTTTGAAATACAAGTGCTGTGAGGCTTCAGAAAGACATTTATCTAAATATAACTTAAGCAGTACTAGCCAGTAAAAGAAGAGAAATAACTGGCACAAGTATTCAGAAAACTTATCTTTTTGTTTTAAAGACTGTTTCTTAATCAGTGGCTGGAAGGAAATGTCTTTGTGAATCTTTGCATATATTCCAAAGGGCTCTAAGGCTAAGTGGCTGCACTTTGCATTGCGTCTGCCGACTTCCCATTCAGAGCCTCTCTGACAAGCAGGGGGGTGGAGGGCTGCTGTGCTGTGGTTTGTGGGAATAGGCTCTTTCAGTTCTGGTTTATTACATGGCTAATTAACCAAGGTCACCGAGCTCTTTTATAAGTCTGCCAATAGAGACATCACTGGTGCTTTAGCAGATCTGTTTATTATATTGCATGCCCTGATAATATAACAATGATAAAAAAAACTATGGGGGAGCATTTACCTGGAGCACTGTGTAAACATGCAAACCCAGGAAACAAAAATAAAACTGAAATAATAGGCACCACATATTCTGGATTTTGACATGTTTAATCTTAAAACCGTTTCTTTTCTATGTCATTCCACAATGGTTATGTGTAGCAAATATGAATAATGACTACAGGAATTTACAAGCTGTAACAGTAACACGTCACAGTAATAACCTGATTTACCTGTGACACAGGATCTTTGGTGAGATTACAACTCCGTATACAAATTAACAAGGAATGCATGGTGATGCATAATTAGGGAGTAAAGCAAGGATCTGCATCTCAGGATTATGCACCAGGCTAAGATAAGCCTCAGTGTCCCCGAAGCTGCCGTGAATGCAGAACAGAGCTGATTACCACTGACTCTGCACAGAGCCATCTTGCAAGATGTTGCCTTCATTTAAGTAGCTAAGGGGCTCTCTTAAAAAAAATGAGACCAGCGTTGTGCTCTGGCCCAGAAGCTCAGTGGTCAGAGGCCTCCTCACGACATCCTTGGCATGCACGGTGTTCTCACTCCTGTTCCAGCCCTGTGTACGAAGCCAGGAGTGCATGACGCTGTCCCTGTATGAACGACAGGTACATCACTTCCCCGGGGAGCTTTGGCAACAGCTCGTCAACCCCACAATACCCAGCTTGTACCTGCCTCTGGGAAACCCCGTGGCAGTTGCTCCCTTCTCATCTGCCAAGACCAGCTCACAGAGGTACTTCTGCTACATGACAGTATGCCTAACACCAGCAAGGTATTCCTGTTCCTCGTGGCAGCCTCTTCTCAACTGAGATGAGCTTCAGCTCCCGTATCTGAGACTGCTGCGTCACTGGTGGTTATTGGTCCTGCATCTGAGCGGATCCACATGGAGCGTGTTTGCCGGTGGCTACAGTGATGTATGAGTGTGCCTCCAAAAGTCCCATCTGGATGTCACCAGGGGTGGTTTGGCCCCCCCAGTGCCACTGACTGAACTGGAAAGATTTCAGAATGATCTTCAGGAAGGCAAGGGATGTGCAACCCAATCTTGAATGATGGTGGAGGGGGCAGTCTGAGCAGTCTTACCTGGGGAGTGCTAATCTGCATTTGCTGTAATGTTGGATCTCTGCAGGGCTGCTTTTTGCAGAAGAGGGCTAGCAGGGCCCAGTGTGCACCCCAAAAGCCCCTTAAAAACTTCTGTAATGTTCACAGCGGGTGGAGGCTGTACTTTTGCTTCTTGTCCCCAGCTGCAATTTTCTGGGCTGTGATCTGAGAAGCTGGGTACCTCTGTGGCTCCAGCTGCATGCGTTGTACTTCCAGTGGGCTCCAGGGCAGGCGGGTGGCTGTGATTCTCTGCTGACCTTTCCCGTATTTCCTCCAGAGGCCTCCAGTGCTCTATGGGAACCACCTCTAGATTGACCTCCTCAGTATCTCTCTGTATGCCATTCCCATCCTCAACCTCACATCCTGACTTGGTATCAACAGGTGAGCTGTTTCTCTCCTGTGGAAGGCAAGAATCCCAAAGGGTGTGTAGTCTACTGAAAAGGTGGCCTCTTGGACCATGACATCTCTCCACTGATTTGCACCATCTTCTACGGCTATTCCCCATCTTATTTGGCACTGCCAGACAAACTCCTACCTCCATTACTCATTTACTTAACATTCAAACAAGCATCTTCTTGGTCTCTCCACTTTAGAAGAAAGTTCTTCCTAAAAATTTGTAGTTCATCTTGTGCTATCAGTTCTATCAGACCTTGAGGCTCTTCTGTTATGCCTACAAAGATCCTGGAAGTGGTTAGGCTGCTGGTGTACAGAAACCACCATCTCTTAGATGATGCAGAAACCACCACTCTCTCCTCATCCACTTCTCATGTCTACTGTATTCTCCCAGACTTATAGGGTTGGAGCTCAGCTCTGAATCAAGATATTTGTACTTAGATATGTGTATGTAGGTGCCACATATGGGCTAGGAGTGCAGGCCTCCCTTATGGTCAGCTGTGTCTAGTTGATACAGTGGAAATGGCAGGACGACTCAGCTTCCTCAGGCATGGACAATGGGGGCTTGTTTCATCTACCAGAGCTCCTGGTAGAGAGTCGGTGCACAAGTAGGAAGCCTACAGTAATGTATGTAACAAATAACTATAGCCATAAAGGGATCCTAAAAGTAGATTGGACAAAAAAATTAAACAAAATAGGAATTCTTCCTGAGTAATCTGGCCAGAAGTCTTTGCTCCTTAGGAAGTTTGTGTTGCCTGGAGAAACTAAAGAATGGTTATCTGTGCCTTTTAAACTGCGTAACATCACCACTGAAGTTGGTGCTGGTCATGGTGGACCACATCTGCAGTAGTCACAACCGGCAACAGTCATCACTGTAGTCTTCCTTACAAGGACCTAACACAGCACTAGGCAAGATGTAAAGAATGACCAGGACTTTTCATAGTCTTTTATAGTCCATCAGGCAAATCACATCATTGTAAATCACATCTACATAACTTGTTTTCTATTCCTTCCTGAGACCATTTCTGGTCTTGTCTCTGAGACACAAGTATGCTTTGTAAACGTATGTTGTCAGAATGAAAAGAGAAAAAGCCCAGAACCAGAAAAACCCACCCTAAAACCCCCCAACCCAAAGAACTACGCCCTGTCAGAGTGAAGCGTCAGTAGGACTCAGAGGTCTGACTCCATGAAGATCAGGCAAGGAGAAAACTTTTTACCTTCTGCCCCCTGCTCTTTACCATTCAGTAACCTTAGTGGATGAACCTGGAACTACATTTTGCTCTTTGGCTGTTTAACGTCCTGTTACGGTCCTTGGAACACAGGTCAAAATACTGTCCTTTATTTAATACGCTCTGTTGTAAGCCAGTGTCGTAGCCAGCAGGCTATAGAGTCATGGTAGTTACTTGGGTTAGATTACAGAGAGATACTTACCAGTTTGCAGCTCTTGTGTCACACATAGATTTGTTTCCTCGCTGCCAAGAAAGAAATTCAAGCACGTCGTTCATGTCCTGGCTGAGTGAAAGGATGGAACAACTACCTCTCACATTTTTAAAAAAGAGAAGAGTGATGGGTTCTCCATTTTTTATGAAACAAAATGAGACGCGTCTGATTTGGTCTGATTTTATTTCAAATTTAATGGTATTGTTACTCACAGGGGCCTAAGTATTTCCACATGTAGTGAGGGCAAGCAGGTTGTTCTTTTGGGGTGAGGGTTACAGGGAAGTTCCCCACAGACTTGTATCCTGTGACATCCATGCAATCCTACCAAAAGTTTAACCCTTTGGTGATGACTGTGTTAAAGGGAAATTTATGAATAGTTTAAATTGGGAGTAACCTAAGATATTGGCTTGTTCATCACCAGTATCAAACGTGTCTTACCAGGATAATTTTTTCTATGATGTGCCATATTTTGGTTGTGGAACCTCAGATGTAAAGCCTGAATTGGCACAACTTTGTTGATATCAGTACTGAAAGGTCAAATAGTAGCACCAAATACCTCCAGTTCTTACTCACAAGTATAATTTGAAAGGGAATCTCACTGTTGCTGCCACTCCAGTTGTAAGGGCAGTGTATTTGTAAACATTTAATTACCTGCTTTGTAAAACCTGAACTAATGTTTTATAGGAAAAATCTAACCATGATGTTTCTGGAGAGAAGAATGTTAAAACTTTCATTGCTTTTATTTTCTTCCAGCAGTGCCTAATATCTAAATGGCATAGATTTAAATCGCTTCCACAAAGCTGTTGAATTGAGTAGGCCATGCCAACCATTTTACCAATAATCGCTTTTCCTTTCACATCTATATTTTTTCCAGTAATGTGAAATCTGCTCTGTTTGGTATTAACTTTCTGTAATTCTTTGGGTAAAAACAGCAAAAACCTTCTTATCCTCATCATCTTTTATCCTGAACACAATCGTTCACGCCTGGCTAATAACTTCATGCAGTATGAAAATTTAATCAGTTAATGCCTGTTCCCAGTGTTTTTCAAGAGTCCTTTTGGTTTTGGACACCCACACGTGGTCTCCTTTTGTAAAAAGGGATGCTATTCCTTTAAGCCCCCATACGTTGCTTGCTAAATCCTCAGTGAGTTGAGGGGTTTACACCAGCAGGACTGGTACACATAGTCCTCTGAAAGCTGCCATTTAAGCACTTCATAAATGTGGGTAACAGTGTAGTAAGGGCATTGTGGGTTGTAAAATATCTCCATGCCTTGGATTTTAGAGTTCTGTTAAAGCACTCTGTAACTGCAGTTTTTACTTCATTATCAGTAACAAAATGGTGAACATTATGCTACCTTAAACTGCTGAAAGACCTTCTTTGGAAAGTTCTTTAAGCCTCTCTGTCTGTAATTTCTGAGCTTCACTTCCTTCAGCAAAAAATTGTTTGAAAGTCTTCTAAGCCTTCATTGCCCGTCTTATCTGCTGATCCTAAAGCCCAGGCACATTATATATATATGTGTATGTGTATATATATATATATATAAAAAAACCACATCTGTCATTGTTACGACGTACTTGAAACTACAGCTGTGCTTGGAGAACTGCTGCATACCCAAAGTGGGCTTCCCATTGTGCAGCCCCATATAATACTTTTGTTTCTTTTAAGATGTACTTGAGTTGCCTTTTGCAAAGCGGAGGCCAACCTTCTGCTCGTTTGGCTCGCTACATTCATTTGGCTTTTTGAAGAACAGAGCTCACCCCTCCCGAAATTGCAACCAGGTCAGTACGAAATTTCCTTTAAAGGGAACATCCCCGTAGCCAACACTGAGGTTTATTGGGCTTCTTGAGGGAAGGTGAAATATCTGCTGAGAGGAACTTTCCTGAGGCACTTGTGAGTTTGTTGAAACCCTCAGAAAAGATGCCTGGAGCTTCTCTTCTTGCAGCCAGAAGAAAAGAAGAGTGGGAGGTATCTGTATACAGCTTGAGGAACAGAAAGGACATCTGGGACTTGTTTGCTTTGATCCAGCAGGCCAAGGCCAGTGGGTCTGTGGTTCAACCCTGAGACAGGAAGATTTGGGACTCTTGTTTGTCTTGATTGAAAAGAAAGGGAATTCAGGACTAGGTAGGCCTAAAAAACGTGTCCAAAGCCTTTATTTTTAACCCAAACTGTCTTTAAAAGGAAGGCGGCGGTTAGGAAAGGGAACTGGCTGAAGAAATGTTTCAGCTTTTGGAGCAGATTCTACTTAATGAGGTAGAGATGTCCGTATTACCTCTTATGATTGTCTAATCCTTTCCATTACATTACTTTATTTTCTTCTGTCCGTAATTCCATCAAGGTTCTGTGTCCTGAAATGAAATTTTCTTTGCATACACTCTGCCGGTCCTTGAATTTCCTGGGCGAGTATTTGTAAAGAGAGGCAAGACTTTTCTGTGAACAAAGTTAGAAAAAGTTTTTGTGAACTTTTCCAACTCTTCTATGTAAGTCTTCACCATTTGCATGGTTTTGAGCAGGTATTTGAAATTTGTCATGAGAGATGACCTGGGAATAAGGGGGGATTTTTACTGCCCCATGAGAGTGCATGTGGATTTGAACAAGATAGGAAGATTTTAACTTAACTATTTTTTTCTATCACTATCACAGGCCCAGTCTCTCAAAAGTGGCGATTCATCTTAGGTGTCTCAGATCTTGCTTCTCTGATTTGAGACACCTGAAGGAGGTTGGGAACCAGACAATTGTTTAACAGGACCACTTACCACTTTTTAAAATCTGTATTCAATATAAAAGGAAACTCTTCCAAAATATTTCTGCATCCTCTTCTCTGCTACTTTTTTTTAAATTTAATTTTCAACGTAGGTATTTACCTACCTATTTAGCTTTTCCCTTTAGCCATTTTTATTTTAATTTTATCCCTCCATTCCCATTTTCACATGGAAGTATTTTATACTGTGAAAAAAGAACCTGTTTTCTCTTAAAGCTATTCCATCTCCAATTACATATGAACATTTACCTCTGTATGTGTGCTTACTTAAAAGTTAAGTGTCTTACAGTACTTAATGAGATTACTTTTTAAGAATCTTAAGTATGCCCATCTTAGTACTTGAGGATAAAAAATTTTAATACTTTTTGTTCATGTATTTGCCCTGGAAGTGGAACTTTTTATGAAATGAGAGATATGTGGCTGGGCCCGCAAGGGGACACAGCATTCCAAACCCCAGCCTGAACTCTGACAGAAAGAAATAAAAGGACAACGAATCCTTTACAAGTTGGTCTGAATTAGCTTTTTTTTTTTTTTTCTGAATGAGAAAACTTACTTTAAATCTAGAATTCAGTTAATACATTTTACTGTTGACTACATCATTTCTTTATTCTTAAAAACCTCTTCTGACTAGCAAAAAAGTGTTTAGGCTTGGAGAAGAATGATTGCAATTATGTAGAACTTTCAATCCTATATAAATACACCCACTCTTCAGAGGCTTGTTAAATCTCTCCCAGTTGCAGAAGTGATGCTCATCAAGCCAGGAAATAGCTATAACATTGTGACCAAACTCAAACTAAAACTCACAGTTCAAACACTGACTATTGGATATGAAGCATTTTATTAAAGATCTCACAAATATTTTAGGGTAAACGTAAACAATAATATTAAATGTTTGTTAATTAAAATTCTTGCAAATATTCAGTGAATAGGAAAACAGAGATTTCATCGTGTAACCAGTAACTGTGAATTACTCATCTCCATGAGGTACATAAGAACATCTGAAACTTGTTTTCATACTCTTTTGGTGATCTTGGGTAAAAGGCCCTTGCATGCTTTATGAAAGTTTTTAGAGAGGGGGCGTTGTACTAACAACTGAGGTAGCTGGTGTTGAGATTTTTATTACACCACCATGTTGAGAAATCTTCAAAAATGGCACATGGAATATATGAATTGTATCACCATTTTGTACATCATCTCCCTTCTCAGTACTTCACAGGTGGCACTGGCGTCTCTCTGTCTTGTGGCCTGAAAGAAATGTTTATACTCTGGATGCTTCAGAGCTGCAATTCTCCAAAATTGCCTGTAGCTCTATTTGCTCAGTCTGCACACAAGGGGAGGACAGATTCTGATTTTCACCCTGTTATGTGTACATTTGCAAGTTGTTTGTATTTGTTGTACGTCTATTCTGGGCTTTCATCCAATATCTTTTATTAACATTTTTTCTTGGCTGTCTTTCCCATTCCACATCCTATTTTCTATTTATTTTTATTTTTAACTTATTCCCACAATTGTTTTTTTTTTTCCTTAGCATCTCCTGCAGTCTTTTCTGCTGTTTGCTGGAGCTGTTTCCTTCATGACGTCCCTCAGCAAGGGCACTACATTTCAATAACAATGTTCAATTTAAGCTCTCTGAAGAAACTTTGTCGTGTTGCCATCCACTGGCCTAGGATCTCCCTATGCTTTGAAATGGAGTGTGTTATGGTATTCAGCTTAACGGTGATCTTCGGTGGCCAAAAATTCAGTTTTCATTGTACAGAAATAGCCTATGTTTGGAAAACTTATCAAAAAAAAAAATGCTAGGCTTCTTATTTAGTGGAGCTCTTTTCTGCCTTCTGACAGGGTACTGGGGAAACATTGCAGCCAAGCCTGACACACTGATAATACATTTTTGCATTTGTACTACTGATCTGAAAGGGCTAGTTTAGTTTCTCTTCAGATTTAGAGGACTGGAAAGATCAGTCCGATATCAACACTTCTAACCATCTGTGGTTAACCTCCATCTACTATTAGGCTCTCTTTTCATTTCCTTGTGGGCTAGGAGTACATTTACCAGAAGAAACCATAGGGATTTGAAACCCTGGGAACTGGAAGACATCAGTGCATAGACCTGGAAAGATATGAGGTCTTTGCGTACTGGGGGTTGTCTCATCCTGACGTCTGTCTAACTGACCCTTCTTCATAAAGATGGCCTTCTTGGGAGGTGGCAACCATGGAGGCTGCCGTCCTCCGTAGAAGCACCGTCTTTGTGGCCTGGCTGGCTCAGGCACCTTTTTAGGCTCTGGAGACCTTTCCAAGGACGGGAAGGCAGACAGCCAGCTGGCTCAGGTGCCCCTTCCGTCCCAGATCCCTGCTCCGGCTGGCATGGGGCTCTCTGACTTGCAGAAGCTGCAGTCAGATGCCTGGCCAAACCTGAGCCTGGCTGCCCAGGCTCAGGTAATACCAGCATTATAGAGATGACTGGTGTTGATTTACTCTTACTGTGAGATTAGGGCCCACAAACCACCTGGGTGTCTGACTCCTACTCCACACATGGATACAAGCATCCACATTTGCTTCAGTCTGGCAGGAGCCACGCTGTGCACACCTCCAGCTAGAAAAGCACTTGGGAGCACTAGGTGGCAGGGGCTTTTTGTTCGTTCTCTCTCACAAGAGGTGTTATTTCAGAGGTTGAGTGCGGTAAACAGAGGAAGGCATAGTGTGGTGCTAAATTCACGTTGATCTAAGTTCAAACAGTCACGAGTGGCATGGGGCACAGCAGAAATGGAAGCACTAGTGCCATCAGCACCACCAGACCTGCCAGCTTGGCTGGTGTTATGTTTCCCACATTCAGAGCCTACGGGAGCATGTAAAGTATCTGGAGTTTTGACCAAGACCCTCCAACTTTCTTTTAAAAACAATTTACAATGTATTAACCTCACTTCAAGTTTGAGCAAAAAAATGTAGTCAGAGAGTTGCTGAATCTTCTGGACTTCTGAAGAAGCTGGAAGGTTTCTAAGGAGGATGAGGACGTCTCAGGTGAGGTAAATAATCTGTTTGTATCTGCCTTCCACCCAGATATCTATCTCTTCAGATAATAAAGGTAAAACAAGTCAAGAGGTGTCAAGAGAAGATTCTGGAGCATGTTAAGTAGAAAGAGTTGCTCAATATGCATTCAGCAACCACAAGCAACTAAAACAGGAGGTAACTGAGCTGGTAACCAAACCATGGTTTTCTGTCAGTAGAAGGTATCTGAGAATGGTAAAGGCATATGTTTTTAAGAAAACCTTTTAACTGGGCCATGGGAATTGTAAACCGTTCTTCCTTCAGTACCAGATAGGGTACTGCCAGGGCAATGGCTAAGGGCAAGCCACATTATGCCAGAGATCTAATATCCGACAACTGATAGAGAAACCTGGCATGGCTTCCCTGAAATAAATGTGCTATTCAAATCTGAGTCCTCTGAGGTAATCAGAAAAATGACCAACAAATCAACAAGTATTTGGACTTCTTAAAATGCTCCTACAGAGTTTTGTGCAAGAAACCAAAAGCCACAGTACTTTCACAGACATCTCACACTATAAATAAAGAAGGATAGACATGAGTGGGACAGAATAAATATTGGCTAAATAGGATAAATACTGTCAGTACAGCATTAAGTTTCTGCACTTCTGCTTTATTCAAGAGGTTTCTGGGGATGCACAGGACCATCACTTGAACACAGTGTGAAATGAATTCTAGAGAAGGGGGATCTTGCCTTCAAATGCCTGATTTCTGGTGCAGCAATTCTTCAGCTGCTTAGCAGTCCTCCACCTCATGCCAGTAAGGATGTTGCTATCCTTCTGTAGGTGAAACACCTATTTCTCTGCAAAATCTAAAGTGCTTGGGAGGCTTGGCTCTGCTTTTAGTGTGAGAACTCTCATGTTCCAACAAATATAAACACTATGTGCCCCTTGTAGTCTCTTTGCTTACCCACTTGCCATGAGTGAGACTCGCTGCATTTGTCATAAAGGTGAGATCTACAGTTTTTGACTCCGAAGTCATTTTAACTTCACATAACATGGCTGCAAAGTTTGGAGTCAGGATTTAGCATTCCTGTTGCTGTCTGTTTATGTCTGCAAGATATAAACTGGGCAGAAAATAAGTCTGAATTTTTTCAAAGTTCTTTGTAAAACATCCCAGTTTGTGAACATTTTTTAAATTAAAGATGAGCTTTTTCATTTTTTTTTCCATTTCACTTTTTTTATTCTATATTTCTATTTTGTATCTTTCTTGTAGGAGCCTATCTTCCAGACTTCCAGGTCAAAAGTCCAAGATGTACTGGGACAAATCATCATCCCAGGTACATGATGCGTAGGCTCTATTTTTCCACCTTTCTCTTTCTTTTGTGATTCCCTGTGCCCTACTTCTGGTGGGGGGGGGGCGCTGAAACGATTTGGCCACTGTGGCAACATTGTGCTGCTTAGCAGCACTTTGTCTAGTCCAGGAGGAGCAGCATTGTTGTCCATCAAAAGCCTGACTGAGCTTGAGAGGGAGGTAGGAGGAAATTCACTGAGTTTTAATCTGGGTGAGACAGAGCTGATGCTGAAGAAGGAATGTGCAGGAACATATGTAACCTGGGGGAATGGAGATTTCTTTTCATGGTGTTTGCCTATCTTTCCACAAAGCATTGGCAGTACAGGAGTGTGTTTATTACTCTACGTCCAAACTGAGTAAAATGTGGCCAGATAGGCATTGCCTTCCTGATTTCTAGAGAGGCCTGTTTCCTCTTCCTTGGCGTATCCTTGGGGCTGGCAAGCTGTCAGGGAAGGCACTAGCAGGTATGCCACCCGAGACGTGCCATCCTGGGACAGAGCAGCCCCCAGGACTGTTTCTACACTAGCACAGCTCACCATCACTGCTGACGGAGTGCAGCAGTTGAACGGTCTGAAATCTTCCTCCTTCGTTTCTTCTTCCTCCCCCGGAGAGAAGAGGTTAACAGGCACTTGAGCAGGAACTCCCTGGGTTTAATTGTCTAGCAGTTGCTAGTGAGACATTTTCAGTGGAGTACTCTTGACTCTGGAGGTCTCTTCCAAGGAAGCCCAGAACAGATTCATTGACCTGTGGGGCACAGCCAGGCTTTCACCTGAAGGAGAAATGGGCGAGCTGGTTTTGTTTTGGAATTGCACACAGAGAAAAAGAGAAAACTGTTGTGCAGCGGTGATTTGGTGAACTTTGTGCACCCATTCTGTGTTAGGCACATATTATACGTGAAATGGAAATTGAATGATTGGTAACACAAGCCGCATATTAGCTCCCCATCTCTGTCTTCTAGTTTGTTTTGACCCCACAGTTTTCAAAGGTGGGATTAATTTACTATTCCCTGAATTCATTCACCCATCCTACTACCACCCCCAAAGACTCACCCTCTCAAAAATGGAACAAAAATCAGCTGAATGTCTTATCCCCATTGGCCTTTCCATTAGTTTGCCATTTGGACAATGGTATTAAAAATCACTTTTCAATGTAAATGTTGGTAGCCAAATATGTTTTCATAACCTGGGTGGCCATGATATCCCAATTTGAACAGAACCTTCTGAAATCCATTGGTATTTCATGGACTCCAAGTGGCAAAGAGTGTCAGAAAATCTATTCCTCCTCTTCTTCCTCAGATTTTTCATTACCTCAGCTAACCCAGAGAAGAGTCATTCAGTATAATTTACTCTGTGATGGATAGACTACACAAATCCGCTAGCATGCTCTTCTGCTGTGGATCATTATTGAATTAGACATGCAGGCAGAATAATCTGAATGTCAAGCAATGCCAGAATTTATAATCCATTGTTTCATCTTGGTTTGCACTTTACAGCCCAAGCTTGTAAGTAGGTGTATCTCCAGTGACTTCATTTTTTTCTGACTTCACTAAAGATTTGTCAAAGAGAAATCTGGCTCTTTCACACCAGCAGAAGCTTACAAACAACGGTAGACAGCAATCCCATGGTAACACCGATGATCAGGAATTGGAATCTAACGGAGAATAACCCATGCATGTGCCAAAATTCAAGCAGAAAATTGAACTTCAACTTTTATTTTCTATAAAGGGATTCTATTCTGTGTCAAATACAGAGGTGGGGTTTTTTTAATCTATTTATGTTTTTATCTGAAATTTTGTTTAAATGATTACAGTTGGCTTTGATAAAGAGTATAGATGTTTTGAGGACTCCTGGGCTACAGTTTAACTGGATGGCCCAGAAGTGTTTCCAGGCTCCTAAGTCAGGAAATAAACTCTAGCTGCATTTTTTACTCCATGTTGGAGTGAGATACGTGCCCATCATAATATTGCTCCTTCTCTAGCAAGGGAACTTTTAGTATGGGCTAAACAGGAACTACACCGAGTTCTGAGAGATGCCCTCTGCAGACAAGAGGTTTCCAGTCAGGATGCAGACTTTATCAATGCAAATGGTGCAGAGATGCAAGTTGTGGCTGCTTTATTCACAACATACTCATGGGATAATAATGTTATTTTCAAGGTGTCTAACCCCAGTAACTTGAAGCAGCTTGGGAGGTGGGCTTAAGGGAGAGTTAGGAAGGGAGAGAACACTTAGAATGAATTAATTAATGATTTTGGATTAGCAGATATTGTCAAGTATCATGCCAGCAGTGTTGCTTCCCATTTATAAAACTGTTCATATTTTACATGTCACAGTACAAAGATGTATATGGACAGTCTTTGAGATCTTATGCAGGAAAAGGCACGGTGTGTGCAAGTCAGAATGCCCCCAAATTGCTTGTGTCTGTAAATATGCTCCCTGGGATTGATCCTTTGTCCTTTCCTTTCACAATGACACTCTGACTTGCCAAGATCCCCAAAAGCCCCTTCTAAATGAAGGGATGAGGCTAAGGAGGTTTGGTTCTGGGTGTCAGCAGCTCCTGGCTTCATAATCTCCACTGATGCCTGTTCTTGGAGCAATTTGCACTCCGGAGTGATTAAGGGATGCTTTGTCCTTCAGGTTTTGTAGGTCATTTCATTATTAGAAGCTTGCAATATTTTTGCCAGACTCTCTCTCTTTCCTTTTCTCAAAAAAAAAAAAAAATCTGCTCTTTTTATCCAGGACCTTATAAGAGTCATTGGTGAGCTCAGAAGCTTTAATGGAGTTGTTTATTGTAGTTCAAATAATCTCTAGCGACAGCTTCCTGGAGCTGTAACAATGGAAGGGTATTTTATAGCTTTGAGCATAATAGTGTCCTATGGAAAAAAAAAAATCTTTGTTATCTCAAACTCTCTATCTCAGACTTAAAGAGCACACTAGAGAGATATTTTTATATATCTTTACCTCAGTACTTAATAAGAACAGAAATAGACCAAAGAACAATCTTTACCTAAATTACTGAGCCTACAGGACTTTTTACCTCTCTGTGTTTGAGTATGTGCAGACAGTCTGAAAACAAGCCACCACTCCCGAGAAGAGTAATTATTTTAATCTTTGTCCTAGAAACTTGCTGCATTTACTCTGGTTGCAGAGGAGCCAGTCGGGAAACGTGGGCAGCTCAAGTTTGCTTTTTAAGAAAAAGTCCCCGTGTCCTGTATGCTGGTCTTTGGCAGGAGCCCATCAGACACCTGTGCTCCCAAACCTGGCCTGCTAGAAGTGCCCACTACAGATGTCAGAGCTCTTTTGTTGACTTCCTATTAGTCCCCACTTAATGGATGTGAGCCGAACACAGCTTTGCCTAAGCACTTATCAATAGACAGCAAACATTCTTCTTTCAGTGGGCAAAGGGTCAAACTGTTTCGCCTGGCTATAAAGCTGTGCCAGATAATTGCTGGTGATTAGCAATTTTAATTACCAGGTGCTAGGGGTCGTTGCTTGTGGAGCTTTTTTCTACTGTTGTTGTAATTGGGGAGGCTGTTAATAGGTATGGCTTATTGTACGTGTGGTGTATATTTTACAGATACATCGTGCATCCTTTTAAAGCAAGTAAAATAAAGTCAGTAACATAACCCACTTCTGTTTGCATCTGATTAGCCGCATAGTGCTCCAACAGGTTTTTCGATAAAACTTGTCTGATAAAGGAATCTTTAATACGACTCGCTAAAACAGCTTTTAATCCTCTTGTAAACACTTGTATGTACTATTGTTATTGAAGAGAGGCAATGATTTTAAAATCTTTTCCTGCTACATTGGTCATGTTGGAACTAAGCTTGTCAAACATGTTCTACCTCATTGGTTTTGCATGCAGACTTTTAGGGGGTTTTCATAGAATCACAAAACCAACAGCACAATTAGCAGTGAACTAATCTCTTCCCATATTCAGTAGCGAAATGAGTTCAAAATACAACTGACACAAAAGACTCTTCTCTGATCTTCCTCACAGCAGTGAGAAAGCAAGCAGCTATAATACTTCGGGGGGGGGGGGGGG
>WAAD01002616.1:167180-181295 GCA_013389945.1 Fregata magnificens
TTTAACTAAAATTTCCATTTATTTCCTTTACTTATATTATTTTACATCACAAGCCCTGCAGACATACTGAAGGTCTCTGAAAGCTGAATGTACTGTTTACCGATCTACTTGGGTTAGTAGATTAGGCTTGTTCTTTGAGGGAATACAAAGGATGAATACCTCTGCAGTAAGGAGTTCTAGCTCTGTTTTCATTTGTTCTGCAATAACACCTTGTGTCCCAGCTCAGATCATATCTTCGTTTATTCCAGAAATAGCCAGGCTGTCGGTTGTGGGCTGCTGCTTGGCCAACAGAATAGGGCTGTGCGAACCGCTCCCCAGTATCTTCTCTCCTGGGGAGCAAGGAGACAGAGCGCTGGGCTGAGGGCTGTGTCACTTATTCTGACCCCTCTGCCCTGCGATACCCTTTCCTGAGTGCTCCCCAGAAATCAGGTTATGCATCCAGCCCTGGGGATGGGATGCTGGAGTGTTGGATGCTGCTGGATTCACGCCCGGGTTATGGGACCAGGGAAGTGCTGCAGTGTAAGGACTTGCCTGGGTCTGTTCTCAACCACATAGCCCTGCCCTGTAAATACAGGAGTGAAAAAGGGACAGATTTTAATCTTTTTTCAGTAGAAAAGGCAAATAAGCCCCCTCGCTCCATTTTGATGCAATAAAGGCTCACTCAAGTCTCAGGACCCACTGCTTTCACTTGAGAAGGAAATTGCCTGGGGAGGAGCGCAGGACACTGTGGGCACCGTCCTCAAGGGCAGTGGCAAAAGTTACAGCTCCCTTCGTCATTTCTTCATCCCTAGGTATGGATGTTTACAGGCCCTTGTCATTATGGCAAATCCCAGCCCAGGAACCTGGGAATTCCTTGTGGAGCGCAGAAACACACAAGAGTGAAGAAATATAATGCATGAAAAACAGGATTTTGAGCCAGCTGTGAAAGCATCAGCAGAGGGCAGGTGCTGCCTGGCCTAGCAGCTTTCTTCAAAAGCAATGCCATCAACTTTGAAGGCACTGTTTGCGCCATCAAGTGCTATTGACCATTGAAAATGTAACTGGGTCCAGGCCCTAGGTGCACATGGCCGTAACTCAGCTTCTACGGATTTACGCATTCAGGATGCGCATTTTCACTTTAAGAAGTGAAACCATTTTGTATATTTTTCCTCAGGAACTGCCAGACAAAATCCTGTGGCAGCAGCTGCCATTGGAATTGAGGGCAAAGCTTTGCCTGGCTCGAGGAGCTGTGAGGCTATACCGTCAGGTCCCTTTTGTGTCAAAAAAAATGAAGATGTCTTAATGCCTGAGATTACTATAATGGTGGTTACGAAGCTCTTCAATCTGATGCATTCTGCAGCTACAGATTAGCCATAGAGGTTCACCTTCTGCTGTTACTTAAATTAATCAGAGCTTTGAAATCATTGAAACCTGGAGAAAAAAAAAAGTAGTTAAATAGTGCATGTAGAAAGATGCTGCTGGAGAGGAGGATGCAGTGCTCAAGGTGCTCTCACCCCCTGTGTTTCCATGGCACAGCTATAGGTCCTGACACCTCGTGGAAAACATGGAGCCTTCTCCTTTCCACTGACCCCAAAACCTGCGGACAAGCTGCAAAACCCCAGTGCCAGGCCTGACACCGCTCCAGAGAAAGCTGTAAATGACTCATATTCCTGAGAAGTGGGGTGGTCTGGGGCAGAATTTGATTTCCTGAAAACAGTCTTTGAGCAGTGGCAGATGTAGGCACCTGGTAGCAGCTATTTTTGGCAGGGGCTAAAAATTTTGGTTATAGGACTAACACACAGTCATGACGGGTTGATTGGTTTTTACAAGCAACCTTTGTTTCCAAGTCTGAAATCTTCATTGTAGAAACAAATTTCTTAGTTCAGGTAAGGTTCTGTTCATTATGTTTCCCTCTGCACCTTCACCTGGAAACAGATTATTTTGCTTCCTACTCCGCATTTTCGTTTGCCTACAATGACAGGCTGAAGTAAGATGTTCTTAACATTGAATACCACGGACACCATTTTATTTTGGTTTCAACATGGACTTATATCCCCTTCCTTTTTCAGGCTCCCGGTAACTACAGTTCAAAAAGATGCAGAAACCAACGCCAGACGGACAGTTCCTGTTGTCACAAGAAGACAGTTCACAAAATCAGTGTTTCCCCACCTCTGCTCTCACAAAACTCCAATATGCCCTGAGGAGCAAAGAGAAACATGCAGTCATCTAAACCCCACTCATCTCAAACACCTTTTGCAATTATTACAGCCTGCCCCCAAAGTCCCGGGTTTCGGGCTCACGTAAATGCAAGTGCTAGTAGACGGTATCTTTACCAGATATAAAACAATCGATAGGAATCTGCATAGAAGTATAACGGTGGGTTTGCTTTCTCTCAGCATCTGTGTGGCAACATGTAGCCGCACAGACTTGAGATGAGAGTTCAGCTGCACTCATAATGCAATTCCTAAAGAGAGTAGATTATGGATAGAGTTTAAGCCTTAACTTTGAATTGCCTTGCCTTTGTGGATTGAAGTTAGACCCATACAACATTATTTGAACATAGCCTCTGGTATTTTGTTGATATTAGTTACCTGCTGTGACACACAGCACACGGCAGTTTCATTTTTGTACGCGGAAAAATACAGGTATTGTACACCTGAATTATAATCTTGCTGTGATAATACGCCTCTATTGATTCAACAAAACAAGTTGTCTATTTTGTCTTCACTCAGACATCACTATGAAGGAAAGACTGACAATCAGAAAGGTAAATATTTTGGACTTCACATCTCGTGGCATGACGAAAAAGATAAAAGTGAAACAATTTTGAAATGAGACCTCGCAGACAATGCCACTCCATTTGAACCAGTGAGATGAACTTCTTACAAAAAGTGTTTATTAGACAGCAGTGTTAAATTGTTGAAGACCAATCATTCAAAAATGTATAAAGTGAAAAACGGTCTATTTAGTGATGTGCTATCATCTGAAGTATAAATATGCAGGAACCAAAATGTAAAATAAGTCTGAATTTTGAACTTTCACAAAATGGATGCTCTCTTAACCAATGAACTACAATGCTTCACTTTCTACAAGGATTTTGTATTTATTGTAATACACTAAACTCAGACAACATACAGGTTCTGAAGAGTTTTATTCATAGACCACTAATTTTAGTGTCTTCCATGAAAATTAAAGTTAAAAAAATAAAAGCCATGTAGTTTTCTTATGAAAGATGTCAGTCTCATTTTGAAGTGCCTTAATTTTAAAATTTCATTTCCATACATTCACAGTAAATGTGTTGTAGTCCTGATGGCACTGTACCCAATGGGGTGCCCTTGCCAATGCTGGTTTCAAAATAGTCCTATATCCAGAGCACGCGGGCTGTTCTTTAAGAAGCACGATTCAGCCTGGACCAGTATTATTTGACAAGAAGTATTGGACTGCTTTTAGGAAAGACCTGTGGAGCCGTGAAAGGATGTGTCTTGGACTGTCTTTTCTACCAAGAACTTCTACTACAAGGGTGGCAGCTGGCCAGAGGCTATACAGCAGCACAGCTGGACAGCAGCACAGCACATCTAGCTCTCCCCATAGCCGCTACATGTGCATAAAAAGGTACTGCTACAGGCCCCAGGGTACTCAGATTTCTGCCTGGGGTTGCCAGATGCTGGGTCCACAGGCCAAGCAGGAGCAAGCTGGGCAGACATTTGATTTGGCCCTCCTGCCACCTCAAGGGCCATCACTAGTCTGTGCAGCCTCAAGAAATACCTTTTTTCCCTGTCTGGCACCTCCCTATGCACAGGCTGTCTCTGTTACTAACCTTTCACTAGTACTGCACTGAGTCTGCGGGGTGGATGTTCTTGCAGTGTTTTACTGACTTTCTCAAGAACAGGTGTTATTTAGATTACACTAATTCAGGAACAGGTGTTCCTGAATAAAACTTGAGTGGGCAGACCAGGAAAAATAGTCCAATAAAGACATTTATAACAGAGCGATGAATCAACTGCTGTGGACTTTGAATATCTGACGAAAGTGATGTTCAGGTCCCATGAAGACAAAGAGGGCTCAAGACCTCCTCAGAGATGAACAGAAGGCATGCTTAGGAAACTAGAGGGGATGGAGTGCTGAGACACACTTTGACTTAGTGAATGTCTGCTGAAGTTCAGACAGTTATGGTCCACAAGCTCTTTACTCCCTCACAGATGCTTGGTAGTAATGCTCACAGAGCAGAGGGAGAAGACTGGATCATGAGCTCTCCTCCATGTCCTTCAGAGTGAATGCCAGCAGCCTAGCAGCAAGCCCGGGTTTTTGTGCGAGCCTTGAGGAAGGGGTAGAGGAGTGCCTACCTCTGTTGTGCCGTGAGAACTGGGGGAATGGTAACCTGTGGCAGGATAGTGTATGCCAAGAGGACATGGAGAGGCATTTTAGTTTTCATTGCTCTGTGCATGTCTTACGCCATCCCAAACAGGTAATCCCAGTTGATCATGCATACTATGTGTTTCAATCACCATATATCGCCCCATATGCAAATTATTAACCAGAGTGATCATAAGGTAAAAGCTGGGAAAGAGAGTAGGTACCAGCAACTGAGGTGCTTGTGCAGGGGACTGAACCCAAATCCCTGGCCTTGAGGGACTACCACAGCGGGATGACAGGACTGTACTTCTGCAAATGGTTAGCACACTCTGGGTCCTGGAATTGTGCCAGAGGAGAAAGTGCTGTCGCCTATACATGCCAAAGTAAGCTAAAAGCATCCAAACGCAGCAATGTAGTCAGGTGTTCAGGAGAAGACCATGATGCGGTGAGTTCATATGAATAAATTGGGTTAGAGAAATGGGAGACCTGACCTCCCAGGATGCCTTTTCTCTCATTCCCTATGGTGAAGGAAATGATATATCGCAGCTGATCGGTGCACCAGCCGCTGGAGGCAAGTCACTTGAGAATGATGCCTGAGTCTGCAGCAGGGGAAAATCAACAGAAATCAGTTGATGTATTAATAGGACTTTCAGGGATTGGAGGAGGAAGGAGGGTTTGTGGTATGCAAGCATAAAAGTAATGTGATGAAAGAGATTAATGTGGTAGATGTCTGTGAGAAAGAATAAAGGAAGCAAGTCTAAAATGAGCTAACTACAAGGTGAAATTGTGGTCAGTGTCTTACAAATAATGTCTGCTTTTCTAGCCAAGCCTTTTTCTTGAAATGATATAAGGAGTGCAGAAGTTGGTATACAAATTTAATATACCAGTGACTTTTTAGAGCCTCTTAGATGTGTGTGAGCCATTGTGACTACAGGACAAACATGTGGCATGGAAAGACTTGCTCTAAGATGCAACCACCATACATGTCAAGGAGATAGTGAAAATCATCTAAACTGAGACCTACCTGTTGCCTTAGTTATTGTCCTACCACGGTCCTTACATTTTCGAAAGCTGTTGATCAGTGTCCTCAGTCTTCTTTTCTGGCCATTGCAGTTCGTCCAACTACTCCTTTCCTAGGGCCCTGGTCAGGGGTCATCTCCCTTCTAGACCCTTTCCATCTTCATTGAAATTCGGTCCCTGTGGCTAGACCCAATGCTTTAGCTGAGGCTTTTCCAGCATCAAGTAAAGCAGAAGGATTACTCCATGTGTCTTACAGATGATCCTCCTGTTTACACATTCCAGCATGTTGGGATTTTTTTTTTTGCTGCCACATGATGTCTTTGGCTGACATTCAGCTTGTGATAACTCCAGATCCTGCAAAGCTGTAAAGTAGTTAGTCATTTCCCACTCTGTATTTACGCAGCTGAAATACAGAAATGAATGTAGAACTTTGCATTCAATTTTTTTCAGACGATTCCAGTTTCTCAAAGCTCATTCACATTCTGACTCCTGTCCTCCAAATCACTTCCAGCTCCTCCCGGCTTAGAGTCAGCTGTAAATTTACAAAGTACGCTCTCTATTCCATCATCCAAGTTGATAATGCAAATATTGAATAGTGCCAGACACCGGACAGACTCCTGGGAAACCCCTCTCAATGCATCCTTTTAATTTGATGGTGGACCATTGATAACTAATTTCTTAGCACAGCTTTCTGGCCAGTTTTGCATCCACCCTATGGCTGCTCTTTTGTTACTGTCCTGCAACGGGGGGCTGTTCCTGTAAGCACCTGCTCTTTTGTCAAAAAATGCTTTTTTTTTTCCTCCCCTCGTACTCGCATGCTGGTAACCCCAGGGAACAGTAGCCAGAGAGGGGGCGAGCACACAACGTCTGAGGAGCTCCTCTGGGCCCTTAGACAGCCAATTAGTACAGGATGAAAAGTTGGGGTGCCCGTGGGCAATTTGTCTTTTCATTCTGTCAGTTCACTTCTATTCAGCGCTCCAAAGAAATGCACTCAGTGTTTATGCAGGGGTTTTTTCATATACTGCTCTTATGGCCCTTGGAGGAAAGAAAGTATTTGTCTGTCTGAGAGTGAGCTAATGTTAAACACAAGTTTGTGGGTGTTTTTTTTAAATTCCTAGTACTTGATGGCTTTTTTCTTAATATCAATATTCTAATACCATCTTTACTATCAAAAAAGGAGGTAAAGAAAGGCTATGTGAATCCTGATAACTCAAATACACTTTGGTCTGCAAGCCTCAAATGTGTGTTGGGAACTCTGGTTGCTCAGGTAAAGAATTAATACTTTGGAAATTAGAAGACAGATTTTTGCTTGGAAAAATAATTAACCATGTATAATATCCGATTTGGTTACTATTCGGCTTTTTTATAACAAAGTAGCCAGTAATTTTTCTGGATGTTTTAAAGCCCTGGACTGAGTCCTACACTTCACTAAATGAATATACCCCTTAAGTTAAGTTAAAGACAGTGCTTCCCAGAGAGGACTGATAATATTTTTCAAATAAGCATCAAAAGTTTGGATATGATTCAGGGATAATGGGCATTACCAAAGGTCAGACTGTTGTTATAACCATCAAGTGCAAGTGGAGACGGTGAATCAGAAAGTCTTTTACATATTCAAAGGTACACTTGTCAGAAGGTTGGATCAAGGCATTTTAATTCCTCATCTTTTACAAGAGGAGCAGACACGAGGTGATGAGAGATGTTCTGAGACATAGTTCAGGAGTCCTTCACAATTTGCAGAGTAGCCTGCAACAGCCCACTCTGGGCCCCACCTTGAGAAAATAAGTGTTTGTGAAACGGTTTGATATTTAGAAGTACCTCAGATCTTGCCATTACAACATTTGAGATGTCAAAGGCGTGGATGGATAAATGTGAAGAGCCTTTAAAAAAGGAGTCTTTCAGATACCGAAGTTGCAATCCCATATTGAATGAATAATCCACTCCAGAAATGTGGAAAATATTTAGTGAACAGCTGGAGTGACTGCAGTCGATTCATCACTGTTTTAATGGGGGATAGAGGTCAGCAAATGCTAACTATGTTTAAGTGGGGATATGAAAATGAGTATAATCAAGAATTTTTAAAAATATAAACCATCTGGTTAAAGCAAGAGAATTAGAGGATAATTTTCCAATATCAGAAGCTAAACTAAGGGATAATTAGGAGAGAAAAAACATGAATTTTGAACCGCTGAGAACATTTCAGCTATCAGCAGAACACACAATGAGGCTAACGCATGCCCTAGCTCCAGTTTTAGCAGAGTGGGGGACCGACATACTCGTTTTCACCCCAGGCAGCACAGTGCTTCCCTGGAGTCAGTGAAGCCGCTGGTATATTCCCACTGCTGGAGAAGTGGCATCCTGCAAATGTCTTTCTGGCATGTTGCCTCGAAAAAGAACAGTGCAGCTCTGGGACTTTACAGACCAAACCTTCAGCTGGGTTGTGAACACCGGTCAGATACACCTGCCTGGTTGAAACCGGTTCCTCTTTGACATTTTTACTGCAATTTATTATGGGCTTGCTTGTTTTCCCTCCGCAGTGATTTGGTCCTAAATGAATAAATATAGGGGTTTGCACAAAATCAGGAGAGTTGTAAATCACCACAAACAAAAACGATAAAACTACTTCTGGCATCTTTAATTTCCAATCAATGAACAAATGAGGTTATTGGCTAAATAAAGGGTAGAGGATTGTCAGGCTTTTTAATTCAACCATTCTTCTGGTCTGACTCAGCTGTCAGAGCTGACTTGAAGGGAATGGTTGAGACAACACACAATCTGAGTTGTTAGAGGGCAAGGAAATCTATAGAATGAAAGCAATGATTATAACTTCCCAGGAACATTGATATGCTAAATCTGTGAGCGAGGAAGATATCTTGGATAAGAGTTTTAAATAAATTCAAGATTTTTGCAAAAAATTAGCTTTTGAGGCCCACGAGAAAAGCTTGCATTTGAAATGTTGGCTGCCTGGATACACCTCACCTACATGAATTGTCTTGTGCGATTTTTTGGTTGCTAAGGATGCTATCGCAAACAGACGGAATTTCAATTGGAGCCTGGAGCAGGCAGCCTGCTATTTCTGGTGGGGTGCAGAGTAGCCTGTTCTCATCTATTTATTATTACTTTTGTAGCAAGGTATCAGTTCCTGGAACTGGCAAAGCAATCTTTCTTGGGATGAAATGTCTTCTTTTTCAGATGGGGGAATTCAGAATACCACTGCACGAGCTGAATTATTTACCAGCCTTATATAAAAAATCAGAGCATAGTGTGTTTCCCAGGCCCAGGTTTTTTTCGGTTATGTCCACATTTGGGTCACAGCAGGTCAAAAAGGCATATTCAGACACAGCAGGTTATTACTAACAGTGGAAAGGAGGCAGCACAAAGCTCAGTAGAGGTCACAGGTGGGAGAAAAATCCCAGTAAACACACTGCAATCAGTCACATTAGGTATCATAGTATCACAGTTATACAACCATCAAAACCAGTTAGTTTTAAGCTAGCTGCAATGTAAACGTAACCTTAGTTGGGATTTGCTGGGGAGGAATGGTCTCAGTCCTTTTTTTTAGAAGATGTAAGAACAGACGATACCTAAACTATTGTGGTTCATAGCGACACAGAGATGTCTGTGAGCTCCAGTCTCTCATGGGGGCTTTGAAAGCTTTCCCCGCAACCCCACTGTCACTAAAGAAGAGCAGGCTTGTTCTGTCAGTGGACATTAAGAAGTCCCGTTAAAGCAGTTCCCAGTATCTGTTCTGCTTCTGTTGCTCTAATGTCCTAGAGCCAGGCAGGTCTTTTTCTATATATATAAATTGAGACCTAACAGAAGTACCAGAAAAATTCCTCTCCTTGCCTAAGCGTTGGCAACAGGGCTTAAAAGAGCTCTTTAAATAAAGCTATTTAGGAGAATATCTTGCATGCAGTCTCCCCGTTTAACCAATCCCCTAATCCCACAGTGATGATTCTCTCCATTTCCAAAGACCTCTCTGGGTGGGAGGAAGGAAAAGGGCACCCGGCCGGCCAACAGAGGCTGGGAGTTCCTGGCTGTTCCCAGGGTGTCTTTTCACACTGCCTCACCTACCCTCTGCCCTCAGATTATGCTGTGTCAGTGACTGACAGCAAGATGCACGTCAGCTACCGTTGCTCTTAAACATGAGATTCACAGTGTGGATTTTAAAAGTATTAGGCTGTGGTTGGTCAGTTGGGCTTTTTCTGCTGACGCCTCTTTTTCCCCGTCCTCTTCCAGATGTGCTGTTGAAAGTCATACTTGAAGGAAGTTTGTTACTGGTGACAATTTCTTAACTAACAGTGACTCACCACAGTGACTCGAGAGACATGGAATTACTTTTATTTTTTTAAAAAATCCAGATAAGCTTATCTTTTCCTATATGTGAACTGATGCCCCTCATTACTCATTCAAAACGTATGTAATTCAGCTTAAGCAGGGGGAAGGGGAATCAGAAGGAAAAGGATGCATCCTGTTAGAAAATGGAAAATACTGTATTTATCATCTTAAAAAGAACAAAAAGATCTGCAAGTTATGTGGGTTTCTGTGACAGTAATTATCCTTCTATTCAAGAATGAGTAATTACATTATTCTGCATGCTAACTTCCCCCCCTCCCCGATTATGTGGCATGTGCAGGCAGGCGCACACACACACACGCAATGTGGTTGTACCCTGAAGAATAAAAACAGGGTGCACTAGAAAAGGTAGTTCTGTTGTTTTCCTGAATAATGGTGATTATGGTACTTTTTTGTTTATGCTAAACACCAGTGGGTGAGAGGAAAGCAAGCTGAATATTTTTTACCCTTCTCGTTAGGAAAGCAGGGTACTGCTCTGCCTTGGCATCAGCCAGTGCAATGCTTTGGAAGTGTTCGCTCCCTTCTCTCTACACTGAGAGATAGAATGAGAAAATACTAAGTACTGATTAACTTAGACAACAATTTGTGAAACGTGTATATAAAGGGAGAGTTTATCCACCACCCAGCACTTCTGAAGAGCACTTTCCCTTTGGTGGAAAGGACGTGTTTCCCTCGCCTTTTACATGTGCCGACTCGGGTAAGGTGAACTGCATGTTGTACCTGCCCTTCTCTGGTGGCTCAAGGTCAAGTCTTCTATAAAAATTTGAAAGTCTATAGTCTAAATTCACTAGTTACATGGAATCATAAAGCCATTTAGGTTGGAAAAGACCCTTAAGATCATTGAGTCCAACCGTAAACCTAACACTGCTGAGTCCGCCACTAAACCATGTCCCTAAGTGACATGTCTACGTGTTTTTTAAATACCTCCAGGGATGGTGACTCAACCACTTCCCTGGGCAGCCTGGTCCAATGCCTGACAACTGTTTCAGTGAAGAAATTTTTCTGAATATCCAATCTAAACCTCTCCTGGCGCATCTTGAGGCCTTTTCGTCTCATCCTATCACTTGTTACCTGGGAGAAGAGACCGACCCCCACCCCACTACAACGTCCTTTCAGGTAGTTGTAGAGAGCGATAAGGTCTCCCCTCAGCCTCCTTTTCTGCAGGCTAAACAACCCCAGTTCCCTCAGCCGCTCCTCATAAGACTTGTGCTCTAGACCCCTCACCAGCTTCGTTGCTCTTCTTTGGACACAGTCCAGCACTGAAACATGAAGTTTACCTTTAAATTGTCTTGCTTCCTTTCCATGCTGGCTGTGTAAAGCAAATGTATCTTTGCCAGACTTGGTAGCTACTCACAGATTAAAGCTCCCCAGGGAAGTTTTGCCTGCTTTTACAGAACTCTTCTTGCTTTATGCAATGGCGTGCTGCTGAGTAGCCTCTCATTTAATCAGTAGTACTCACTTCTCTATCCTACTTGTCATGCACCCACAGCAACCCTCATAAAACCTTAGGTAGAGTCATGGATGTGACCTCAGGGGCTGAGCTAGACCTTCCCAAGGCAGAATCACCTAGACACTCTAATTTCTTAGGCAGTCTCATCCAACTTGTTCTTAAGCAACCCTGATGTTGGAGGTCCCATTGTCTCCTCTGACAATCTGTCCAACTGCTTCTCCTTTCATCCTGATACAATGTCTTTTGTCATTCCTATTCTGAAGTTTTCCTGCTGCCATTTAATCCCAGGGTGGTCCAGCCTTCAGAGAACACTTATCAATAAACATGTGTGAAGAACACATATCAATTAACATGAGTATTTGTAGTAGCCCTCTACATATTTGAAGACTGTTGCTGTATCTTCTCTAGGATAAATCCTTCTTCATTAGGAAGTGCATTTAGACCTCAAACATTCCTTTGCCTTTTTCTGGACAATCCACAAATAGCCCACTTTTGTCTGTAACTGAAGGACCCAGAACTTGGCACTGCTCTAGGCAAGTCCTCACCAGTCCACCTAATCTACTCACCCACCTTGAACCTATGTTTTGGCAGGTAAAGAGGCAGTATTCTTAAAATAATTCCCTAAATTCCTAAAACTCTTAATCTCCAGAGAAAAGTAAAGTCTAGGTCAGATCTCTAAATGTATACTGGCAGATTTCGCCTTTGGAGATCATCAAAACTGCCTACCTATCGCTCTGATGAGGCTTAACCCGCTGCTCAGGGCTAGTCTTTTCTAGAGCAGACTAGCCACATCCATGTGTAGCAGGTCACTGGTACTCCCTAGACCTAGTTATTATTTTTCTTATGTTTCTTCATCAAAAAGTGATGGGAGGGCTGAGTCACATTCCCCCAGAGTAGTGGTTTTAAGCACAAAACCCAGCTCGTGTTCAGGGTGTGGCATGAGGGTTTGCAGGGGTGGGTGAAGGAGGCTGGGGCTGTGTTTTGGGACCAGGTAGAGCAGGGGGTCCAGCCTTGCTGCAGTGTCACCCAGCCTGTTTGCTGGGACCAGTCTCCAGAGGGAACTGTCCCCTCACGCTATACCTGGATGTTGTTTTAGGGCAAAAAACAGAGCTTAGGAGCATGATAACATAGGTGCAGGGCCTGGGAGTTGGCTGGGCAGTGAGGACAGTCAACAACGTGGTTGTGCATCGCGTTAAGAGAGGAGGTTCTGTTCATAGCATTTTTAGAGACGTACTTAAAAGAAAGGACTGCAGGACCAATCTTGTGCCATGTTATAATAAAAAAGTCTTTCTTCATGTTTATGCATCTGTTTCAACAGCTCAGTGTCCACTCAAGAGAAGACCTCATCACAGCCTCCTATGCTCTTTTCTGCGCGAGTTTAACTATGTCACAGAAGACAATGGAATAATGAATTGAGATGATCAATGAAATGTCTTAAGCAAATGTTTGTTAATGCTCTGCGTTTAAGCCCCAATTGCATTTAAACCCCAGCTCTGCATTTAAACCCAGCCCCAATTTATTTAAACCCAGCCCCAATTTATTTAAACATTTATTTACCCTACAAATAAATCTGTTATGGCAGATTTCCTCCCAAACAGCTATTTGAATTATTAGAGAATTAATTGTCTCTTAGAGTTTGCAGAAAAATAATGTTTTTTCGTTTCTTATAATTATATTATATATATTTAATATATATAGTTATAGTATTTTCTCTCTTGCCCAGCTATTGGAGGGACAGAACATCCTTACAGAATAAGCTACTTATTCATTCCTAGCCTTGAACATATTTACCAAGCAGATGTTAGTTTTAACAGGTAATTTTCAAGTGTCTTGTAACAAGTCCCTCCATTCTTTGACTTCGGTGGTGATTTCCCTTCATCATATTCATTCTGTGCTGAGAAACAAAACAAAGCAGAACAAATGGGGGAAAAAAACCCCCCCAACTTTACAAAGCAAAAACCAGGCTTCAAATGTATATGCATTGAGTTTTTATAAACTTCTTGGCATGTAAAAAATGCAGGCTTGCTGTAGGTAATTCCATTACAAACAACAGTACCAAAACACTCATACTCAGATTAAAAAAGAAAATAATATTTTCTGTGTTTTCCCACCATGAAACAACATGTTTCACTACACTGAAAAAGAGCAGCTGAGTGTCAGCGATCTGGGTCAGGTTTCATTAACAGTCTAAACGATAGCACAGCAACTGCGTTCAACACATTTGCAAACAAGGAAAACTTGAGAGGGGCTGCAGGCATGCTGGACCAGGGATAGAATTCAAATGTTCTTGGCAAATTGGAGGTAAACTGGAAAAGCCAGATGCCATGCTGGGATATAGAAATAGGAATACAACACGCATGACATGTCCAGTTCTTCTTCTCTTCTGCTCAGCATTGGCAAGGCCTCATATGAAATACTGTGTCCAGTCTGGGGTGTCACATTTTGGGAAAAGTAATTGGAGGGGGAGCAGTGAAAATGATCAGAGCTCCAGAAAATGTGGCATCTCAAGTCTGCCTGCACTAATGGAGTGAATACTGAGGTGTGACAAGTTGAAGTACATGAAAGGCTGCTGCCCCTTCTTGTCTAAGAAGGATGGGAGAGAAATGATGGGCTTACACTGCACCAAACAGAAATTCAGGTTAGACACGGGAAAAAACCTCCAACTATGGATGCAGAAGTGCTGGAATACGTTGGGAGACCTCATTATTACTGGAGGTATTAAAAAACATGTTAGACTGGCACCTGTTAAAAAGGAATTGGGATGCTTGAGATTGCTTGGGCATAGAGGACAGGGGAATAACTGGGATCCCACCAGTCCTGTGGTTTTATGACTCTATAAATAGTCCATAGAGGTAAGTGAATCAACATCAGACTAGAAGGTAGGTCCAATCTTACCATTTTGTCACGTACCTGCTATCAGAAATAAACAAGGAAAGAGGTGCTCCCCGCTCCCCCCC
>WAAD01002616.1:181316-263122 GCA_013389945.1 Fregata magnificens
GGGGTGCCCCCCCCCCCCCCCCCCCCCTCCCCGCTCAAAAGGCATTGGTGACTGGAGTATTTGAAAGCTCTACCTTAACTTCCAAAGGCAGAATTTGCTTTCCTGCTGCTTTCATAGACACTATGTGACGGTGCAAATGTATTTCTGAGTTTCCATGTAAAAGCATACAGGATAAAAATAAAATTACATTATATCTGGATCCATGAAAGCTGTGGGTGGGTGGGAGGGCTGCTGCCAAAGCCCTGATTTTAAGCTTCATGGGAGAATTGGGGAGAAATTGCAGCTCCTCAGTGAGATTGATTCCATGACTGCTCAGCTTGATAAGCTCAGCAGAAGATCAGCAGGAAAAAAAAAATCCTAAAACCTGTGGGGGTTTTTTGTTTGAATAAAAACCCATGTTATGAAACTGTAGTATTGCGTGTTAGTAGCTTTGCTGTTTGACACAAACATTACCCATCAGCTGATAGTGTTAGTGATTATTTAGTATTTCAGCCTCTAACTAACAAATACAGTGATAAATTCCTGCAGAAAATACCGTTGTACTTTGCACTGGGTACTTTTTTAAACTTGTTTTATGTTTTCTAGTTAGGCATATAAATAGGATTCAGCAATAGAAAGGTTTTTCTGTGAGGTTGGGGTAGAAAAAGGGTTGTGTACATTTACTTCATAGTTTGAGAATTCACGGGCACAGAGGAGCTTTTGGCATGTACATCTTGGCTTTAAAGGGAACTGGGAAAGCTACACCAGCCTTCGTCGTGTTTTTCCTGTAGATCTCCGTTCCCTTTGCCATCTCTCCTCCCTCTTTTCAGAAGGGCTTTGAAAGTCCTTACGGACCTGATACAGCATTGCTCTAGGAGTTTCCTCATAACCAAATCCTGTCACATGAGGATACTGCTAAGAGGAGAAAAAGCCCTAACAAGTTCTAGCAATGCCAAATTACATTCAGTTCTTGTATTTTCACTTGGCATGGTAACACTTCGAAAGAGCAATTGTTTCACAATCAGAACTTCTGCAGCCTGTTCATTTTCTTTCTCTTACTTAGCTGTTCAGAGACCATCAGACACCAGGCAAGCCAATAAATGTCCATCTGAGCAATTATATAGCATAAACATCAAGTGAAACAAACTTTTTTTTCTTGCAAGTACAAATTAAAGGGACAAAACTGATAGTATCACTAGAAATAATTCATTTGTATGACAACTCTTCTCTTTAATGAGCTTCAGGTATTAATTAAACTTAAAAACCTGATTTTAAGAAAGCTTTTGTCCTCAAATAATCCCTCTGTCATGACAGGTATGGGACACAATTCTCTTAAAGAAAACTCGAGTACTTGCAGCCATGATTCATGCAACCTTTTCAGCAAAGTACTCAAGAATATGCTAGTTGTTCCTAGACTGCTTGGACTTACGCTTATGCTAAAAGTTGTATTTATAAATCAGGAGCTAGTGCCTGCATCATTTGGAATAGAAGCAAGTCTCTTTTTAGGCTAGTCCCTGGAAGAAACACTGCTATGCATAAGGATTTCGATGGCTCTTCTATTAGGGATCACTGGTAACATCATTTAAGATGTTCTCGGTGAAGAGATTGAGTGGTTTACAGCTCTTCCCTCTGATCAGCATTAAAAGAAAAGAAATTCCTTTACACAGCACAGCCAATGTGCAAAAAGATGACTGATGCTTAATATCCATGCTGATAGCCATGTTACCCACAGGGAAGTCCTGAGCAAGAGGGATTTCTGAATCACAGAGCTCCGAGGGAGGAGGAAACCTGATTTGCTAAGAAATTGGTTTTGGTGGGATATTTGTGAAAGAGGTCAAAACCAGCTGGGTCTGGTTAGAGTGTCTTGCAGTGAACTGCAGAAATCTGCAGGCTGCCTCCTTTGTTTCAGGGTCTGCGTGTGATATGGAAGTGAACAAATGACATTAAGTGAATATTATTTGGAGTGTCAGATTAATTGGTGTCCTTAACAGGACACTGACATTCAATCATTCTCATCCCAGTAAACTCCAGGTGTTCAGCAAAGGGGTCTGTGCTGATGAGCCACAAAGGCTAAAACTCATATTTGCTGTCTTTAGATATCTGCACTGTAAATGTCTATGTCTACTAGTCTCCCTAGGATCCCTTTACAATAATTGGAAGAGAATTGGACCCTATTTTTGGCATCGGTTTTAAGATGGGGTGAATCACACCTTCAAAATGCTTCTTTCTCTTTTTTGTTTAGGAAAGCAGCCAGTGGTGACTAGCTCGGAAACAGACATTTAAGTAACAGATCTATCAGGTTAGGAGAGATGAACCCCAGCCAAATCCACAAATATACACGTTATGCCTGGATGCACATCCCTTTTCTTGTCATCCTCTGCCAATGCCAAATGACATCTGGCTGGGCAGTGCCACAGGGCACTCCTGGGCTGCAGGTCTGCCATATGCTCACCTGGGAAGTGGAGAAGAGGGAGGGGGGAGAGGGGCTGGCTGCTGCCCAGCTCTCATCCCAGTATGGAGCAGGACATGTCTGCAGAACACACCAGGCCCGAGAACTGACTTGTGTTTTGGGGTCCCACAGCACAGAAATAGCCACTGTGCCTGTTATGAAAAGGCTATAGTTCAGTTCCCAAGACAACACGCAAGCACTAGGTTGGGACTCCTCAGCTGGTGGCCTCGCTCCCTCCTTACGTGATGCTTGTCATGGAAAAAGAAGTCACAGGCATCAGGGCTGACAATCAGAGCACCAGGATTCTTCCTGCTTTAATTTACAGGTATAGGAAATTATTGCTTAGCAGGGGAGGCAGCGTTAAAGCAAAACCTGTGCTTAAAGGCCCAAGTATCTTCTCTGGTTGCAGACCTATCACCATGTTAGCGCTAGCAGTCTGGCAGTGCACGAGGCGTTGCTCCAGCCATGGATGTTTGGTGGGGGCAGCAATAGCTAGGCAGGTCACCCTTCCTCATTGTTCTTTGACTTTGCTTTCAGGTTATTACAAAGAGGCGTTAATAAACACTGTTTTTCTTTGAGGGAGGCTTGCTTTCTATGAACATTTTCTGATAATATTGTTTGTTTTCAACCTGGCAGTAGGGTTGTGGAATGAGGTCCCCCTGGACCTCCATGACTTTTTATTTTACCTGGCAGTTAACATCTCAGCTCCTTCCTTTGTCACTTGATCTGGGATAAAAGAAACCTACTCCTTTCTTAAGGAAAAAAAAAAAAAAAAAAGAAAAAGAAAGGAAAAAAAATCCCTGAGGGAAGGAATGATTATAGGGAAGACAGGATGTATACTGTACTGGGTGGCCATTTTCTGGCAAAGCAAATCAAGCCCTGAATTCACACTCTGTTTATTAAGCAAACAAAATGTTTCACCATGTGCAGTGTGCCTGATTCTGCAGCAAACAGCAGAAACAACCTTGAAACAACCCCATGTGCCAGGCAAGGGGTGAGATAGCATTACAGTTCTTCAAGCTCTAAAAAGAAACCTTTGTGCCAGCTTTGGTGCAATATTTGGTTTGCTTCTAAAAAATCCAGGCTTCTATAATTTATTGTAGGTGTAATGAAATATGTTTAATTTGATGGAAAGTTCTTGATAAGATACCAGCGGTGGCAGCATGTGGATGTTTCCTAACTGGCATTTGAGAAAGCCAACATGATTTAATCAGGGCTCATTTTAAGTTGACTTGTAATTGCCTGCGCAGGAAAGGTAAGAAGTTAGTTCCTCTGTAACTATGAGATTCTGTTCTCCACATCCAGCTGGAATATAATATCGCTGCTTTGGCTTGTAGGCCTGTGGGGTTTAAATAGTGTCTGCAATCTGGTGCCATGCTGATTTACTAATCCTTGATCTTAGTTGAACATGATCACAGTCCCTGCTTCTGTTCATGAGGGATAGGCTTACTGTTAATTGACAGGCTTTGGCGTCCTACCAAAAGAACTGCAATGTAAGAGAGGGAACTAAAACTGAGCAGAGGATGTATCGGGCAAGCCAATTTGGGGAAAAAAAATCTATTTAGTAGATCTTTATGCCAAAAATTATTTTCTATTTTATTGTTTCATTAGAACTACAGTATGAGATTTGCATTTTAACATGAAACTAATAAAAACAGAGTAATCTGAAATGTGTTTGCAGGGTGATTAAGTAACTAAGACGTGGTGTTTGGAATCTTCCCAGCTGCTCTGCTTTCTGTCTATTTAATTATTATGTGAACTTTCATGTTTGTGTCTGCTCACGGAAACTTCTGTGCAATTGTACATGCTATGCATAACCAGTCTCATATTTGTGATATTGCTCACAGATTCCAAAGAGATTGTATCTGGGGGTTGGGGGCCACGTGCCATTTTATCCAGTGTGTTTGAAATTTGATGGAAAAATGTTAGTATGCTATAGTTTCTTTTCCAGTGACTCCCCAGAAGTTTCAGACTGTCTTCTTTTTATTCAGAACTATGTTTGCCCCAGGTTTTGATCCCTTTCTCTAGCTTTCTAAACCTGGCAAAACTTCAGAGAAAAATTATTGTGAGGGTAGGCTGAAATACTTTTAGATACATCTGTCTACATTTCTGCACTGCTGGCCTTGCAGTCCTCAGACACGCTAAATTGAAGGGCAATATTTAGATGTCTCTGGTACTCTAGGAGAATACAATCTTTCATCAAACAGTTTTGCAGCCTTCAGTATGGCTGAACTCGTCCATGTAGCTTGTTTGATGACAACTTTAAACCTTTCTTGCGTTTTGGATGTGTACTCATGCTAACTTTGAGCCCATCTACCTACAGCCAAATATAAGTGCTTTGAATTCCCTGGAAACTTGTTTTTACACAGTGAGCCAAACTTTGGGGAATGCCCTGCCTAGTTTCATAATTTCACAGAATCACAGAATGGCTGGGGTTGGAAGGGACCTCTGGAGATCATCTTGTCCAACTCCCCTGCTTGAGCAGGTTCACCTAGAACAGGGTGCACAGGACTAATTTCACCTAACCAAAGGAGAAGACAGATGCTCTTTTTGGGTTTTGGGGATCAGTTGTAACAGACCTTTCACTGCTGTGCAAGTGAGGAGCAGACTAGGAGCCTTCCTTCTTATTAGGTAATTTTTTTAGGTTTAATGAAGAGGACTGTAAGACTGAAAACTGAACAAATTATTTTATACTGCACCAGGGCTGAACTGTGGAGCAGGACAGTGCATGGCATCTCTAAAAGTCTCAGACCAAACTCAAGCCAGGTGAGACTACAGTGACTTGGAGTCAACTTTGAGCGTTCCCAGTCCCTGACTGCTTTGGATGTTCAGGTGTCCCTCAGATGACTGAAATGA
Source organism: Fregata magnificens (assembly GCA_013389945.1). Taxonomy (NCBI): domain Eukaryota; kingdom Metazoa; phylum Chordata; class Aves; order Suliformes; family Fregatidae; genus Fregata; species Fregata magnificens. Next base: position 186,601 of record WAAD01002616.1, read on the forward strand.
CTCTAGGGCATGTCTACTGACAGTCTTCCGGCTTTGTCCAACTGATTGCATCATTACCTGGTATTTCAGCAACACCATGCTTTGCTTCTGCCATGCAAACCTCCAGCTGCTGTATTTTCCACGCTGGCTGTATGGAAGATTCCTTCAAAAGTGGCTGTATAACTACCTTGCAATCCTCATGCCAAATAATTTATCCCTGACTATGTGCTTACATAGGGTATTTGGAGGTGAAGACTGTGATGTTAACACCTCATGAGTGTATGTGTAACCCACCCGTGAAGCCTGTGGATAGTGGGCAGAGATGTCCACATCAACATGAGGCTTTTGCTCTCAAGATATGTCAGTTCAATAAAAAAATCAAACCTTCGCCCAAGCCGTTCCATGGTCTCTGTGGTGGTCCTAGGCCCCGGTGGCCACAACAGGCTACCCGAGCTATTGCCGTATAACTGCAAGTCCGTGACTCAGTGTAAGCTTCTGTCTTCATGATGGGGGTCAGTTTATGCTGCCAAGTGTTGCACATGGATGAAGGGTGCATGTTCACTCTAATGCCTATCTACTTTCCCGAGCCCTGTCAAGGCCTTCCAAACTCTGAGGTCAAAAACTTACTATCTCAGGCTTAGTTAGCAGTGTCACAGCAATTTTTCCCTTCTCATCTGACTGACTGGGTGATGTAAAAGTTTTGGTGTCTGTGGGGACACTGTATGCCTCACTTGCTATTGGCCTAGCTGGTTTTAGCAAAATCTCATTCTCATCCCTGCCATCTCTGCCAGCCATACCCTTACGGAAAGGATGGCTCTCTTTGTCCACCTCCTGTGAAGGGTTTCTATAAACGTGCTCTCTCATGCTTGGGGCCTTGGTCTTCTATGGGACCTGAATCTGGTGTCAATCAAAATCAGAGAAGTCCTTCTCCAGCTTACCTGTGGTGGTGTCCATGACTTGGCCTCAGTTATTCTGCAGAATATCCTCTTCTCTGGCACTCTGATTGTCTGGATTATGCTGGAATATGGCACGGCTCTTTCCAGTCTGCGAGCCCATGTTTTTGTCCATTAAGATGAACACTGGAGAGAGGAACTGGGGAGAGGGGAAGCTGTACTCCAAATCCTCACCCTATCCTGGATTCAGATGCAGCTGGGGTGCACGGCTAAACGCAGGATCTGGGAGACATTCCTGGGTTCAAGACCAGAGAAATATGCTGGAGCATTTTTCTTACCTTCTAATTATTCTTAAGCAGGTTAAAAGCGACAAAGACATTGCCATAAGCATTGCCATTCTTGACAGATCAATTTATGCAACACTTCATAAAGTGATATTTAGATAGCAGTGCAACTTCAAGACAAAAACCGTAATATTTTTGCATCAGACAATTGCCAGTGGTTTTTCTTACTGGCTTCTGGGCATCCTGTGGCTGTGACAATCCAGGTATTAAAAGACCTTTGGCTTCTACCCAGAGAGGCGTGTGTTATGGAAACACTGGATGGGCTGTTCTTGGAGCTGTAAGAGAAGCTGAAGCCTCCCAACTTGTCCTAAGGCTACCAGACTGTCCATTTAACTCTGAACTGATAACAACAGTTGTGCATTTTTTAATAATCTAAGAATAATCTTGTTGTGATCACTCAGAAGAGATCGTTTGAATTAATAGAGGTAAGAAATTGAAGTGGATTAGCTAAATCACATTAAAACTCTATGTGTACATTCTCATGCAAAATTAAAATGGGCTTAGCTCTTAGTTTCATTTATTTCCTGCTGTGATGGTTGCAAAGTGTTTCAAATCAGGGCAACTTTAATTCTGAATAGGAAAGCTCACAGGGGAGGTGAATATGTTTTAGCTAAGGTGCATTAAAAAGTTAACTTGAATTAACTTATTTAAGAAAATCTCTTACTCTTATCTTGAATGAGAGAAGAACATATTTGCTTGATGGTCAAAGTTGAAAAATGGTTTGTCATGAGACAAACATAAAAATGTGAGGTGAAAAATAAGGTCTATTCTCAAAAAGTTATTTTTTAAAAACCCCTATAAAATTTAGGAGAGTTTCTAATTAAACAAATTGCCTGGAAAATTCAGCTATCCCCTAAAGAGTCATTGTGTTCAATTTGGAGACAACACTCAGCCATTACAGTGTGAAACAGATTTGCTTTAATTGCAAATCTCAGAGCAGTCTCCTCCAGGAAGTTGCTTCCCACCTTTCATTAATAAGACTTGACTGTGAGGGGCACCTGCAAACAGCTGACAACAGCCTTATTATAAATATTTTATTAAAAGTACTTATTTTATAAATAGTTTTGTGTATTGGCAGAGACTTTTGACTGATGTTGGTAAATTTTAGCTACAATTAAGTAGCTCACTAATAATTCAAAGCTGGGGAAAGTTATCAGAAGGATGCTTAAAAAAAAATCTCGAGTTGGAAATGAGGGCATGTATGTTTAAAGACAGCCCTGGGAAAAAAAAAAAAGTATTGCGGTGAGAATGTAATGTATTTATAGAGCTCAAAAGGGTGTGCTCTGTGAAGGTATTGATAGGCAGTCTGTCCTTTTTTCAAGTCTTATCTTCAGGGTAGCAGAGCTCAAATGTGCCAAACACTTCTCGTGTTCAACTCTGATTGCATCTGTGCAATTTTCTCTGAGATTTATGCCTGGTGTAAATGAAAGCAGTGGGCATTCGATCTCATTGTCTCATTATATTTAACATATTTGTTAGATTAACTGATTGCTTAAATGTTTTTATTCTTATCACATCTGCAGTGCCAAAACTTCACTGATCAACAAAAGGATGCTGGCTGGATGGATAACAAAGTGACTGCTGCTTCAGGCAAGAAATGCAGGCTCAGAAGTGTGACTACCCCAGCCAGGAGAGAACAGAGCTCGTGTGCCTACTGAAGTTGCATTCCTGGTATTGAGAGGGAAGGACAAGCATTGTTTTAAGATTTTTCTAAGGGTTCTTGGGTATGCACCCCCATGCACACACATGCTTTGCTTCTTCATTTAGGAGAGACTGTAGAAAAGGCAAAGACCTCTGGAGCAGCGAAGACAAAAGAAGCAGTAATGGGGCAAAAAGATTCACACCTTGTCTTTTTCCGATGTGCTCTCAGTGAAAAAGTTCTTGCAGAATATTTCAGTACCACGCTACTTGCATGTGCTCTGCTACCCCAGCACGCATCCAAGTTAAATGAATGTAGCTGTAGATCGTGGATATAGGAAATAAATCGCTGTTGCTGTCTTTGTGTTGCAGTTCTTAATTCTAGAGGCTTTTGGTAAGTGGCTGTAGCAGTTTGCTTGAAGTCAGGCTTCTTTAGCTCTCTGATGTGTCTTGTGGGGTCTGATGTTCTCAAGGCACATGTCTGGGTCAGAAGAAATGATGTCTGCTCTTTGCTGGGTGCTCCTCTCTCTGGTGTGAGTTGGTGCTCCAGGACACTGCTGCTGGCCTTTCAGAAGAGGTGAGTAATTTACTCCTTGACTGTGTTTGGTCATAAAAAGCCTTTCAGCATTGCATAGCATGACTATACGCTCATCAGTAGCCTCTGGGCCATTGGGTGATTGAAGTGATCTTTATTTATGTATTTGCTGTATTGCACTTCCAAGGGTACTGTGAGACTGGATGAAATGCGGTATTTACTCTTCAAGTCCTGCTCTGAGAAGTGAGTGGTAAATGGTGGATGTGGGAGATGATAGAAACCAGCAATGTACCTTCCTACACACTTTTATTTGTCTAGTTTCAGTTTATCAAGTGCCCTTTATCCCTACCATTAAACACTGGTTCATTTCTCGTAACTGCTGCGGCAGAGAAGGGCTTGAGAGGGGTTTTGAAAGAGAAGTAAACATAAGCCTTATGATTCAGCTCACTTTGAGACCTTCTAGAGCAAAAAGCAGTTACTGTGATAGGAGGTCAAACCAAGGCTGACATCCCAGCCAGCAAGGGGAAAAAATCAATGGGATGAGAGAAACAAGAGGGAGTAGGCAGAGCAAGGCACAAGGTTAATTAGGAAGGATAAGACAAAAGCACTGAGCTTGACAGCGTGAAAAAAAGGAAACTGGTAAACGGGTTCTGGGGCAGAACATCAGGTAAGGGAAAGGACATTAGCCATTTTACCTGTAAAATTGCATTGTAAACCAATTCTTGTAGCTTCACATTTAGCCATTTGAGCAACAATTTTTTGTCTGGGTTGTCCCAGAGCTTGCACCACCGTGTTTGGAGTGACCAGGAAAATATATTTTTCTATTCATGTGAACAAGAGAAGTTTGTGGAGATGTCACAAGTACCATCAGCACAGTGGCACAGAAACAGAGTTCCAGTATCGGGCTCTGTGTGCCTAATGTTGAGCCTCATGGCTGCACCCTTCAGTGCCCCAGCTGTACTTCTTTCAAAACATATAAAGAAGGTGGAACCTGAATATTGGAAAGCCTTGGTAATTTTAAATTTGCTTCTGATCCAACTTGAATGTCATTGTTTAGATTGTGTGGGCCTCCTTTATGTTCCTGCGTGATGTACTTTCTCACCCAGAAAACAACGGATAAACTTTGAAACATTTCACAATGCCTACAAAATCCACACAAAATGGACATCTTATTATAATGCCCAAATATACTCATTTAAAAGTTGGTGGGGAAATTGTCCAGGATGTGCAATATCATGCCAAGGTTTTGTTCAGAGCAATTTTTTTAATGAGGCTTTTGGTGGTGGTGGTGGTTTTTTTGTTTTAAATCTTTGAAAATAGGATTTGATGCTGATCTGCTGAAAGGTCTTATCCAGCGGTACTGCTGGCACTAAGTCACAGTGTAAACACAGCCTGGCGGTACAAGTCACAATGGACCACAGCTTGAAAATTATTGGCCTAGCAGCCCAGGAGCGGGCTCTGCCTTTGAATCTCTTTTCCATTTCCTTGCTGAGTTTCATCGTGGACAGTATTAAAACCAGCATTTCTGCTTCTTGCTTTTGCCTGTGTAAAGGGAAAAGTGCAAGCACAGAAATAGATTTTTTTTTCCCTCCATAAAGTCTTTATTCAGATGCTCGCCAACCTAATTTTTCCTTCCTTCTCCTCTTTGCTCACGGGCTCTCAGCTCTCCTTCGCCATATCCCCCTGCTTCTGTTAGCATTGCTCCTTTGTGCCTCACGTTGTTTCTCTTCTCAGTGTGGCCCGCTGATGTGCCATCGTGCTGAGCAGAGGGGCTGGAGCGAGCGAGAGCCCTGCCGGCAGTGGAAGAGGCAATGCTGTGCCTCAATTCAATGCCACACTTAACGTTCACTGATTATCAAGAGGTGCTGGATCCAGCCGAGCCACTTCAGCTTGGTGTGACAGCATATCAGCAGGGTAAGGAGGGGGCCCCAAGCCCCGGTGCACCTTGATTCAGGAAAGCATCCCACAGCAGACATGGGCTTTCTTTCCTTCCGATCAGAGGGAACTTAATTCTCCTCGTGTCTGGCCAGCCAGAGACTTTTGAGATTACGTGATTGTACTACATCATTTGTCCGCCTGGTAGCACACAGAAGATGGGGCTAAGGGTTTGATCTCCTGTATTAGTTCCTTGGATGCCCTCCAAAACACGTCAGCTTAGGCTCTTGGTTGAGAACATCAGCCTGCAGCAAGCATCCCCTGTCCTGCTGAAGGCTGGAGCATTTCACCTTACTTTGGGGTGCTGTGACAGTTGCTGTGTCTCAGCTGGCACACAGTGGCTTGTTAAGTTGCTGTAACCTTCTTTGCATTTGGCTGTGGCTCTCCAGCCTCGAACGAGATAATGCTTTGCATTGCTTGTTTTCACCAGCGCTTTGCAGCCACTGAGATTGTGTTTGCCATGAGGCTGGCTTCATTGTGCCACCATGGTCACCTACAAGGGTGACAGTTCTGTGTTGGGCTTTCAGTCACTGATCATTTATATCCCATTCGTATGACACTTTAGCATCTTAGGTGTTCCTTGGGTTTGTGTAACATTTATATTCCCTCTCCTGCCAAATCCAAAAGCTAGTGTTATTTAGCCTGTTGAGACTGCTAACAATGAACAGAATTTTCATTTGAATTTTTGTTTGGGATGTTAATATTTTCGAGTAAAGGAAACAATTTGTTGCTTCAGTTGATATGGCACAGAGTGTTGAGCTATCTTTACATGTTGATTGCTGGGCAGATGCACATAGTTCTGTCCCGCAGATGCAAATGCTGCAAACCTTGTCCTCAGTTTGTCTGCAGACTGCTGCAACACTTCAAATTCCATGCTGGTCAGAAAAACTTGGCAAGCCAGGCCTCAGCTTTATGCACGTATGGTATAACTGTTTGGATTATAATCTATCAAATAGTTTCCTACTTTTTTTTTTCTTGGTATAGTATGTTGTACACTTTTATAGATAGCCTCAAACTCCCAGAAACCTTTATTGAGGCATGTAATTTTGCATGTCCTTAGTCTCTGCATCCTTTTTACTATGATTACTTTTGTTGTGAATGATTCAAAGTTTTTTTCCCAGAGTCCCTCTTTTGAGATGTGTGTATCTTTGGCAGCCATTTCACAGAAACAGCAGAAAAGTCAGATTACCGGTACTGAATGGACATTTTGTCTTGGAATTAGTCAATCGAAATGTTAAGTCTCCAAGACTTCCAAAGGATTAGGAGAACTACAACGGAATTGTAAAAAAGTACCAAGGAAAAATTGCAAAGTCTCTTTTCTTGCATGACAACTTCATATTTCATCACAGAATCTGTTATGTTGACTTTCAAGGTCCTGTCTTGGTTTCCAGTCCAAATCTAATCCAGTAGACTTTTCTTGAACCTTGGGCCAGGCAAATATGTTAAGGACCATTGGTAATACAAGGGGTTTGTTTCTTGTTCTCACCTCAAGGAAGAATGCTGTTTGTTTTAATGGATTATTTGGTGGCTGGTCAGATGCCATTTTTATTTACAGGTGATTCTGCGAAACATTTAGTTGATGCAACAGAGAGCTCCCAGCTTACGTCCAGGTAATCCACTGACTCACAGCCATAGTGGCTGAAGCAGAAGATCAGATCTGATGCTGCAAGGGTTAAATAGTCAGGTTTGCCCAGCCATGCCAAAGGGTGAGCGCGGCAGGAGCTGTTAGCAATGAAGAAGAGTGCAGGGGCTTGATCAGCAGTCAATCTTAAACGCTTCTGAATCAATTGGACTGTCTGGTGCCCGCTCAGGCATAGCAATAACTGCGCTGGGATGGGAATGCATGAGCGTGTAGTTCTCCTTCCAGGCACAATAATACAATTTCCTTCTGTGGACAACTGCCAGTGTCTAGAGAGAGCAAGGAAGAGCTGTTAGCTCTTGGTGATCCTGCTTGGGGTGGGATTTCCAGGGCAAAGGCTCTCTGCCACCTCCCTTGTGTTCCCAGGAGAGCCATCTACCCTTCCCCTGACTCAGCCCAGGGTTAACGGCAATCTTCTATTCTCTGCTGGTACTGCCCCAAACAGAGCTCTTAACTTAAGATCCCCTTTTTGGTAACACAGGTAAATCTAAAAAGACTCCATAAGAATTGATATAGGTTTTTCATATCAATGTGGAGTCTGCACATAGCAAGAGAGAGAAAGAGAAAAGTAGAAGCACAGAAGGAAAGCAAGAAAACCTGACCAAATCTGACACCAGGGACTGACTCCACTCACCACAAAACTTAAGAACAGGTGTAATTCCCCTCACTTTACATATGAGAAAGTGAAGTTCACTTGCTGTCTCACAGTGTCTCACGCTCTTTCTTCTCTTTTCCTAATGCTTTCCTTGACTTCTGTCTTTAGTCAGTCATCCTTGCTGTAAATTTCTGTAAATTGTAAGTGGACAATCTTCCAGATGCTGGGGGACGCCTTTGTCAGAAGAGTTCCTGGAGATATAGCTCCTATTTAATGAGATTGAAACTTGCTAAGTTAACAAAGGACTACTAAAGATAAGATTATTTGCTTGTAGCAGAAATCTTGTTTTACCAGCAACTATTTTTAAAGAACCCTATAACAAAATATATATGCTTGCCCATTCATGTTCCTGTATTTTATCTTCTGTTTGAATATGTGAATATCGTGATCTGCGTGTGTGTCTTGCGGGGAATTTGGGCATTAGCCTGCATGCTTACTACCCTTGACCTGAAAGATCCCAAGTGTGTAGGCATCATTTGAACTCATTCCCCAAAATCAGTTTCATTTTTGCACTCTCTCTGAGTGTACAGGTGGCTCGTAGTCACATGCTAAAGCCCTACACATAACAGTGTTGAGCCAAAACCAAGTACCATTGTAATTTGGGCTTCAGGTATTTCCACTTTTATGCACTATAATTACTTCATAAGTTCTTGTCTCAGTAACTTTATTCATACTTACCTTGGCATCTTGCTTGCTACAGATTTTGGGCTGCAAAAAAACTGTTTTGGGAGCTCTTCCTTCAGATTCAGAATTATCACATGGATTTCTGCAGACTTTAATAATTTTTTCAGATGTAATATTTTCCTCATGATGCTTTGGTATTCCCATGTTGGATTTCTATAGTGCATTCCTTTATATATGTCCTGGAAGAACTTACTTACCTTTCAGTATTGCTGGATTTTGTTTCTGTTTGTTTGGCTTAATTTTTATCTTTTTTTTTTTTCTTTCTGGCACTGCAAGTAAAAAATGGTGTCTATCTTATCTTCAGCTTGTGCTAATTTTTTTCTTCACATGCTGTGACTCTTTCTGCTAGAGCACTGATTTGTCATGGTAAATTATACATAGCTGAGTGTCATGTGAATTTCTGTGCTTTAAGTTGCAGATTTCCCTGAGTATTTTCATTAGAGTCTAGCACCTTTCATCAAACACTTTTCTTTCTTTTGCAGCTCAAAAAAGAGTACTGTTCTGCTTTTTCCTTAGCTGCTTTGTTGCAGACCCTACAGAAGTTTTTTGCAGCAACATCTGTGCAAACTGCTCTATCTGGAGTGTGTGCTGAGAAATATCGCAAATCAGTTTTCAGTGAGAAGTGGGAATTTGAGAAGCACTGTTCTCCTTTTGACTCTTGACCCTGGCTGTATTTCTCAATTACTCTCTGAGGGTTTCATGGCATGATTACTGTTATTGGGTATGATTTATTTTGGCTTTGGGCTGGTGAGCTGTGGGCTGCTCGGGTGGTTCAATGCCACTAAATCCTTGTCTGGTGGAACGGAGCCGTTCAGAGGACTTCTCTTTGCTGAGTTAGAAGAGCTCTGCCCGACCTGTGCTGTGTAACTGAGCCCATGTCGTACTGAGCAAGTGGGGGAAGCGTCTTCTCATTCCCACTGAGATGAAATTGCACAAAGGGAAGTTTGCTACTGGGAAAGGACAGAAGAGGCAGGCAATTGTCTTGGTCTGGTTTTTCCCTCAGAGCTTGGAAAATGCACTTCTTTTCGTAGGTAAGTCAACCTTTTTGCTAGGTCAAAGGAGGAACCGAGCCAGTGTTTGCTGGTGTAGGTACATGGTAAGGGAGACTCATAAGGAGCCTTACCGTAGCCCTTGTGATACAGGGACGGCTCTGGGTATAATCCCATTAGGCATTGCAGATACTACTTCTTCGGCCCTTGCTGCTGCAAGAGCAAGGGCTCTTGGTCCTTTCCTGCCATAACCGCAGGCTAGGGGAGGCAGAGGGGATCGGGAAGAGGCGGCTGTGCCCATTTCAAAGGAGTTGAAGTTCCACCCCCGGGAAAACTGAGTTGCTGAGGAATGGAGTGATATTCCTGCTGAGCTACACTGGCCCTTCACACCTTCCTCCACCATTCCATAGACTGCAAAAGCTGAAGCCAACTCAACTCTTTCTTGCGTCCAAAACAACCAGTTCAAGAACTATTTTATACATGGAATAATTGAACAGGTGAGCTGAAGAAAATAATTTTTCATGGACTTCCTAGCTCCAAATTGTAATTGCTGCCTTGTAACCAAGCAGTTCTTCAGTGACACAGGGAGGAGCAGATAAATGCCAAGTAAACAGTACGTACATCTCTCTAGTTTAGTGCAGTAGGAGAAAAGATGAAGTAGGAGCTGCATATCAAAAAGCTGTAGCACCATGATGAAAAGTGTCCTGATTTGCTTTAAAGTAAGGGCATAAGCTTTGGTCCTAACTCTCAGAAGGGGGTGCTATTACCTCATCTGATTTCTCTGTATTTTATATGTATATCTATATGTTTTACATGCATATGTATGTATATGGAAACCCAATGAGGTTTTAAAGCAAGCTAAAACATTTGTTTCCCCTTGCCCTCTGCTTTAGTTCAAGTTTTTTGGAACAATGATAACAAAGTTGCTGGTTTTTTTGTTTTAATGACTCGCTAGTACAGTATGCAAAAAAATGGATTAGATTTCCAGCAATATGGTGTTCTTTTGAAAAGTATGACAATCCTTGAAAAAGGAAAACCAGAAGAACAAAAGGAAGAAAAGGCACAGAAAAGTGGGATATTTATTTCATATTGTACAGTGCTTAGAAAAATCTGCTGTCTTGTGCAAGCAGTGAAAACAATGTGTTCATACTAAGTGTGTATTAATGAGAAAAGCTGGGTTGAAACCAATGTATTTTACCAAGCAAGAAATGTGATATTTTAGATTATGAAATCTGAAAATTAAAAAAGTCTGGATACTGTTGTAGTATTTCCACTATCTTTTAGCTCCTGAAATTCATTGTTTGGATATTAAAATGGACTTGTTAATTTCTTATGTCATTTGGCCATTTATTTAATTTGCATCTCAAAATTAAAAAAAAATATATGCATATATCCATCTTGGACACATTGCTAATGAATGTGACTGACTTTCTTTCTTTTACTCACACCTGCCTGCCCCTGCTAACGCATAGAGACATGTCACACTTCTTCCCTACCGAAGCCCTGCTTTGGAAGATGATACCTGGAACTGGAGCCTCTCTCTCTTCATTGCAGCCCCAAGGCAAGACGGAGCTCAGGTACTCAATACCCGCGTTAGACTGGGCACAGCAAACAGTGAAAGCTGTACAAGCAAAGGATCCTGCTTAATCTGCAAAATTCCCCTAGCATCCTTAGCAGATAGCAGAGCAGGAAGGCCATGCTCCCTGGCAGGAATTCATGACCATCCATGAGGGAACCTGACACAACTTGTTTATGGGCTGCAGCTGTGCCTTTGAAGAACAGCCTTGCCCTCATGCTGCTGGTTTGCAGGGCTGTGAACTGTCTCTTATGTGACTAGGTCACAATCCTGACTTGGGGGCCAAAATACCACCTTGGTATTAACTGATAACAATTAAAGAGCCGTATCCTGCGGCATTGCAATTAGCAGCAGGATTTCTAGGTTTTGGGGATTAAGGCTATAGTCATGTTCTGGGTCTTACAGGTGAACACAAATCCTCCTAATCTTTCCACAGTGTGGAGCACCGCTTCCCACAGGTGCCTATGATCCAGACTTCCTGCAAAAACCACCCATTAGCTTCAGTGAGTGCTTTGCAAACAACAATTTTCTTTCGCGAATATTTGGTTAGTGTCTCTGAAATAATGTGCTATCCTCAGTGTCCTGAGGATTGCTCCTTCTAGGTTTCTTATGCCCTATCTATCTCCCTTGTGGTAAGTTCAATATCTGGTTACATAGAATGGGGTATGAAGACAGTGTTAAAATGATATCAAGACAATAACCTTGCCTTTTATTCCTCACTTATCCAGAGGTCACAGCTGGAGTTTGAATACAGGAGGAACTGAATGTGGAACTTCAGAAGAACAGTAACAGCTCTTGTAAATATTTCCCAAATCCTAGTCTTGTAGCTCTGTGAATTGTTTCTTCTCACCAGGGATAGAAGAGGACTGTGTTTATCACAATCTTAGATGCCTACCTTAGGGTGAGATGAAGTGCCTCTGGAGATGCATGGTTCTTTCCAAGATTATAAAGGAACTCTAATTTTAAATCTGACTTTTAAATGCTAAAACAGATTAATCCTACCCTATCTGAGACCCGTGGGAAGACAGTGTGGCAAGGTTCAAGTGATTTTAAAAAGTGTCTTATTCTAGTCCCAGAGAATGGGCTAGCATCATGTTGACTCTTTCCAGTTTTTTCTTTATGCTTCCTAAGTGACTTTGTAACCTCTATATGTTGGAGCTAAGCTAGGACAATAACTATGCACACACTTTATATATGCATTTAAATGAACACTCAAGTGTAAGCAAGTGACTACTCACATACTTACAGTTAAATCCATGAATAAATTTTGCAGGGCCAAGACTTGAGGGGATTAGTTCATATGCTCAGGCAGTAAACCGATTTCTTCATGTCTGGAATGTGCTTGGGATTCTGGATGTTCCTAAAAATGCGCAGGATGAACCTGAAATGGCCTTCTCCAAGGACACCGTGTCCAGAAATAGTCAAAGGTGGGTTTCACTTCACAAGCTCCTTGAAGCCTCTGTGGAAGAAGTGGGGTTTTAAGGAGGTAAATAAGAGAAGGCTCCTGTTGTGCATTCAGAATAGCTGCAGAAAGACTGACAGGGAATAAAGACAAACTGTTCAGTTTGATAGCTTTATTTTCTTTTACTTTGTATATATGTATTTCAAAAAACAGTGGGTCTATTTTTTTAGGGTCTAACTTAAAAGATCATCCTATGATGTCTGTGACAATCTCATCTAGAATTGTCCACTATTAAGATTTTTGAGATTTGTTCTAGGCAACAATGGCCTTGCTTGCACTTTGTTAGCAACTTCTAAATACCAGAGGTTAAAATCTTTGGGAATAGTTTTAGAAATATGCTGACCTGTTGTCTGAAAGAACCCCTCTACCTTGCGTTACTGAAAACGGCCGTCCACAGGAGTGGGGTTAAGACTGTGTGTGCTGGAGGCTGCAAGCCTTCCTAGGTGCTGAAGAGTCACTGCTGGCTGGGTGGTCATCATCCTTGGAGCATGCCATGTGTGCCCCCCTGACTTGTGCTGCACTGTGAATACTCACTTTCTGTCCTCATATCCAGGGCCTAGACACTTGCTCCTGCCACCCAGGAGCTGGGTGAAGCTAAGCCCTGCTCCTACCCTGTGCAGGACCCAGGGGAGAAGGGTCAATGGGCCTGCAGGGGCACACCGAGCGTACATGCCCTCCCATGCTCTGAGGGATGCTGGGCCAGGCCATGCCTCTTGAAGGACAGACTCCTGGGGGGTGCTTGCCGGGGAGCAGTGCAGTCCTCCCAACCTACACTTGGCTGTGCCAAAAACACGTTGTCCAGTCATGTATGGGCACGTGAATGGCAACCCTCTCTCTCCTGTTTGGGCATCAAGGCAATAATGAGCAGGTTAAGATGAGACTTTATGCTGATGAGACATGGTTAGTTAATAAAGAGGATGTGATAAACTCAGTGTGTGCAATCTCCTTCTCTCTTTTGCTAATGCCAGCGGAGTACACGGTAGTTGCTCAGCTTGGACACCTGGGTGTGGAGAGCTCTGCTTCTCAGCACTGACAGCGTTGAAGGATGAAGGAACAAAACCTTACTGCAGGCCCTGACTGATGGGTGGGGTGGCAGGAAAAGTAGGTGGGTCCATGTTGGAGAGGACTGATACAAATCCTCACAGGTACCCGAGCGCAACATGATGATGTTTTCTTACTGCTTTTGTCACTTCTTACAGCCATGCCATAGTCTTGGGCATAATCACCTTGGTGCTCTGGTACAGGCCACACAACTCAATGCATAAAGCTGGCACAGCATCTGTTTTCCTCTCCGCCACCTATTTGTACTTCTCTTCTTGGCTTCAGCTGCAGCTCACATTGTTGCGTGCATATATCGCATATCAGACGGGATAATCAGGCCCTTCATGTCTGACGCTTCTCTACTACAAGGCTGAGTTCTCCAGTATAGGTTGATAAGACTGAAACTTTGTGTAAAGTGGTTTCAGATACCTTCCAGCATTTTATCAGCACATAAACCATTAGCTGCTGTTGGAAATCCTAAAGTACAGACAATGGGAGATGGTAACCTCTTGTGCACAGGGTTTAAAACTATAGGATCATTGACCTTGAATCATGCATGTAGCCTGGGAAACCTAGAGTTAAGTAGCTTGCAAAACCATAAAAGCCAGCCACCAGACTGAAGAATAGAAGCCTTCTTCTAGTTTTCCTGCTGATATTCACTGTTGTTTCAATCAAAGTACAGGTAGCACTTGAAGAATGACAGATCTTGTGAGCTTTATATACCAGTATAATGAGATTATGCTTCATGACCCTACTGCATTTGACTTTTACATTAGAGAATATGATTCAGGAATTCATTTGAACAATCCACAAAAATATAAATGAAAAGACTTTTTTTTTAAATTGCTGGTTTCTCGTTAATTGCACATTGTAACTGACTCACAGGAAAGGAAGAATCATAATGAAGAAAATCAGAAATAAAAAGGGACCCACAATCTTAATGTGTATCAGTACTGAAAAAATTACAAAAAACATAATGAAAAGCATAGAAAACTATATTTCTCTTACTAGTTTTATTCTTATAATATTATCACATTTAAAAAATACAATTTTAGAAAAAAAATGAACTATAGCTTTTTGCAGTGATAGGCGACAGGTCAGAAAAGCATTTCAGAATAATTTTACACCTTTTAACCTTAAAAAATACTTTGCTGACAATTGAGAAAGGGCCTTAAAAGAAGCGCTGATAGGCATTCTCACAGCAGGGTTGCCATGTCCCATCACATAGCAGAGGGTTTCTGCATAATGTATCCTGTAATAAGAAGTGTACTGCAAATCACAAGGGTTGAGTAGCAGTTTTAAGAAAGTAATCCTTGGCATGAACTGCTATTAGTGATGACACTGAAAGTTTGTTACATAAAACTCTTTAGAAGACACAAAGAGGGTAAACTGTTTAAAAATTTGAATCGAGCCTTGAAAGAACTACTTTGTCATAGAAATTTAACTGCATTTAAATATATATTTAGTGTTCTCTGTTTTTTCGTTTTTGCTTATGCTTGGACAGGCTTGTTAAACGAAAACTGCAGAGTTTAGTTAAAAGAATGTCACTTTTCTCACATTCTGTGCTGCAAATGGTAATTGTTCAAAAAGTGTCTTAACAATTACTGGTTAATTATGAATGCTAATACAATCAATGATCACTGAGAGTCCCCGTGTTGCAGACCCTTTACAAATGGGGTAAAAACTTAAAAAAAGAAAAAAAAAGAAGTATAACAAAGAGTAAAGCAGTCCATCAAAGCACAGCAAGCTATATTCATGTTTTAATAGCTAGACTAATCAAAATGGGATATGAATCTAGAAGAAACCTTCTTGTTGAAATTAATTTTATTTTCATCTGGAAATGTAAATAAAAGAAAACGTGAAGGGGCCATTTCCAGGCAAGTTCTTTTCAGTGTTAATGATGCAAATCAGTGAAGTTTCTCAGTCCCTGGGGAATCTTTTTGTCTTTCTCATTTCCATAAGAATGATTTTTAGGTGATTAAAATAAAAATCTAATGGAAATAAAATTTCTTTATACTTTTCTCACAATACAGTTTAGTAGATAGCTGAAAAAACAGAGCTGGAATTGACTTTAGAACTACAATAAACCTTCCTAGGAGAGGATTGGTCACAAAATGTTTTTGTATTTCTAATGGAGACATTTTTGGTTGTCTTTAATAGTATTGGAGAGAAGTTGCAGTCATCTGAAAGCTTGATGTTTCAATGTATCTCCAGCATCTTCTCAGCAGCTAGTAACGGGGAATGAAACGTTTCATTGTGTTGTTTTCTAAATGAGCAGTGTGAGAAATGGGCATCCACATAATAATTGAAAATTTGGTTTGCAATGTTTTTGGCAAATAGTTTTTTTCAGAGCTAGATTCTTCTTGAATATCAAGGACTGGACTGATAGTGAAATACTGGAGAAGCATTGATAATTTTAAATGACTTTTAATCCCATCCTTCCTCCAGAAAGAAACTACTTGAGCGACTCATCAAAGGGTAGCTATTAAACTGTGGCTTTGCTATAAGCTCTGTTTAAGGCAGGATACACCACGTAGTGGTTCAGGATTGGTTTCACTTTCCCTCTTTTTCCAGGGAACAGGGAATGGCAAAAATAGAGATTAACATAGTCCATGTCAGCCCCACGTCCAACACAGATAACACCTCCCTCCCTCCCATGCCGGCGTATAGGGGAAGGACTAAATGATGCTCTCCCCTATCCTGACCCGCTCTGCACAGAGAGAGAGTAGCAATGTCACAGAAGCTGCTCGTACACACACAAAGGCACACGTGTGTGCGCATAAACGCGTGCACACATGCACCTTCTCCTTTTGTGATAGAAGTGATGCAAGAAGAAAGTGATAGCCTGGAGAAGGAGATGGAAGAGCACCAGCCCTGCCACCCGCCTCCCAGCATGCAGCTCAGCTCACCCCCACACTGGCCGAAGAGGGCAGATAACAGTAATAACTCTCAAGGGAGCTTGGGGCACCTACACACATGCAGGAGCTGCTGCTGGGTCGCATGGCCAGCAGCAGAGAAGATGACACGAGAGGGAGTATGCTCTTATTTTCCAGGCAGTGCTCAGCAAAAGCTCTCCATCCTCCCATTCACTAGCTGCTATAAACTAAACAGCCTGAGCAAAGAAGCAAGACGGACTCCTTGACACACTTGCAGCCACGGTCTCCAGTGAGAGCAGAGTGGGGATGGGGAAGAGAAGCTGCTCCGGCACAGGGGCCCACCGCCAGCTCTCTGAGGAGTCAGGGTTGCACGAGGGGGCTGGAGGCAGGAGGCACAACAGGGAACCAAGTCTCCGTGCCAGCCCCAGCCCATGCACTCTTGTCGGTTTGACACCAGTAATTAGGGAGGCTGCAGTCCTTCAGGAGTTTCATGTGGAAATGGAGCTGGAGATTACTGCAGCTTGAGACTGGATTGCTTCCCTCTGGGTCCCCTCTTCAGCTGCTAATGAGCCACCAGGGAGACTCAAGCTGTCCCCAGGGCTGCTTGGGTCCTGGGTCCAGGTTGTGGAGGAATGAATAGAGCTCTAGGAGGGGATGGGGAACGACCGTCCAGGGCAAACCCACAGATTCTGGGAGGTGATTTACCCCCTTGACCACCCCATAGCTCCTGGCTCCACCCCTGCCCCAGCCTTCCCCAGCCCTGAAGGGAGCCACCTCCAGCTCCAAAGGGGCTGTATGTTCCTGGCTGAAATGTTCCTGGCTGCAGTGAAGTCAGAGGATTCCCAAGCTCTGCCATTCAGCACGTATGAGTCAAGGGCCACAAAACCTGAGATGGGATCTAAAATCTCAGGTTCAAAATAAAACAAAACATAGTCATTTATAATGCTTCTTAATCAACAGCACTTCTAAGTACTTTTTCACCTTGACTTATTAACTGTTGTTTGCCATCTGATATTACTGTTAGAAAGGTGGTTGTCTCCCAGTTGTTCTCCAGATCCTCAGGACACTTCATTTTCTGTTTCCTTAATGCTGAGAGTCCTGCTGAGTCATCTGAATCTGAATGCCCAAGCTTTAAGAAGAAATACCACATACCTGATGAAATCATGAGCTGTGGCAACACAACTGGTCCCGAAGTTTGATGCCATTTTTCATCTTCTGTGTTTGGGTGAGGTGAGGACTGAGTCCAGGAAAGCTTTTGAAGCCTTTAAGGGAAGAAATGAACACTTAGAGGAACTCCTTCCTATTTCCCACTCCTCCTCATAGTGGGGTCCTGAGCATTATGCCAATGCCCCTGCGTCCCCACACAGTGTATGGGAGACCCCAAAATGGCCCGCACTGCCTGCCGTAACCAGCAGGGAGAGAAAGGAAGGAACCAAGCAAGGTGCTCCCCAAGGCACCTTCCCCTGACCCCCGGGGGGCCCAGCCCGGCCCGCCTGTGTGCACACCGTCGCCCACCCTCCTCACCATGGGATGCTAAAACACTTCTTCCAAAAAACCTAAAGAGCATATATTTCTAAATGTAGGACACAGCCAGTGTTTTATATAACCCTTTATAGACACCTATTGTCCAGTGCATTTGCCCAGGATTTAGGAGGCTCCAGTCCCTCCTCTTTCTGGGGAGATATATCTCCCATTCCCAGGGTGTGCTCACTGCCCAGCTGCGAGCTTCTCTGCTGAAGCATTGCCAGGGGACACCCAGGCATTCACTTTCCGTGGCATGCCAGAGAGAAGGAACATGATCATATAGCCTAGAGGCTGAGTGGGGAAACCTGGGATCTACTCATGTTTCAAGGAAAGATCTGAGGGGTAAAATCAGCCTTGTCCCCACCTTTCCTGCTGAGGACATACAACTATATAGAGCTTGGGTTCCCCTTTAGGAAGAGTGAGACATGAGTTTGATTTCTGTCAGACAGAGGAAGGATTGCACCTAAATCCCCCATCTCCGAGGGAAATAGAAGAGCATCGTAGGTACTGGACAGATACTGATGCTGCATTTTGCAGGCATCCTGATCTACCTAGTGTGTAAGAGAACATCTTACACAACAGGTAGGCAACTTGCTCAGCCTGCTAAGCCCTTTGCTGGATGTGGTCTGAACTCTTCTCCCAAAATGGCCTGGGCTTGGAGGGCATTACATGGAAGGGGATTTCGGTGGCAACTTGCAAGCGTCCCATTTGGTCCAGGACCCACTGTGCCCTGGTGTACTCCTCACGTGCCATGTTGTTAAGCAACACTTTGCAATGTGGATCCTGCAGTCTTCCCTTGCCGATTAGGTACAACTCCAATGCACTTTCCTCTTTGTCTTCAAAATGTATCATTATGGATTGCAGCCTCATAGATGCCGGGGGGTGTGTGGAACCTGTTCTGGGAAAAAGGTCCAGCAGACCTGCAGAAAGCATAACTGGATACTACACAGCTGACATGAACTGGGGTGGAAACGCTGTCAGATCATCTACTCAGAAACCTGTTTCAGATCGTGCCATCTGCACATCTCACTGACTGCTTCCAGCCTGTGCCTGCTGCTGCTCGGGGCCTGAGACAGGACTGCTTCTCCTGAAGCCCTCTGAGCTGTTGCTTTCCCCTGGCAATGACTATGCATGCACTCGTCCTGTGGTGTGGGCTGGAGCAGGATGGGGCTACACGGGGCGATGTCAGGCTGGGGTGAGCTTTCCAGTCAGATTCAGGTTGCATGAGCACATGTTGCTCAAGAGAAGCAGCAGCTCACCATGTCTGCCCTGCCCATTCCCCGCATTCATTTGGGCCATTCATTAATTTCTCTGTGCTAGTTTTACGGGAGATAGTCCCACATCCTTAGTGAGCTCTTTGGCTAGTGAGCCACAGAAAAGACAAAACTGGGTCATGTAAGAAAACAGAGCTGGCTGTAACACAGACTTTACCTCCCTTACCCTCTACTCCAAGACTGGATCAAGACTTTCTTCATGTGAACCCCAGGAATACCTGCAAAGTAAATTAAAAGAGGAGCCATTTGCCAAACTACTTCACTTGGGGCAGAAAAGCAAGCGGCCTGGCATCTTTTAGAGCAAAACGGGAGAATCCTGCAAAGGCTAATGTCTCCCCAGGGCTAGACAGCCTTTAAGCAGGAATTACAATTTTGAATTTAGGCATCTTAAAATGTCTTTGTGCTGTTTCAGGGGCCTAAATCCCACCTGACTCTGCCAGGGTATGTGGAGGACCCTCCTGCGGAGAACTTCAAGGCACAGAGATCGTGAATTCTGACCAGACTTTATGGTATCACAGGAATGAGACATCCCCTCACCCAGTGAAATTGTTTCTAGTGATCGTCTTATGGTTTTCCAGGGAAGATCCTTTGTAAGTTTTCTGGGATCATCCTTTCTGGCTAGGTCCTGCACATGTGTTGCATCCCCCAGGGAAGCGATCTGAGTTGGGATACCTCTGATGGTAGGTGCAATAGGATTGCTTTAAGTGTCAGAAAAGTATGTTCAGAAATGTGAAACTTTCTTCACCAACAAGGTAAATCGGCCAGGATGAGGAATGCTGTTTTAATTAATTAATTAGTGCATTAATTGGGAAGGACCATGAAAAGTCTAACTGCTTGTCCTAGAAGATAGGCAGAAGTCAACACTGCATTTACATTTCAGTAAGGACAGAATATATCCCAGAGAACATGAATAGGAAGACCAGCCTGTCTCATATTTGCAGGAAGACGTAGCTTTGTTGCTTTTCCTCTGCTCTCCGGTATTCCTCGAAAGAGGAATTCTCAAGAGGAAGCTCCTGTTATTTGTGTTTCTCTCTGATGTTGCCTTAACACAGTCTTTCATGGAGGAGACTGGAAATGCATCATACATTTGCAATGGTTCTAACAGGCAGTTTTGATGTACTTCCCAGGGAAAAATGTAGACATTGAACAAGTTGTGTTTGGGGTAGGGATGGTCTTTGGTTTTGTTTCAGAAATTAAGGTTTAAAACCCCAAATAAATCTTTTTGCATTGTCAGAGGTGCTTCGTTTGTTTTTGCCGTTGGCATTAGCACTTCAAGCCACACATCCCAACTCCTAGAAAATTTACCTACCTCCCAATCTTAAAAACCACGCTTGCCTTAGGTCCACAGCCTCTGAAAAAGTTGTCTTGGGAAAGATGCCCCCCTCCCCTCCTCCTCCTTCTCCTCCACCCTGCAGCAGGACCCATTGTCCGTCGCCGGCAAGGCATAAAGGAGTTAACGAAGGAGCCAGCGAGGAGGTATGATGGGGTGATGTCAGAATATTTCCAGGGAAAGAATGTGTTGGGGGCGCTGGCCGGGCGCAGGGGCTGGGGCTGGCGGCCCCCGGCCCCACCCCGACATTCTTCTTGTCCGGTTCCCACAGGCAGAGAGTGGCACGGGGGGTCAGAGTGGACGAGCACAAAGGGAGACCCCCTGCTGCCGGGGCCATCGTGCTGGGCTGTCACTGCTACTAATTCATGACTTCACCTTTAATCTCGCTGATCCATTATAGGTTAAAAAGAGACCCATTTTACAGCTGACAAGATTGAAGGGAGCGCAACCCAGGAACTGGGGGAGTGGGGGGGTGGGGGGAGAAAAAAAAAATAAGGGAGGGGAGGTGGAAAGAGAACTAACCCCCTCTAAAGTTTGTACAATTAGGACCTATCTGCTAAAAATAGACTTTGTGCTTTTCGCTTGTCCTTTCCCTTCACTACGAGGATATGTATTTTAAGAGGTAAGCTAATAAATGCAGCTAATTCAGAATTTTAGCATACAGGGTCAGAGGAAAAAGGAACAGGGAGGAAAAAGAGGACCAGGAAAGGAAAAGGAGTAAGATATTTGGAGCAGGGCTGCACAATGGAAAGGATGGGAAGCATTCAAATGGCTTAGCGCTGCTTTAGAGCGTGTTTTGTGAGGTCATCATGGGGAAATGACTAAGAAATTTATGAAATGCTGATGTCAAAGGTAAGCAGATCAAATCAGCATTGATTCAGCAGAGTAATAAATATACATGTGTGGCACTTACAGCATGTTTATAATGACACAAATACTTAATGAATTCTCAGAAATCATTAGACCTACTGTGCTGCGAGCTGTAGATGAAGTCCTCAGAATTATTTCCGCTTTTTTTTTTTCGTTAGTAGGGTAATCACTTTCAATTTGTCCTTTAACAAAGATTTTTATGCTGTTAGTGTGAGGCGACTAAAATGCATGTTCTGAGTGAATTTCAGAAAAAAGCAAATAGGAAAGAAAAAAGTGTAGTCTCTGAAAAAAACAGAGGGGTGATAATTTGCCATAGACCTGTGAAATGTTTGCTATAATTTCTTTTTTAGCATATAGCAAAGAATTCAACATTCTTGCATTCCCTGGTTTTGTCCTACATGAGTGAGGATGCTGTAGGTATCTGTGTACAGTGCTAATTCAGGGAGTTGCGGTATTGGTCCTTAGGTCTTTTGTTTTCTCTATCTGCTCTTTGATAAAAAATTGTAACTCCAGAAGCAATTTTATTAAGTCCACCAAACTAGTCTATCCTTCCTCCTACTGCCCTGATGATATCAGAGAGCATTGAAGCCCAAGAAAGAGGTTGTTTGTTGGATTCTCCCTGTCTTTTGCCCTTGAACCACCTGAACCGCATCTCATAAGGTAGTGCAATGTAGGTATGTAAATTTATACTGCCAGACATGCACAGGTTCTGCATCTGCTATGACACCCTATTCCTTCCTTTCTCCCCTCCCTGCTCCCCGAGGAGCTCTGGGAGTCGCTGGCATCGTGGCTTTGTGGGTGCCCCGCTGCCATGAGGCAAGGGTGGAGAGCAGGGAGGGTTATCATGACGATGCAAAGCACTGCCTGAGATTTGCAAAGATTTTTGGGTTTCTGGGATTCCTGGACAAAGTCTGCAAAGGAGATCAGCTGCCTTTGTCTTTTGTGGGAAGATATGAGAGAATGGGGACCTTCACGTGAGGCACTCTGTCAGTTGAAGTCAGTGGTGAAAGTCCTATTGAAAAGAGCCTCAGATGAAATCAAAACCTGATTTCCTAAGAGTGACATTGCCTGCAAATGGAGGCAGATTGAGGTCCGTAACCGGCCAGCGCTTTGGACGCGTTCTGCTTACTTTAGTCACACAAAATGACGTATTGATGCAAGTTTCCAGGATCCAAACAGGCAACCCTTTCATAGGCAAAAGCCCTAATGAAGTCACTGGCAAGCAGCCTCGCTGGCCTAAGGCCTGCAGGCTATTTCCCTAGTCAATACACTGGACCTAATCTTATACCCTTGAGCATCAAACTCCATGTGTATTTTCTGCAAGTATTTGTTCCCTTTCTGCAAAACTGCAAGATTTGTGGGCTGTAGAGAGCAGTGTCAGTGAGCAGCCGCTTCTCCTTCAGCATGAGTTGTTCAGTATATAGACTTCGTTTGCTACTAGTTGGGCAAAACCAAACTGCAAAGCTGAGGCACGGAACAATGAGGACCTAGACTGCCAAATACAAATCTCCTATTTTAATTTGTAAGTGTATGTTTGAAAACAGGAAAAGGGATTAAAGCAGAAGTTTTAAAAAAGGCTTCAGAGGATATTATGAAAATATGTATTTTTACCTGGTAATCTTCTGACTGCTTCTAATTTAGTGGAACACATTAACTCCTTTTATAAGTCGACTGCAATCAATGGAGCTGTCTTAACAATGAGTTAGAGTTATCTTGCAGAATGGATTTCGTTAGCTCTTTGTAAGCATAGTCCTTCTGGTTTCTGATCAATCAGCTGAATTTATTTTTCCCATTTCTGAGAATGTTAGAAATATAGATTGGAATGGCAGCTTCACATAGTACCTTGGTTCCAAATTGTCATCAAACACTAAGTTAACATGATAAAAATCATATGGTTGTTTCCAGGGGATGCTTTGTTTTAGGTGAGGAGCCCCTGTTCTTTCTTTCTGAAATTTTTGAATAAAAAGTTTTTCCCACGAGCGAATGTTATAACGCGATGCCCAGGTGATAAAGTAAAAAGCAGCTTTTAGAGCCAAAAAATTACTGTCTCCTTCTCCACACTCCTCAGAAGATGATAGAATGAATAAAATCCTTCTCAGCTAAAACATTTTTTCTTCTAAGTTTCATACAGCTTCTGTAATGCATCTGCAGGCAGGTGTTCAGAGTGAGCCAGGAAAGCAGCCTCTGTCTGTATTGACTGAACTGGGGCTGAATTTCTGAACTAGATGGCAACAACTTGGCCTGGAAGTAAAAACAAAGAAGGGGGAAGGGAGGCAATGCAGATTACTGATTAATTATGAGTCCTCCCTGTAACCGCATCCCTTTCTTTCAGTAGGATGGGCACTTGCAGTTAATGGGAAAATAACCCTGCAGGCTCTGCCTCTGGCTGCTCCCACCTCTGGCTGCTCTAGATCTGGTCTAAGCCCACAGGCGGGCTCACAGGTCGAACTCACGCCCGGAGCTGGAAGTACAAGCATCTTGGGTACCATTTACACTTTTCCAGAGAAAGGGACACTGTGAAAAATCCTCAGGGGTGGGTCTCCCTCCCTGAGGCTCTCTGAGAAGTGATGCTATAAAAGTAGCATGATGCACCTTTTTAAAGGCGAGATATCCTAGACTAAAGGCAACAGAGATCGCCATTTCATGAGAGAGAGGGTTGGAGTCTCAAGCATATCTGAAAATGTGGCCCTTAAATATTTAGCTGTCTCTTTGGGAACTGACTTCCTTTGGCAATCTGCATCCATGTCGTCATCATGCTTGATGTGCTATAAATTAATCTGTGATGTTTGATGCCAATCAACTGATACCAGGTCCTTATCACAACAAGCTCACAGTACCTCATTCAGCGTGCTCAAGGAGTTATCTTTCTAACTCCTTTTTAAGATGAAACTAATCCATTGTAAGCCCCATAACAAGGAGCTACTCACAGGGTGAAAGTATAAGAAGTGCAGTTTTTAAAAGATATTGTGTATGTCTATGAGACTCTTGCCATTAAAGCCACGGGTATGAAAAGATGCTCTCTGTTTTTATGCAGAACTGCTGTGAAGATAGGGTAGGATTTTCCTCATGCTTGCCACGGGAGTTGTGCGTGGTTTAATTAAAATGTATTATTATATTAGGGCTTTTTCTTTGTTTAAAATAAAGTCAAGGACCCTACTGAAGACAGGGACATTCATGCACCCAAATCTGTGTCAGAGTCCTGCTGGCAGTAAGAGCTTTTGCACAAACATCTGATTGCAGAGTCAGAATTCAACACAGCAAGAAGAAACAGGCTGATGAGCAACTACCTAAATAGATGCAGTTGCATAGAGACTAGGAAGTGGAACTGAAAGAACAACAAATGAAGAAACAATGAAAAGGTCAAGCACTTATTCAGGATTCATAAAGTACAAATGTTGTAGTTCTAGCAGTGCATGTACAAGGTGAAAAATGTAATTCCTTCTTTTCACTTAATTTTATTTTTCTCTCCTGATTTCTTTTTTCCAGCTCATCAAAACCACTGAGAGAAATCTTGCTTGCCGGGGAAAAAAGCAAATATGAGACACAAATAGTGAAGGTACGCAGAGGGCAGCAGGACAGGAAGGAACACCATTTTCTTGACCAGCTTTACGAGAACACGCTGCATTCATGCAAATGGTGTTGGGAATAATTGGTGCAGAAACATGACCTTCCTTCATCTTTCCTTTCACATAGTGCTGGCTCAGTCAGGAATAGCTGGACGGGGAATCCCTGCTTGCCAGGTAAGCGAGCTGGGGCAATACACACATGGTGATCATGATTCTCCAAGCTCGAGTTTGTAGAGCAGCTGCAGCGGCAAAAGCAGTGTTTCCTGCCTCATGGGTGGCTCATGTGCCGACCCATGTGTTGAGGCTGTGTGGGTGCAGAAGGCAGGTGTGCCCATGTGTGGGTGGAGGGTCCATGAGGAGAATGGAAGAAGGAAGTTGTCACATCAGGGGTTGTTTAGTCTAGTACTACTTGAACTAATTTTAAAAACCATCAGACCAAGCTCTCTTCAAAAGGATGAAAGAAAGGTAATATGGCACATTGCTGCGGTGAAAATCCCATATGTGATACCTTCAGGGATTCCCTTCAGTGCTGGTGTGCCCCATCACTGCTTCTTACTGATGAAAATTTATATCCTTTTCCTGAGCTTTAGCTTTCGTTTTAAAAAAAAAAAAAAGTGTCCCAAACATTCTGCAGTGCTATTTACATTCCTGTTCTTCTCTATCCTCTTCCTGCTGTGCACGTGTTCCTCTGCTCTCTGGTGTTTTTTCCTTGGTACACGCTTCCTTGGCATGTGGTCCCCTCCTCCTCTGGAGCTCCTGCCTCATCACTTTCTCCCACTGGCAGTTCCAACCCCTGCTGTTGGTCTACTGCTTGTATAGTGCTTTCTCCATGCTCTGGAAAAAACAGTGCAGGGGTGCAATGTCAGACAACTCTTAGTGAAGAAGCAAGGGATGGATATGACACCTCCGTGCATGAGAAAGTCACTCACTCCTGGAATCCTCTTAGCTTTTGCTGGGACTGATTGCAGTAGGTGACAGGGCTGCAGAGACTAGTTTGTCTGGATTTTTACAAGGCAGTGAACAGAGTACTGCAGCTTTGAGAAACAAGTGTGATTACACAGTGGCATAATTTCTATTTAAATTGCTCCTGCGTTTCTCTGACAACACGCAGGGGAAAAAATTATTTGGATTTGTTTTAAAAAAAAAAACAAAAACCAAGCAGACAAGTTGATAAATTAATCCCCACATTAACTGCATTGCAACTAGTGCAGTTACATCAGGGCTTCCTTTTTGGGTCAAGATTTTTCTTCGTCTTAACGCCAAAGATGCATTTAAGCATCGCCTAATAACCAAACAGCAAACATAAGCACCGGGCTGACGTGTCATCCATTTCCCACCCTCTCCAGATTGTTTCTGTCTGTCTCGTGCTCTTCAAATGGCAATGCAAAGCCCATATGCCACGGTGTCAGGGAAAAATTCCCAACACGGCATCTGGCTGCGTGGCAGATCCCGAGCAGTTGGTGTGTCAGCTTTGGAGCTGCCTCTGCTTTTGTCATGTACCGGGGGTTGGTGATGGGACCGCCTTGTCACCCCACAAACTGCTTTGGATTCCAAGGAATCACTAGGTTTGTGTTTGTCAATAAGCTCCCGCTTAAATCCCTCGTGAGATCTCTATACAGGCCTCCTTTATGGTGAAATAATGAGAATTTCTTAATGCCCGTGTGTGTGTTTTCGGCAGAAACATGTGGGTTTAGTTTAAAGTGGACCGCGGCCTGGTCGTACAGGTCACTGTGTACTGGGATTTCTTTCTCAGAAAACTCTTGAATGCTCTTTGAAAAGGCCTCTTTTTCCACCCCCCCCATTGCTCATGAGTGTACCAGCCACTTCTTGATGAATAGGATCCATAATGCCCGGAGATATTTGAGATCAAGCATATGGTCCATTGAATATGCATGTAAGCGGGGAGGGAGGGAGGGAATTGGTGTGCGACACCAGGGAAAGCGTGTCTGAAAGTTAAGCAGTGTGGAGTTCGAAGGCAGCCTTTCTGCACATTTTGGGAAACAAAACTTTCTATTTCCTCTGATAAACTGGTTACTAGAAAGCAATTTACAGTCCAAAGCATAGCTGGCGGGTTTAAGCACTCAGACATTTGGTTGTGACTTGTGTGAGACAGAACAAAACCATTTCATTTTTGGTTTCACACAAAATGCTTATTTTTACAACCAAAACATAAGACAATAAAATCTGAAGTTATTGAAAAGTACATAAAGGTAAGAAACTTCTTCAACTGACAAATGACCAATTCTTCGCTAGGAGAGAGGCTCAGGTGACTCTTCTTCACATTTAAATGAAAAGAGTGCTTGGAGAATATGCATTCTGATAAGTTTTCCTTACCAGTGGATAGAGAGAAAGGGAGACAGGACTGAATAGGAGCGATTGGGCATGAAGTAGTAACTATGAGGTCCTGGAGGCAGGAGAACAAGAGAGGGAAGGAAGAAAAAAGAGAAGAGAACCCCGTAGAAAGGCAAGGGGGAGGAGGGGGGGAAGGAAAGGATATGTAGTGGTTATTTAAGAGATGCCAGGGAAAACTGGGATGTGTGTGTGTATCAGAAAAAGAGAGAATCTTGAAATACAGACATTCAGCCAGGAACTATGAAGCTTTACTGGGAATAACGTTGGGGAAATTGTTGCATGTCTGAGATTTGAATTGGTTTTTTTCATTTTTGGATTTTTTTATATCATTGCCACAGCGTCTTTTTTCACATGACAAAATGTAAATTAATCTCTTAATTACAAATGCATTATGGTTAATTTAGTTCATGGGCCAAAAGAATATATCACACTGTATTTATTTCCTATGGTTGCTGAAAATTCTAGAGAAGTGGAGAATTAGAGGACTTTTAAAGGAGCCTCCTCCCTCACGTACACACTGTGACAGTGTGAGAACCACAGTTAAATGCACCGTCACCAATATCCCTTTGGCAGGAAATACTCACTTTCCAGCCGTATTAGTAAGAGTGGGTGTGGGAGAGAAGAAAGATGCTTTGTTACAGCACGTAATAACCCTGAATATAACGCAAAACCGACCTCTTGCACATCATAATCAAGTCCTGCAGGTGTACTGTTTTGTGAAGGGTGGTGTGTCTGTGTCTGTGTGTGTCTGTCTCTGTGTCTCTGTGTGTGTGCGTGTGTGGCTGTGTCTGTGTGGCTATGTATGTCTGTGAAAAATGCCTGGGAGGGAACATGTTCTGATACAACCTCTGCTTCAGAACAAACACCAATTTGAAACAAAACCCAGAGGAAAACCTCCAGACCCCCTGCTGTCTGCCTGGGGCACTACTGACCCTTCGGCTCTCCCTCAGCATTCACCCATCTCTTAAGCCAAATTTAAAGTCACAAAGATGAGGGGAAGAAAGACATTAGCTCCATATACTGTCATTTTTGTCTAGTCGAGTAGGCATTTTCAATAGTGCCCTTGCAAGAACAGTTCTTCCCAGCCATGGGTCTGCCCTGTGTGCATACTGACGATGCCTGCTCAAAGTCAGACCAGTCAATCTATTACGACCAGTCCCTGCCCTGTGCAAATGTGTCACAGAATCACAGAATCACAGAATGGTTGGGGTTGGAAGGGACCTCTGAAGATCATCTTGCCCAACCCCCTTGCTTGAGCAGGTTCACCTAGAGCAGGGTGCACAGGACTGCGTCCAGGCGGGTTTTGAATATTTCCAGAGAAGGAGACTCCACAACCTCTCTGGGCAGCCTGTTCCAGTGCTCTGTCACCCTCACAGTAAAGAAGTTTTTTCTCATGTTCAGCTGGAACTTCCTGTGTTCCAATCTGTGCCCATTGCCCCTTGTCCTGTCGTTGGGCACCATTGAAACGAGTCTGGCCCCATCCTCTTGACACCCACCCTTCAGATATTTGTAAGCAGCAACAAGATGCCCCCTCAGTCTTCTCTTCTCCAGGCTAAACAAACCCAGGTCTCTCAGCCTTTCCTCATAAGAGAGGTGCTCCAGTCCCCTGACCATCTTCGTAGCTCTCTGCTGGACTTGCTCCAGTAGTTCCCTGTCCTTCTTGAACTGGGGGGCCCAGAACTGGACACAGTACTCCAGATGTGGCCTCACCAGGGCCGAGTAGAGGGGGAGGATAACCTCCCTCGACCTGCTGGCCACACTCCTTTTGATGCACGCCAGGATCCCGTTGGCCTTCTTGGCCACAAGGGCACAGTGCTGGCTCATGGCCAACTTGCTGTCCACCAGCACTGCCAGGTCCTTCTCAGCAGAGCTACTTTCCAGCAGGTCAGCCCCCAACCTATATAGGTGCGTGGGGTTGTTACTCTCCAGGTGCAGGACCTTACACTTGCTCTTCTTGAATTTCATTCGGTTCTCCTTGGCCCAGCTCTCCAGCCTGTCCAGGTCTCGCCGGATGGCAGCACAGCCTTCTGGTGTATCAGCCACTCCTCCCAGTTTGGTATTGTCGGCAAACTTGCTGAGGGTACACTCTGAGGTGTCCATGGAAATTCTCATGGATGTATGAGATGCTTACATAAAACAGGATCATTTGCTTTTATATGAGTTTGTTTTATATATTCTTCTGAGGAAAGCCATTTACCTGTCTAAATAGTTCCTACAGTAACATGAAAGCTCTCATGCAGGTATTTTGTAACGTAAGTAAACTACGTTGTTTTAAAAATAAGTAAAAGGAGAGTAAAATGGTGAGCTCTTTTAAGGCATCTTAGCAGGCTGGAGAACAAGCCTACTGGCTGAGCTGCTCACTAGCAATGATTTCTTCCTAGGAAATTCCATAGTGCAACAAAGCCAAATGCATTCAACTCTTGGCCCCTCTGAATGCGCTGGAAGAGAAATCAGCCTTTAGTTGAATTTCTTCTTCCTAGATCTTTTAAATGACTTTAAATGCTGTGCATGTGGTGGTGGGGGACCTGGGGGCAGGTCCCTCTTATGAAAGCCGTATAGCTGAATAAAGTGGAGTGATCAGCCACTTTCCAAAACAGTGCAGCAATCCCTCTAGAAGCTTTTTAAAGTTAGTGAACATCTCTGGGACCAATGGCCTCAAGCCTAAAAATTAAAGGTTAGTATCTCTTAACCACTTATTAGAAAAGTTTCTATCAAGGGAAAAATGCGTAGATGCAGGGTACTTGTTCTCAGAAAATTCAGAACAAAAAGCATCTTGGATATGTTTGTGTTCAAATCCACTTACTGCAGTCCTGTGCCCAAGCAAATTAAGTCCAAGTAAAATATAATAGTCAGAATCTGGTTATACTCAGGATGGTTTCTGGGTTCCTAATCACTGTGGATCTTATTTCACAAAGTGCTGAAACATGTGCTTGGGCCATGCCAACAGGCTTCCATGTTGCACAAGCTGTAATGTAGGCCTGGCCTCAAGCGGTTGCTGAATAAGCACAGGAGTGCACACACACTTCATGTCAAACAGGTGCTCAAGTGGCGCACTGAATCATGGCCTCCTTCTAAAACCTGACTTTCTGTCACTAAAGAAGATGCTGCTAAAGCTCTGGTTGCCTCCAGGCATGACAGTCCAGGAATGAGGTGCCAGGCAGACAATTGTAAGGGGGCTTGTGCTGAAGGAAGCAGTTCTGTATAAATACATTTCTGGAGTGGTAGGAATGACAGCATCCATGATCACTAAACTCATGCAAAAAATGGCAATTTTTTTCTTAAGAGATAGGGGGAAATGCCTACTCCGTATCACCCAGCCACTGAAAGCAGCAATGTGCAACTAGCACTCTTTGCAGATAAAAAGATAGAATTTTCTGCACAGTATCTAGAAGCCCAGTGAATAATAGCCTTACTTAAATTAGAGAAGATTAAGAATAGTAGGTGTATCTATATAAAACATGTCCCAGATTCTGATCACATCCTTTGTATTGTATGCATGTAACTGATTCCTGTTTGCTTGCTTTTCTCTTCATTGAGCATTTTTTACTGGAAGTGCTTTTACCTCTGTTTCCCCCGTTTTACAATAGTCACTTTGAGGCTGATGTACATGTTGCAACATCTTGTCTTGCTGCTATAAGTCCTGCCAGGCAGCACCAGGAAAGCATCCAACTTGGGGAATTATGCAAACCTGTACGTAGACATCAGAGATGCACTAAGGTAAGGATAGCAAAGCCAAGAGGGCTTGTGCTCCCAGGACACTTTGAGAGGAAATTAAATGCTTGCTAAGTCTAATGGAAGTATATTTTTTGATTTATGGCAAAAGGGAGACATTTATAGAGTGTCTGAAATGGCAAATACATATTAAAAACAGAAGTACAAAGCAAATTACTAGCATAAAACTGACTTCTGCTAGCAACATGTGATATAATTATGTGGGTTTACTTGCGTTGAAAAGTGTGGCTCTGATTTTCCCTGCTTGGGTCTTTACATTCTTCCTAAAGATTTCATCAAAGTTAAGTAATTACAGAAGTTGTACTGCTTCATACACAATGTTTTATTTTATATTTGGATATCAGTGATGTGCAAGGGACAAGCTATTATCCTGCTCAGGATCCCACTGAATAATTGTGTGTTGGACACTGGGCAAATAAACTGGGCTGGCTGGAAGCCTGCTCAACTGCTGCTGGTGGCCAGCAGCTGCTCTATGGCAATGGCTGTAGCCAACAGCAGAGGAAGGCACAGGAAGGTTCAAACTGCAGCCATATTTCTGAATTTGTTCCTTCTCTACTTTGTCCTCCCCATGCCCTTACAGCTCTCTTTGTGCCTGCCATGAAGAGGAAGATGGTTCAGTGGAGCAGATATTCATGTCATCCAGTGGTCCTAACCACGCAAATTCCTTCCCTCACTAAATCCTGCTGCCCACTTTTTTAGTGAAGTGAGGCAACTTTTGTTCCTTTGCAAATGAGGCATCCATAAGGACAGTAACCAGGGCAGGATTTTTCCAAAGAATATGCACTTCTTATGTGCAAGGGTGAGCACAGGTAAAAACCAGCACAGCCTGGACTTCCGTCGTGTGAGATTATTTATGTCAGTAAGTGTTTGTAGAACCGGGGCCGATATCTCTCAGCACTGGTGCTGGATTTCCACTCATTTTGTACTAGGGTCTTCCTGTGAATCCCCTGCGGGAGCAGTTCAGTGGTACTTAAAGGGATGGCATTTCTGTAATTATCTAATTACTGCTCCAAGGTTCTTTCTTGTGCTTGTTAAACCTTCATTCCAGTGAGAGTGTAACCCCACACTATTGAATTTGGATAAAATGTGATTGAGAATCAACATTAATTCCCCAGCAGTCCTTGGAGTAGGTACTGTTGGCTTACTTTTATCTTTTCTGGTTTGAAAACACAGAGTTCAGATCTGGTCATTATGAATAGAGTGAAAAATTTTAAAGGTAGTGCAGTGTGCTGGTGGGGCTGTAATTCTCCATTAGATTCTTTATGTTGGCTTAAAAAATTCATGGGACATCTATTTCTCGAATTAATTCTATAACAATTTGGGGTGATTACTCAATTATCTGAATTTCTGTTAATTGCTATCAATTTCATTCTTAAATTCTGAAATTTTCAGTAAGGAAGCAACAGTGAATTGGAAAATATTTAAATTCAACCACCTTTCAGTTATTTACCCTTTATTTGGCATTGGCTTATGCTCTTTCTTTAACCCCTTCGTGAGTTCCCTCCCTGCATGTGAGACACAGGAGTCTAACACAGAAAAAAAAGGAAAGAAAAATGAAAGATGAAGCCTATCTCAGGTTACTTTCTTCTGGTTCCTACTTTTTAATTCTCTTCACTTTTCACTATCAACCATGAATATTACATCTTCATTTGAATTTTCAGCTGCTGAATCATGATCAGTTGAAGACCTGGTAGCCCTGCGTTACTGGATATAACTCAAGGGGTTATGCTGTTTTTACTGTTTGGCACATACTCAGGGACGGGAACTTAGCTTAGCAGTTGGAGCATATGGCAGGGGGAGATAGGCCAGCATCTTGGAAGAAGATGCATATATTTTGTACTCTCGTGGCATGATGCATTCTTGTGCTTTGCAGATGGCACCTCAGAATTGTTGCTCTGAAAACTAATTTTGCCCAGCCATGCAGGTCTGCTGACACAAGCATGAGGATCATCTGTTTCTGCACAGAGACTACTGCACGCTGCAGATATCCTAGGCAGGAATTTTTCTGAGAAGGACACCTGCATCTCAGTTGCTGTGGGGAGCTGGAAAAAACTCAGGAACCTGTGACTAACATTTGTATCCAGAGAGGACAACTCAGCCAGGCACAATCACTATCTTATGTAATACTCGGTTACTGCTTCTCCTAGAAGTTTATTACAGCATAGTTGTCAGGTCAAGCATAGAGGGAATACATTGATTTTATGACAGCTGGAAAGAGGGGATCATTCTAATTAACAGAGACCTAACATTGCCTTTGATTTCCTAGCAGCCTCCCTGTGTACAGACAAATCATCGGTCCTCAGAGAAACAGCTTTTGTACCACATAAGGCTCATAGCACTAATAGTGCCACTCTCAGAAACTTGCTTTTGCTCCGTCTCTGCCTCTCTGTCCCGCACAAAACAAGCGCACTTGTTACATGTGCAAGGGGACCAAGGGCTTGCTAGAGATGTTTCAGGCATTGGATTCTGTGCTGCTAACAAAACTGCAGATTGAGGTATGAGTACTTTCCATTCTCTGGCATAATTTGCATTACTTGCAATCACTTTGGGAATTTTTTTTAAATGCACTAGGCTGGGGTGCAGTTTTGCTCAGAACCGTATTGCTTCCTCTCCAATCTCCTTATTATTTGCTGTACTGTGTCCCTGGGCTGAGTCAGGCAGATATATTTTAAAGACCAATCTCCTGCGCGTGAGGTGGGCTTCACACTAGATACTGTAAGGTCTTCTTAGCTTTCTTCCCTGCCCCCCCTCCCCCAAACTCCTGTGCTCTCTGTAGGACAGACAGCCCTGAGTACTAGTCTGTGCTTTTTGCTAGATATCCTCTTGTTCAGCAGCAAATAAAGCCATGGCTGATGGAGACAAACAGTTAAATTGTATTGTCTACCTGCAACAGGAGAGCTAAAGGAGAAGTAGAAATCTGAATTAAAAATGGATCTGTCAAGCAATGAATGGGATAGTGTCTGGAGTAATGTGAAAATTACTGCCGGCTTATTGTGTACTGAGGGGCAGGGGTTTTTTTGGAAAATGATACCAAAGAACTATTATTTACAGGACCCCTGAGCAATCGTTTCCATGTCGGGCTAAGACAAGAGAACAGTTGCTGGCACTGCCAATAATGTATGTCTGCCTGCTACCAGCAGGCTGGAAAGCTCAAATACCTGCAGCGGAAAGGATGGGTTCTAGGGAGGAACCTCCTCCCATCACATGACTTCTGTGGGGTGCAAAAGACACACACATTTTTGACAGCGTGCGAGTAGATAAGAGCACTTGCTGCCTGCAAATGAAATGCTAAAACAGCAGAGAGGTGCCATAATCCCATCCTGCATTTAGATGTTACGTAATTTAGCAATTGCTTTCAGAAGGTGCCTCGTTACCCACAGCAGAAGTAACCAATGTGCTACATTCATAGCATAGATTTACAGCAAATTTGAAGACTTAAAATAGAGAAATATCTGCCCTCTGAATTTATGGTGCTCTCCCTCTCTTATTTTTCCCAATTTTAGACTCCAGCTGACTACCTGGGGTGCCTGATTTAGGCTTTCTGACTACTATAGCATCCAAATCTTCAGTGATTCAGACTGCTACTGACAAACTCTGGTTCTTTGTACAGTCACTGGAGAGAAGCAGTTTCCAGGCCTAAGTGCAGATCTGACTAGGACCCATCACTATATTTTCTGTTTTACCTCCACAAGCAGGAAGAGAGAATAATTCTGAAGTACTGAAAAAAATGTTTCCTACCACCCTGGGTCTCATCTGCCACGGTTTCGCTGGGAAGAAGACAAGAAGGGGATCACAGATTTTATTTTTTTCCTGTGTGTTTTGTTTGCTTCAAAGATTGGACTGAGTTTTCTTTTCCTTTCTTGTCACAGCTGAGGAGCAGGAGAGCATGAGTAGCTCTTCTCTCGAGCCTATTTCCAAAAGTATGTTATGTGCAGGAGCATTGCTGAAGTATTTGTTCATAGCTATCTTCACAAGTGTATGGAAATTAAAAATCCATTCTAAAAGAGTGCATAGCACCGGTAGTAAAAACGGGTCTATGATAAAAACATTTTTAATTGGCTTATTTAAGAGAAGCCATTTACTTACTCCTTATCTTGGTGACCAATATATTTAAATCCAGGCACTTTATCACAGTTTATCACTTTATCACTTTATCACAGAAAAAAGTCACCTGAGAAGAATTTGAAGTCTTCAGAGCAAAACATGCCCAGAAACTGCACTGGGAGGCAGGTTCTCTGCTAGATGTAACAGCTCTAAATGGTGGAACAGGAAAAGTCTTGAAAATCATGGACAGTTTTTCTGTGAGTTACACATCTGAAAAAGAACAGGAAAGAAACTGAGAAAGGCTTTGAACTTTACCTTTGCCATAGCGATCTCTAGTTTTGCTGTTATTAAGCATAAGTTTGAACGTGTACATTCGGGGGGGGGGTGTTAATGATAACTGAAAAGTGTCTTGAAAATGTTAAGGGAGGAAAATAGCATGAATAGAAAGTGAAATTCCACTTGGTATTTCCTTTATCAACTGGTCTATCTAAAGTGAAAACCTCAGAGATGAAAATAAAAAGAAGCAGTGCAAGGCTTGGAGAAATCAAAACGGAGGATAAACAAAAAAAGATATGTTAGCATATGACTCTGATGACAAAGGGACTGTTACTGTACCGAGAAATCAGAGGCTGTTTCATAACATTTATCCTCTGACATAGTACCTAAGGTCTGTCATAGACGTGTTATGTACCTTATTTGAATAGTCCCTTGAAATCACTTGTGCTGTTTCATCATATGAAACATTAAAAAAGGAAATGAAAAGGGAATGAGATGTCAGCATAGCACTATGAACTGAAACTCATTTTTCAGCATATTATGGGAGGAGAAGACATGGCACCTGAAGCTGAAAATTTGTGAGACAGTGCAAATTAGTTTTGAAACAAGTATCAATAATAAAATACTTGTTAGACTATCTGAGCCCTGGAAAGTGAGTCGATTAGTGCTAGCATTGACACAATTAGGTTATGTTACCAAGCTGATAGACTGTAATGATTATCGAATGCGTTCAAGGAAACGGAATCCTGTATTCAACTCAATCCCATCCAGAACCTGATTAGCTCTTAGAGCTCAAGCTTGATTACCTTGACTTGATTAGGTAAAAAACACCACAAAACTAAGAGACACTTTGAGCTGTCAAAGGTTTTTTTTTTCCCAGAGGTCTTAGTTAGAGTGGATGTCACATGAGAAAGCAACATAAGACTGGCATAGACATGGATTCTGCTTCATGAGATTTGCACAGAACTTGTTGACCGTCTTTTGCCTGTGAAAAAGTTGCCAGATGCACTTTTTTCTTGAGCTTCTACCTATAAGAACATGTGAAAGATGGTGGTATACTGCTGGAAATGGTTGAAACATTCTAGATAGACACAAGAGAAGAGTTTGTGTACATGGAACTGCTGGTGGTGCTTCTCACTTAAACTCAGACTGCTTATGGAAGTTCTTGTTAGACCGTGTGTGGTGCCCTTCCAAAGAGAGAAGAAAGTGCTATATTCTAGTGTTAAGAGCCTGTGTTGTATCCATCTTTCTCTTATTTCCCCGGGTAAAAATTGTGTTTTGTCTGAGAAGACTACTTGGTAAGGGGATAATGCCTGCTTACTGCTAGTTGTCATATTGAATATACAGCTGGGAGACTACATGGATTTATAGATAAGGAGATATTAAAAATTATTTATATACAATGAGATATTCAAAAGCTGTCTGGACATGGTCCTGTTCTAGGTGTCCCTGCTTGAGCAGAGGGATTGGACAAGATGACCCCCGGAGGTCCCTTCCAACCTTGACCACTCTGTGATTCTGTGATAGCGTCACAAAAGCTTGTCTGATAATTGTCTTAGCTCAGAAAACAACAGCTCATGACACACTTTTATGATGAAAATACTAACAATGTGAGCCTTAATTTTTAGTGTCAATCCTCCCTTTTAATATAGAGATGTCAACCTTCTTGCAGATAGTTACTTGTCAGTGGTTGTCAGTTCGAGTGGTGTCAGCAGATACAGTCTGGGCTGATATTACATCCCAATGAAACTTAATGAGCCCATTTCTCATTTATGCCCTGTACATCTGACATGGCTTCACAGAACTTTGTGAAAACATCATATTTATGTTGTGTGCAGATGCCCTTTGGGAGCCAGTGTGTCTCTGGCTGCGTGTAAGATTTTGAAAGGGTAAGCAGGCGTTCCTCCTGCATACCACCAGGCCTGCCGGTTTGCGTGGCAGCTGTGGACCATTGCACTGGAAAGACCAATCTGCCTTTGAAGGGCCTTGTGCTACTGCCAGTGTGAGGCTGCAGCTCTGCCAGCACCCGCGTTGCCACAAGGTCCAGCAGGTGCACAAGGAAAGCAGGATCCCCAAGCATCTCCTTCCCACAGTTCTCCCACACACGTCTTCGCAGAGCTGAGCCCAGGCTCTCAAACCAGTGCCATTTAAACAATACTCTTTGGATAACCATTTTAGTGCCTGACATTGACAGATATTAATCACAAAAATCCTCTGATGGAGGCATGCAGGAGGAACTGGAACTGAATCCAATCAGGTATAATATTTTAAGTGTACTGCATCAGCAACACAGTTTTGCCCAAGGTGATTTTCTCTGCACTTTTGCATACAATATTTGCAAGCTAGGAACTGTTATGGCTCAAAAGAGACAACAAAGTTCAAGCAAATAACATATCTTTTAAATCGATGTGGCCTCCTAGTTTTTAAAAGGTACATTTCACTGAGGTTTCACATTGCAAAGAAAAGATGGTCATGGATTTCACAAACATTCCTGCAAATAATTCTTCCCATTTTTCTGCTACCTATCATGTCGGTAGAAAATGGTAATGTTTCTGACTGTCACTGGGAAAAGAGAGTAATATTTTAGGAATTTTTTTGAAGGTGTTTTATTTTCCCCTACTTCTACTTTTGTGGGACAAATTAATCTAATTATAATTGGGGTTTAGAACATGAAGGTATTTCGATCTGTGAATGTTGGTGCTACACTCAGCAATCATCAACTTCTTCCAGGTAAGTTCTTCCTGAGGACATTTACCACCCTGGGATATGGGACTTCAGCAACTTGCATTAACTGATGAAATTGGAGGTTGCACATGTTGCATGTGCCTGCACTTTGTCACTTAACCAGAAAGTGGAGAAGACAATTGTGTCTTCTTCCCTTGGCACCCACATTCTCCTTATCTTTAAACCTGGTACCTCAGAAATATGCAGATGTCTGCGCAGTGCTGATGGCTGCTGAGTGGTTCTACTGTGTTTAAACATGGTATTCTTGGTGGTTTCGGTTGTTTGGGTTTTTTTGTATGGAGGAAGAGCTTAGTTTCAGCATGGCCCTAGGAAACCATTGCTTCTAGGAATGCTACTGCCTACCCCTGCTGTAAAGAATGCAAGAGGAGGATGCAGCAGTGAAGAGTTTTATCACTAACAATAAATGCTTTTTATTTATATTTCTGAAACCTAGCTTGCATACTATTTAACGTAGTGGTTCTGATACATGTTCCAACTCCCACGTGGAGATAGCTACTCCCAGTACAGTTGCATAGAACAGTGAGCTGCCTACACTTACAAAAATGCCAGCTGAACTCATGTTTTCCTGCAGGCTGCTTTTAGTAGGCATGAAGAAATGTGGTATAGACTTGTCACGGGCTTTCTGAGAACACTTCTGTATCCTCATGGGTTAGTCTGGCCAGACAGCGAAGCTGTATCCAGGCTGATTTCTTGTCTTACATGTAGTTTCATCATATTTCTCTGACCGGTGGGCAAGGAGAAACCTTTTACAGACTCTCAGGACATCATTTAAAGTAATTTCTTAGTAACTAGCAATCCGTTTCCGGAGCTGGAGGTGGCCGAAACCGAGCTCCAAAGTGACCATTAACTTTTTCTCTTTCAAGTAGAGCCAGTAATTATTTTTTCCCTCTGGGTGCACACTTGCATATCTTTACAAACAGGGCACTGTTAGATTTCTACCCTGCCATAAACTCTGACTGCAATACCTCATCTGCTACTGACCTGAAGTGAACTCCGAGGAGAGGGAACAGTAATAAAGCAAAACCCAGCAAACAGTGTGAAGCTTTTGTAAGATCTTATATAACTGAATTGGCTATATTGGGAACTTGCCTTTGGTTTTAATTATAGATTTAAGGGTGCACTTATCGGGCTCTGTGCCATCTCTTTGCTCCCTCCCTTCACTCTTGATTTGCTTTATATAATAAGCAGCCACTACAGAAAGGATGTTTTTCCCCCTTTCTTTCAGGAAGAGGAGAGGCCGACAAAAGTTCACTGGGGGATGGGGAGGTCTAACGTGTTAATTGTCTTGTGTGTTGCTCTGCTCTTGGGCTTTAGCTTGGTCCCTCCAGAAGGTTTCAAAGGCCAGCTGTGAGACCCCAGCAAAAATGTGTGGTGTCCTGAAACTGGCCCATATTTCTTCCCAAAAGCTGGGGTTGAGTGACAAATACCTCTTTGAACTTCCAGAAAAGTGTCAAGAGAATGGCAATCCTCACATCTACCCAAATCTCTCTCTTACTCACATCTGTTTCCCAGAATACACAAAAATTGTTTTCACAGAAACAGAGCCAGGGTGGATGCAAAGCAACAAGGTCTTCTGAGGGCCTCATGAAGCATTAATGAAAACTGAGCAGAGATTTGAGGAAACAGGACTTGGATGCTCAAAAATTTAAAATTTAACTAAGTCAGTCAGTTTATGCTGCTTGAACACCACTTCTTGGCTTAATCTTTAACTCAATTTGTATTCATCTTCCTGGTGACTTTTACCTCTCAGACCATCTGCCATATCAATTGTTACATGTGTATAGTGAAAGAGGCTTGTAAAGCTGCCCTGCAGAATTATCCTGACTGTGCCTTAAAAGGTAGACTCCTGCTGCCTCATTTGAGGGGTCCCAAGCTCAGAAATCAGGTTTCTGAATCTGCTATTCATATCAGAAGCTGGTCCTCTGAAGGGCTAACTGGAGCTAACTGCCTTGCCACATCCAAGAAGGTGATGATGGAGCTGGTGGCTATCCCCGTGCTCTAGCTTGGATGTTTCCAGCTTTTTTTTTCCTTCTTGTGAATGGCCAGTAGTTGGTAAAATCAGCAAAAAGGTGTCACAGTGTCAACTGAATTCCTTTAAGTCAGTGAACGGAACAGTCTCTATCTCCACTACCCATGGTAAGTAGAGGGGGTCTGGGATGTCAGGATAATAAAGGTACTGGGGAGGAGAGCAGGATACCTGGGCAGCTCAACACAAAGGCAGCCCAGATCCACTAAGGCTGGCCCACAGCCTAGAGCTAAAAAACTCTGCTTGCCTTCCTGCTGCTCTAAAACCTAGGTAAAACAGCAGGGGAGTTAAGAGTTCACTGTATTAATAGCTTTTTTGGTCCTAGAAGGTTCATAATGTTGCTCAGTCCACCTCTTATATTACAAATTGTCCTGGTTTCGGCTGGGCTAGAGTTAATTTTCTTCGTCGTAGCTGGTATAGTGCTGTGTTTTGGATTTAGTATGAGAATAATGTTGATGACACACCGATGTTTTAGTTGTTGCTAAGTAGTGCTTACACTAGTCAAGGACTTTTCAGCTTCCCATGCTCTGCCAGGTGCACAAGAAGCTGGGAGGGGGCACAGCTGGGACAGCTGACCCCAACTGGCCAAAAGGATATTCCATACCATATGGCGTCATGCTCAGTATATAAACTGAGGGGAGTTGGCTGGGGGGCAACAATTGCTGCTTGGGGACTGGTTGGGCATCAGTCGGCGGGTGGTGAGCGGTTGCATCACTTGTTTCTCCTGGGTTTTGTTTCTCTCTCTCGTTGTTTTTCTTTTCATTACAATTTATTATTGTTATTTTATTTCAATTATTAAACTGTTCTTATCTCAACCCACAAGTTTACTTACTTTTGCTCTTCAGATTCTCTCCCCCGTCCCACCAGGGTGGGGGGAGGGTGAGCAAGCGGCTGTGTGGTGCTTGGTTGCCCACTGGGGCTAAACCACGACACAAATGCAATGGCATATCTCCTGGTTACCCTTTCAGTGAGACCAAGGTAGAAATATCACTAAGAAGGACAGCAAAACTTTGGAAAGATGGTGAACCTGATTGTCTTTTTCAGCACACCGCTTCTTACCAGCCCTGGGACTAGGTTTCTTCAGTGAAGAATTTGTCGTTCCAGAGAAGTTGTACATTGTGCTGACACATGAAATTACAAAAAAGACTGCTCCTAACGAAACTGCTGCTGAACAGACAGAAAGTTTCAATCCTAAGACCTTACAGAATCCACTGCAAAACATAGTCCAGGCTCCGTGGTTTATACAGGTATGCCTCCTCTGTAGAATAGTAGGTGTGTTCGTCCTTGCTCCCAACTCTCAACTGGTATCGTTGCATCTAGTTTTGCTTTCTTTTTTTAAGCTTCTTCCTAGGATGTGACTCAGTGCTTTTCAGAAAGCAGAGCCTTTGTCTGCATCATTCTCCCTGCCAATCCTTTACATCACCTGCTTGATCCAGAGTTGGGAGTGACTCATTTTTCTCATCCAAACACATGTGCACACAATGAGCTGTCTCCCATCTAATGGCCCTTCACAGAAACTTATATGTAGGGTCATGACTGTGTTTTGTTGCAGATGCCCAGTGCCCATCTGTAGAGGACAGTCTCTGTCTGTCTCAGGATTTATATTGTTCTGAATGCTTTAAAAGCTTTGCAAGTGAAAGCAAATGATCTATGTTTTTTTCCTTTCCTCGCTCACTAGCTAATTTTGTTTCTATTATTTACTGTGGGAAAGCTATGCCAAACAAGCAATCTCTGCATTTTGTTCTGAGGCTGATTTTCATCCTAAACTGTCACAGAAGTGAGCTTGAACCTGTTTCTGGAAAATTTGCACACCTCTCACTCACCACCTTACCTTTGGTGTTTGCCCCATATGTGAAGATACGGTTTTAATGGGTTCTCTTAAACTGCATGGAGACACTTGTGGTGAGGCTAAGTAACTCAAATTTATATATGAGTGACTGAAATTGAGACATCTACAGTGTAGACATCTGAACTAGTCCACCTCTTTTGCCCTGTTAGA
The DNA here is from genome assembly GCA_013389945.1 of Fregata magnificens. Taxonomy (NCBI): domain Eukaryota; kingdom Metazoa; phylum Chordata; class Aves; order Suliformes; family Fregatidae; genus Fregata; species Fregata magnificens. The sequence continues at coordinate 228,585 of WAAD01002616.1, forward strand.
GTCAATGGAAAGATGTAAGCACTTCCCAGCAGTAACTCGGTGTTGTGGTTTAACCTGGCAGGCAGCTAAACACCACACAGCCGCTCACTCACCCCCCCACCCCCCAGTGGGACGGGGGAGAGAATCGGAAGGGCAAAAGCAAGAAAACTCATGGGTTGAGATAAGAACAGTTTAATAACTAAAGTAAAATAATAGCAATAATAGAAATAATAATAACAGTATTGATAATAGTAATAATAATATTGTAATGAAAAAGGAAAACAATGAGAGAGAGAGAGAAAGAAAACAAAAGAAAAGAAAACAAAACCAGGTGATACACCTGCTCACCACCCACCGACTGAAGCCCAGCCAGCCCCCAAGCAGTGATCCCCCCGCCGCCAGCTCCCTACCATTAATATACTGAGCATGACATTATAAGGTATGGAACAGCCCTTTGGCCAGTTTGGATCAACAATTTTAGTTGTGTCCCCTCCCCTTCCAGCTTCTTGTGCACCTGGCAGAGCATGGGAGGCTAGAAAAGTCCTTGACTAGTGTAAGCACTACTTAGCAACAACTAGAACATCGCTGCATTATCAACACTGTTTTCAGCACAAATCCAAAACACAGCCCCATACTAGCTACTATAAAGAGAATTAACTCTATCCCAGCCAAAACCAGCACACTCGGCTCATCCTGAATTAGACCATAGGTCACAAGACTTGCAATTAAGAAAATCCAAAGACTAACAGCTTTGATGCAGATGTCTACATTTTGTAGATGTCTAACATTATGGTGCCTTGCATAAACTAAAGGTAGTATACTAGCTGGTGAATAGAGCAGAGATGCTGCAAACTAGAGACTCAGGAATTACCAAATAGGCAGATTATAACACTGTCACAAAATGCTAACATTTTAATTTTAGATTTTAATTCCTCTGCTTAGAGTTCATTCAACCTTAGCCTTAGATATAGGCACCTCTATATCTACTTAGACAGTTACACAGCCAAGTGCAAAGTTATGTACAGTTGTCTCCCAGACTCTTCCAGCAGCTTCTCAGAGCTGCTGGTGGGATCAGGAAAGAAGCAGACAACTGCATTTACCAGTAGCACATCATTGCACTGGAAGAACTGTGTTAGTAGGACTCAGGTCAACCAAAGAGGCTGAATGTATCTCCAGGCACCTATTCTGATATCCTGGCTGGAAGTGGGATAGCAATGGAAGAACAGGACAAGATGAAGGCAAGAGCTTTACTCCTGGGCTCACCAGGATATTGGATGGACTAGTGGGATGGCTGTGACCCTTCCTATCAGGAAACATACCCGCATTATCCCATATCCCGCACATCTTCTCTGCTCATCCTTTGCATCAGTGTGAACTAGTTGTAATGTTTGTGATATTGTACTGTGCTCAAGCCCAGTAGAGAGGACCCAACTTCTGGACCCTAAATGTTGGTAGTAAAGAAAGGAAGATCTGAGGTTTTCAGGACCCCAGAAAAACTAACAGAAAGAGGCAAGGTTTTGTAGAAATATTTAAGTCATGTCTCAGAGAGCTGAGGATATCTGCTTCCCTCTTCTGTCTCTCAACAACCTGAGGACAATGAGCTGACACCCTATCTGTAGAAAACAAACCTTGGCAGTTTATCACACTTAGGTTGAATTTTGATGATGGTCTCAACAAGGCTGAGCCAAACTTCTCACTGCTTGTTGTGTAAAAGAACCTACTTTGCTTGTTTTGTGCTCTAGGGACCTTGGAAATAGATGGCCTTGGAGAAGCCCATCTCCCAAGAGAAGCAAAAAAATTCTGATGCCTTTTGGGGCTCCCTTGAGTGAGCCGTTGGCAACGTGTTTTGGTACTGTTCTAGGAACAGGCCAGAAAGCAGATGGCATTTCAGAGCGTGACAGTCTTGCTGTCTTATTCCAGAAGTTGCACGTCCTGTGCTGGCCTGATGACAACATGTCCTTCTGCCGACTCACTGGGGTACAGAGGATGGGCAGAGCCGCCAGTGGGACAAATGTCCTGACCAGCAGGCAGTGCTTTCAACACCTCCCTCTCCGCATCCAAAGATGACCAGAGGGAGAAGGCACCTTTCATTTCCCTGATGCCCTTTGTGCAAGGCAGGCCACAGACTACTGCTTGTGTTACTTAACACTGAAATATCTCCAGGCAATATTTTTTCTCCTGCTTAGAAGACTGTCTTTAATCCATTTATTCCTGATCTGCCTTTCCCCTAGTCCTCACACTCCCTGAACACTGTAACAAATCTGCTTTTATTTATTGTTAAAACAATGTCATTTTTTCACTAGACAAACCAGAAATGGGTGGCACAAAGTTATCCAGCTCTTGTTCTACTTCTTTTTTTCAGGAAGCAAGAAATATTTCACTGATTCTTCTATCTGATGAAGAGTAAGCATTAAAGACGGCGCATAGGAGAGCCTCACATTTTTTTCTTCCAGCAAAAGCTTGTTTTCATGGTGATAGCAAGAAAGAGGTACCAGGACTCAGTAGAGTTGTTCAGAGGAATGAAGGTAGACATGATTGAAATGAGCCAACATAACATGGCCTTTGTTCATTTAATGTCACATTTTTCTGCTTCAGGTTTTATCCCTTTTGTCATATGAAAAATGTTACTTTTCTCTTGAGTTTTGATTGTATCTCGATTCCATGCAGATATTTTCAATTATAAAATAGGATAACGTAAACCCCCATGAATAAATCTAGTGAGTATTAATGTAAGATTGTTTTCCCTTACCTTTTCAAGCAGTAATCTGAAATTCTATGAGGAGGGAAGATAACAAGAGAGAGACATGAAATGGAGTAATAAAAGATGAATTTTATGAATCTTTGTTCTGTTCCAAGAAATCTTTTAGGTTTGCAATGTTATACATCAGTACTGAACTCCCGGGGATATTAAGGGATGGGAAACCATTTCTGTAAGAGGCCTTGGAACCACAGAGCTCAGCAGAAAATGTTGTTTCCGTTGCTGTGGCCCTTTTTGGAAGTTGCTTCTTGCTAGTAAGTTGTTTTGTGCCGCGTTGTGACAAACTTTTCAGTGCCATTTCTCCAAACTCTTGAGAAACCTGATCACTGCTGAGTGGGACCATATCAGTACAGTTGGACACTTTAACAAGCTGTATTTGCAGTTCAGGACAAGAGAAATCATAGAATCATGGAATCATACAATGGTTTAGGTTGGAAGGGACCTTTAAAGGTCATCTAGTCCAACCCCCTGCAATGAGCAGGGACATCTTCAACTAGATCAGGTTGCTCAGAGCCCCGTCCAGCCTGGCCTTGAATGTTTCCAGGAATGGGGCATCTACCACCTCTCTGGGCAACCTCTTCCAGTGTTTCACCACCCTCATCATAAAAAATTTCTTAAATACCTTGGTTCTCTGTCTGTTTCGATATTGGTTTGGTGAGCCTTATGCTTTACAACCATGCACAGACATATATGATTCTGTTCTGAGAAGATGGCAATGCCTGTACTCACTGCATGGTTTGGAAATTAAGTCCCTGAATGGCCATACCATTGAATGCTCACTTCCACTCCCTGTGACTTTACTACCAGTGAGTTTCCCAATTAACCACAAGTTGTAAGAGTATGACTCTGCTTTTATAAAGTTGCAAAGAAGAGAGGGGGAAGAGAGGACAACGTCTCCAAAGGCTCTGCCAGTGTACCTGGCCCCAGTGAACCCCCTCTGTGGGGGTTCATTCCTGTGATGTGCCCATGGGGTCTGCTGACCACAGCGTTGCCACATGTGGTAGCGTGCGGATGAGAACATCTGTCCTTCAGAAATGGAGCGGGACCACCAACTGTTCCCACAGGTCAGTGAACACAAACCTCAAGATAGCTATAGGTATTCCTCTCCACTGACCTGCATGATTTGGTCTGGTGACCTACTGCTTTTGTTTATTTTTTTAGGTTATAAAATATGCTTATCCAGCCTCTGTAAGCAAGTGTGCAAATCTGAGAGTTGCAGTTCAAGAAATCCACCCAAAAATGGCAATTAAAGGACTACTAACCAACACTCTCTTGCCTTTAAGTACCTGAACCCTTCCAAACATACTTAGAAGTGCAGGATTGCACATCCTATTAGGAACCTGCTAAGCTAGCCTGGCATACTAGCTGGATTTTTAAGGTATTCTGTGAAGATTATAATCCTCTTCTTTCTGGGAGCAACTTTATTACCCCAGGGAAGCAGCTGAGTCAAGTTTGTGCCAATATTTCCATCACAGAGTTAGCTGGGGTTTTTTTAAGTCTTCATGAAAAAGAAGTCATTTTGTCCCATAATTAAGAACCAAATAACTTCTCATGGCAGGAGATTTTGTTTATGATTTTCACACAAATATTTTTGACAGCGTTGACATTTTTACAAGCATGACTAACTACACATTTACCCAGTTTCATTTTTTATTTTTTTGGCACTTAAATGTGCTAAAGATAATGTAAGCTAAAGAATTCCTAAGTTTGGCAAGCAGTTTACTACATGCCAGGGACCGTTTTCATTTATTTTAAAAGGAAAGTGGATGGCCGAGATACTGAATTTGAAACGGCACCTGCTGAGCTTGCATTGCAGTGAATGTGACAAAGGATATTCTTGTAGTAGAAGACCATTTCTCAGTAGTTGGTTTCATTCAAGACTTTGCCCCATGCTTTCTTTGTGTTGGAAAAGTTGGGTATGGCACAAATTTTAGGGTTTTGGTTTCTCTCTCTGTAAAATGAAGTTCATTACCTACTTCGCTGCAGCTTAAATCATGCAATGCTGAGAGAGGAAGGGACTTTATAACCTGGAAAGGACAGGAGGGTGCTTGCACACAGCATGGATATATTTGGTGCTCACAACTCTGTGTGTACGTGGCTTTACCTGGCAGCCAGCTGAGGACACAGATACCTTTACTTGCCTGGAAATTTATTCAGGTGCCTCCCTGTGACACCCATCCTGCTCCTTGAGAATGCCATTACTCCTCAGGAAGCCATCTCAGACAGCTGAGGAAATGCCCTGTGCCGTGCAAATCACACAGCAGCACCCTTACTAAAGGAATTGTTTCTCAAGACGTTCCTGCCCATGCCCAGTGTGTTCCTCTGGCAGTGATGTCGTACTTGCAATATGTGTGCTCCAGAGGTAATACCTGCCAGCACCTCCCACACAGCAGCCTCTAAGATACTCGTTTATTGTCTGTTTTAAGTACTAAGGAGATGAGTGGTGTCTTGGAAACTGTTGCGTGCAAACTGCAGACAAATACTGACATTTATGATGGCATCGTCTGACAGTTTTAATGAGTGTGATAGCTGTGTATTACTGACCCCACAAACCCTCTGTCACTACACCCCAGTGCCACCTTTAGCTCTCACTGCCCCCTCCAATATCTTCTGCTTTTTAGTATGCCAGTACTACACTCCTGCCGAGCAGCTGCCTGTTTGGCATGACTCATGCCAGACATTTGGCTATTTTGGACAAATGGGGATATGCTATTTATCCCAAATAGCTGCCTGCCTTGGATAGCACATTGTCCTGAATAATGGAAGTACTATCAGCCTAAAAATCCTTTAGAATTCTTCTGCCTGCACCCACATATCGCAGCAAAGAAACCAGGAAACAACATGCAAATAACTATTAATACAGCAGATGATGAGATACAGCACTTTCAAAATGATAACTTGGTTTGACTTGGTTGCACCCACACCGAAGCCAAGGAGAAGACCTGCAGTGGGTGCAGTGTCTGGCTTGGCAGCTCCTCCAGAACCCTGTGCCCCAACCTGGGAGGAGCTGTCAGGAAAGGTGCAGGTAGCCTGGTGACTTCCCCAGAACCATCGCTGGTCCCTGGCTCCCCGCTGGCAGGCTTGCCATGAAAACATCACTGAATATTTTAAGCTGTTGATTCACAGACCAGAAAGAACAACTTTGGGTTTGAAAGTCTACAGATGTTCTGCCCAGGGAAACAAAAAACCAACAGTTTGGGTAGAAACTAGGACTTCCTTTGCCCTGTTTACCTGGGGATGTCATGTACAGTTTGTGAAATCCAAGGGTTGTCCTGAGAGTTTAGAGTGTCTCAGGCACAGATCGAGGGGACTTGAAAGAACTTTCTGTCTTGACACAGACCCTCCTGGGAGAACTTTTTTTTTTTTTTTTTTGCTTTTCCTTTTTTTTTGTTAGGTTTCACAATCTTTTAATGGACCCATTGTAATTTATAGTAGATTGTTGCCTCATGATGAATGATGTAGTTTGCTAATGATGGATTTGGTTACAGTGTGTGTGTTGTAGAGTGAGAGATCATTTTATCTTGTTCTGATGGAGGACTCGGGTTACCAAGAAGTCTTTATAGCTCTTTATCAATCCACCAGTGGAACCACCAGTTTAAAACATGGGATTTTTCTAATTTCTCCTCTAAATCTTACTGAATTTTAACACAGCTTTTAAACCTGATTATTTCAGAACAATGCTGCCCTATCGGTCTATTTGTCATCATTTGCATCAGTCAAATTTCCACTGGTTTCAATGTGTGGAGGGGAGAGGGTTGGGTATGAAAAGAATGTGGGGTCAGACCCAGAGAGATAGACATATAGATGGACCCACAGCAGGGCCAGTGCCCTTGGTGAACGTAAGGGTGAGCTGGTGATAGCGAGTGGTGGTAGCTAGCAGAGGAAATCTGTAGTGAATGGAAGACTCTCACATGGGTTAACCTGCCAGGCTTGTTTTCAGAATCTGTTCTGCATTCACTTCAATGACTCATGGGCATCCCTTCCCCCTCCCTGCCTCGCTTGAACAGTTTTCATTTATTTTGCTTGTGTTTGGGAAAATATGTTTTCGATTTCTAACATCCTTTATCATTTCCTGAGATTTAGTGTGTTATTTTATGTGCTAACCAGTAGGGTAAATTTTTTTGTTGTATTTGTAATCTAATTGGGACCTACGCCAATTTCCTATCAAATTAGATCCATATAATTTGGATACATGTATATGTAGCTAATTTACTGTTGTTCACTAGCGTTATTGTGTCCAATGATTTTTCTTTTGTAAACACTTTTTTTAAAAGGCAATTTTAATAAAATTAGCTAATATTTCTTTTTTTTCTTGCAGAGTGATAGGAAAAAAAATCTTTGTCTGCAAAATCCTTTAAAATTTTAGCCTTAAAATATGAAATTAGCAAATGAAAATGTGGCGTTCAAAGACACTATTTTGCACAGGTGTGTGAGATCTGCCACAATCATCTGTTTGCCTGTGACAATAACCAGAAGAGTATCTCTCATCACTATCTTTTTTCTGCACAAAGGTTACCAGTACACTATGCTGAATATAGAATTTTCAAATTTTGAAACATTTTATTATTATAGTAATGGCTATTGCCGTTCCTAACACACACCCTGCCAGAAGGTTTAAAAAATGTATGCCTTGGTTCTTGAAAAAANAATGTCACTTCTTCTACAGTTTTGCATAGAAAATACATTGAAGCAGTGGGAGGGCTCCTTGCCCATAGAAACAGGCTGTAAGAAAAGAATGTTATCCTGCTGCTGTAGTTTCCACTTTCACTGGCAGCTGCGGGCTGAGCAGAAAAGCACTGTGGGAGCCTATTGTTACCCCAGCTGGGTAATAGTTTTCTTATTTTACAGTCAGCAACTGAGGGGGGTTGGGGTGTCTCAGCAAAGTGCCTGAAAATATAACTCCTGCAAACAGATCACTTTCTCCTTCACTATGAGAAAGACGGATCCATAAATCTTTTATTTCATTTGGTTCCTCTAGCAAGGTAATTAACTACTTCAAACAAAAGATGGACTTATTTTCCAAACAAATTTACGCCGCGTGGAAATGTTGCTCTGAAGGCTATAAAATCCCAGATCCCTAATGGAGCGCTTGATAATATTCATCTCTCTTTCCTTGTGTGAAATTTGATTGCTGAAAAGCAGATTTTGCAAGAGCAAACCTGTATGGATGATAACCCAAATTTTTACTAGAACAAAGTTTTGAGAGGAAATGGTGGGGGTGGGGAGTAAACTTTGCAAAGCCTTTCTTTTCCTGACAGGGAAAGTGTGAGCACCCCTACAAAAGTGACATACATGATTTTATGTCATATGTTTATAGCTCATAAGTTGAACTCTTGCAAGATTGCAGGTTTTATGTAGTGCTGGTCTATCCAAGCAAGGGCAACTATTTCAGTCACCACAGCAACCTAAGTTAAAGTGGGGGGGGGCGGGGGGGGGGGCAATGACAAAACCGTTTAGCTCAGCAGACCTTCCTGATGTCTTTCATTTCCTAACAACTAGAGTTTGCAAGACCAGCTGTAAAAGGACACACATCTTGCCTATGGCGGGAAAGTTGACTAGCTGAATGATTTATCACCTCAACTTTTTAATAGCCTCAGGTCTCACCACAGTTCCCGTATGAAGTCCCGCAGAGCGCTCCATCAGCGACACAGAAAGATGAAATGCTGCCTGGTCAGCTGGATGTGAGCAAAGATGCAGGGCCCAGTTGATGGGCAGGTGACAGCTGATCAGAAGACTATTTTGATCAGAGGACTTACCTGTTCCCTGGGGCTTTTTTCTGTTGCAAAGTCTTTGCAGCCCCTTGGGTAGAAGGGAGGATCTGCTCCAAAGTGGGGTGGGACTTGTAGCCGTGCTCGCTAACTAGGAGCACTGAGTCACACCTGGGATAAATCTCTCTCTCTAGAAGTGGTGCAGGGGTAGGCAAGAGAGATATTTCCCTACAACCATCCCTAGCCTCTACAAAGGGCTCTTTCTGCATGTGGGCCTCATGCCAGAGGAATGACTGGACCATGCCCAGGCTTCTTACGTTGATGTACTTTGCTTTAATCTTGTAGCTCACGGTGGTGGTGAAGTCACAGCATCACTGGGTTCATGCTGCTGAGCCTTCACTGCTCTTTGCAGTTGGGTAGCTGGATTACAACTTGCTTGGCTGTGTTTTCCCACCCCTCCAGACCTCAGGGCAGACAGAGCTACGGTTTCTCTCCCTTACTTTCCTCATGCTATTGTTCCTTCATCCATGACGCTTAGTCAGATGCTTGCCTGACTGACCTGGTTGTCTGGGTTCATGGGCTGAAATGTAGAGGCATGAGTGATACAGAAAATCAGGTCTGATGATGGTCTGCAGTTCCTTGTTTGCCTTCAGTTCATGCATCTATGATTTTGGGGTTGGTGGAGGCACTGCTCCCCTGCTCTGCTGAGAAACTGCTTGGGAAGCACAGTTCTGAGTGTATATGAAGCTGGGAGAGCCTCAGCTGTTTGCATAATGGGAAGATGATGGGATGCTTGCTGGGAGGCCCAAGGCCAGGGCTCCCTGGAGATGGCCTCGCACTGCTAAGGTCAGAGCTGAAAGCCTCAGGAGATCTGTGGCTGTGCTAAATTCACATACATACCTTCTGGTACCTACCACCATGCTGGGCTGCAGACCTCTCATTTTCCAAACAGAGGACCTCATAACAGGCTATCCTGGCTGCCAGTACTGAAGGCATACCCAGCACATATCCCTAGATTCCACAGCTGAGGTATAGCTATATCTTGTCAGTTGAGGGGGGAGGAGAAGAGGGCTGAGACTTTGAAAGAAAAAGAAGCCAAACTCCACACATTTTCTGGATTTTTTTGGACAAATGCAACGGGAGGGATATTGCAGGAAAGAATGATTCATTCTTTGCTTTCGATACTTCCTCTGCAGATATTTTCAAGGGAAAGAACGAGCAAGGTTAGAGTTTGGCATTTAGACCAAAGACAGTAACATTAACAACATGCACTTGTAACACCTGTCAGCATGAGTCTTCGATCAAGCTGCGGCTTGTACTTACTTTTACAGACCCTAAGTTCAAGCCCAGTTATTAAACAAGCATAGTTTTGGGAAGGATGAATATTCATAACAGTGGGGTTGGGCCAGAACTGAACAGGTCTTGTTGCAGACCCATGGGATGGACTTTCAAACCCTCATTCTGTATTTCAAGCTGAAGAGATTCTTGTTCTTTTCTCCACAAACTCCTAGTTCCATTCTACATCTGCTAGACCAACACCACCACCGTGGCATACCATACACAAGAAGAACCCACATTGGCTTTTATATCAGCCATGCCCTAACTGTGTGAACGACCAGAAGCAGGAGCTTGAGGCAGGTTGATAAGGGGACCTATGAGCTTTTCTCTCCTTAGAGAGTTGGACCAGCTTTCCTACACAAAATCTCCCTCATGTATGAAAGAGAAACTCATTGCTGGGAGCTGACACGTGCGGGCATCCACTTGGTGGTATGGGGTAATGGATCATGCTCTGCTGGAAAGAGGTGTAGAGTATCTACCCCACAGGAAGTTTGGGAGGTCTGGTTTTTTAACAACTACTCTAAACTGACCTTTTAAGGTCTAATTTATGCAATGCCCATGAATCCTTCCCAGCAACATTCATTTGACACTCTTCTGAACGTTTGAAAATTTGTTGGAAGACTGCAAGCCTGGAGTGTGAAAAGAGAGTAATATGTCAGATGAGGCCCTTCAGCGTGAATATGCGTGGTCATTGCCGTAAAATGGTTTGCTACTCTGCTATGGTTCGTGGATTTTAAGTCAAGCTGGTTCCTTATTTCTAAGAACATTTCCAGCTAGCTGAATAATCACTGAGAAGTACAGGATTCTTCTGTATTAAGTGTCTATTTGTAGCAGCGCTTCAGATTCCAGTATCTCTGTGACTTTTTCGTCCTGGGTAATAAGTAAGTGAACTCACTGATTTTAAAGACAAAATGGTTGTATTTCTTGACTGAATCAAAATTTCCAAGTAAAAGCAGAGGGGGAAGGAAAGAGAGGAACAAGGCAAAGAAGGCAAAAAGAAACAAGTGTTTCATCACTTAAGGAAACAGTGTTGAATATATTGTGTAAATACACACAGATACATACACAGGTATACACACACACAATTTTCCATTTATAGTATTAATTTAAATTTGATCTCCATAGTTAATTAAAACCTTCTGCTCTTTATAGGAAGTGAAGGATTAATTAGAAATGCCATCATCCTAATGAAACCTCTGCTCTTACCCCATGGGTGCATGAACTGGGTGGCTAGCCAGACCAATGGACTCACAAGTGCAGTCAGTGCTATTAATCTCTAGGGCAGAGTTTACAGATCCCTTTCTGCTGCCTGCTCTACGTGCACAGAAGAAAAGACACAAGACTCCTGTGAGAAGGTGCTTACAGTCTACAGATATCTCTACCTGGACTTGTGCTCTGCTGATGCCACAAGCTGAGCAGAAGCAGTTTCACTACGGCTAACAAAGCACGAAGATGGAGCTGAAGAACCTTTCTGAGGTCCTGGGTATGTTACCTCAGGCTTGGCACCACATCATCTTGCTCATGCCATTTTGGATCAGGGTGTGTGGAGAGAACTTGCTTGCATCTGACTGTAGTCATCCCCTGCACAGACAAAAGCAGGGTGAAGAAACACGCGGTAGAGCAGTTTGCCCAAGGCCACCCAGGAGGTCAGCAGGAGAAGCAAGAGTGGAGCAGACATCCTTATGTCCCGCAACAATGATTTATCTCCTGAGCCCACTGCCTGGTAGGGCTTTACTAAGGATAAGCATATTTAAAGTCTAGACAAAACTCCATCTGTTTCCTCCACTGCCACCTCTCTGTGAGCAGAGTCATTGGGTATTTGTTACTGGGAGAACATGGGAAGGTCGTGTAAAGCTTTCTTTGATTAAAGTTTGTAAGAAACTGCCAAATACATTAAAAGTCCAGCATCATCCAAAGAAGGACTAACTTCCACTGAAGGTTTTTGAAATTGTTCTCTACTCACATTAACTTAATAGCAAATGGTACTCTCATGGGGAGTAGGCTTCCTCTTACCTGTCTTCAGCCATCTAGATGACGGCTTCAGCAACCTAGATGCCCAGTCTAAGCCAGATATCTATGCCCCTGCTATAGCCAATGGAGAGAAACAGGGCCATCTATTTTAGACACCTATCTGAAGATGAGGTTAAATTGCCCTCCGAGGTCCCTTGGTTATAGAAACAGCTTAGGCAAGTAGTTCAGTCTGGATAGCCAGCTTTCAGACAGCTTACATTTGATATGAGAAATTACACATTGGAAGTAATGCTAAAACTTCAGTAGGGCCAAGGTTTCACTCCTTGCTTTTACCTGTTTATATGTCATCTTGCTCTTCAGCATACAAATACTATACAAATAGATGAAAATCTGACTTCTGACTCAAAGAGCTTGCACACAAATATTTCACAGACTTGATCTTTATGGGAGCCCAGCAATTCAAGCGGAATTTGCCATCAGCCCCATTCATAAAAAATAGTTTGTCTGGCTATGTTTTGATCATTTGTCAGGTTGTTCATCCTTAACAGCTTTGTCTTAACAGTGAGAAGGATTTAATTAAATTTAGTAAAAACTTCCTTTAACCCATTTTTGCTTTTCAAGGTGAATTACAATATAGCTATGCAGGTAAGTGCTTGCACCACTTTCAAAAACCTAAGAAACACTGTTGATTTACAGAAGATCTTTTCAGTTTGATAAAGTTCTGTGTGTGCGTAAAGCAGAAAATTAGTTCTAAAAAACACAAATATCATGCCTGAGTTGCACATTGTCTACTGTAATATATTTTTCTTCTGATAACACTTTAAAACCGCTAAGATTTCACACTGATTTCACATTACATATTATAATGTATCTACTTTGTATACTAGAAAATCACCCCTTCTTCAGGAACACTTTTTCATATCGTTTTTGGGTACTGTTTACTGCCATTTTTTATCCTTTAACTATAAGCCAGTTCCCTTAAATTACAGGGAACTTTGTTCAAGCTAAAGTAAATAAGATGTTGGCCTTTAATCCAAAGGCAGCTCAGAGCTATATTGTGGTAATCTTTAGAGAAGAATCTTATATTTGACAAGTTTCAAGCATTTTATGCCTTTGGAAGAACTGGATGGGCTCAATGGTCTCCCAGCAGAGCATTAGCTTTTGTGGTGGGTTGACCCTGGCTGGACGCCAGGTGCCCACCAAAGCCACTCTATCACTCCCCCTCCTCAGCTGGACAGGGGAGAGAAAATATAACGAAAGGCTCATGGGTCGAGATAAGGACAGGGAGAGATCGCTCAGCAGTGACCGTCATGGGCAAAACAGATTTGACTTGGGGAAATCAACTTAATTTATTAACAATCAAATCAGAGCAGGGTAACGAGAAATAAAACCAAGTCTCAAACCACCTTCCCCCCATCCCTCCCTTCTCCCCGGGCTTAACTTCACCCCAGATTTTCTCTACCTCCTCCAACCGAGCGGCGCAGTGGGACGGGGAGTGGGGGTTGCGGTCGGTTCATCACACGTTGTCTCTGCCGCTCCTTCCTCCTCAGGGGGAGGACTCCTCACACTCTTCCCCTGCTCCAGCGTGGGGTCCCTCCCACAGGAGACAGTTCTCCACGAACTTCTCCAACGTGGGTCCGTCCCACGGGCTACAGTTCTTCACAAACTGCTCCAGCGTGGGTCCCTTCCAAGGCATGCAGTCCTTCAGGAACAGACTGCTCCAGCGTGGGTCGCCTGCGGGGTCACAAGTCCTGCCAGCAAACCTGCTTCGGCGTGGGCTCCTCTCTCCACAGGGCTGCAAGTCCTGCCAGGAGCCTGCTCCAGCATGGACTTCCCACGGGGTCACAGCCTCCTTCAGGCATCCACCTGCTCCAGCATGGACTTCCCACGAGGTCACAGCCTCCTTCAGGCATCCACCTGCTCCGGCGTGGGGTCCTCCATGGGCTGCAGGTGGGTATCTGCTCCACTGCTAACCTCCATGGTCTGCAGGGGGACAGCCTGCCTCACCACGGTCTTCACCACGGGCTGCAGGGGAATCTTTGATCCGGCGCCTGGAGCACCTCCTCCCCCTCCTTCTTCACTGACCTTGGTGTCTGCAGGGTTGTTCCTCTCACATGTTCTCACTCTTCTCTTCGGCTGCAACTACGCAGGATTTTTTTTTTTGTTCCCCCTTAACTATGTTATCCCAGAGGCGCTACCGCTGCTGCTGATGCGCTTGGCCTTCACCAGCAGCAGGTCCCTCTTGGAGCCGGCTGGCATTGCCTCTATCAGACATGGGGGAAGCTTCTAGGAGCTTCTCACAGAAGACGCCCCTGTAGGCCCCCCTGCTACCAAAACCTTGCCACGCAAACACAATACAGCTCTACTTAGAAATTTTACTGAAAAGCAGACTGACACTGAAAGGGTCCCTTGAATAGAGTTTACATGTTACTAATTACATAGTTTGACCAACATGACCAAGGCCCTACAAATTTTGTGACTTTCTCCCTTTTCCACATTCTGCATGGGCGCAAGTCATCGTTAAAGTACATCTTCAAAACACATATTTAAAATGATTCAGAGAAATTACTCCCTAGATATGTCTATTTTTCTCCATTGTCTACAAAGGGAGCCTTGGGTGAAGAGCTGAAGATGTTCAGGTTGGGTCTATTGAAATGTGGCTGTTCATAAACATGCTTTGATAAAGGCTTATAAACTGCAGTATTTTCATCTTTTGTTTTATTTTGTCCTGAATCTGCCCTTTCTCTTTATTAATCATTCATATGACCAACAGTATAAATGGAAATTTTCTGGGTTTCCTCTTAAATTTAAATGGATTTCATTTGCTTTCAGAACTAGTTTAAATTTCACATTACTTTTTTTCTCTTTTCTCATATACTGACGTGGATGCCATACAAACTTCTACTCCCTGCTGATCTTACAGGAGTGTGTTCATTTTTTTGTGGGCGGATGTGCAGCAGTAATACTGATGAAGAGGAAACAATATCTTTTTTTTTCACAAATGGAAACTGATCAAAAAAAATTTACAAGCTATTAATTTAATATTAAAAAAAAGGAAGGGCTCTGGTATCAAAGGCAAAAAAATCAAGGCGTGGGACTCAGTTGCCTAAATGGAAATGTTTAGAGCTACTTTAGGCATGCAGAGTATCTCTTTATTTGCCTCCTTCTGCCACTACAGGGGGGTATAGGTATCTCAGAGGCTTTCTAACATGTCTGCCAACATCTCACACTGGCATCTAAAACGGTTGACCAAGGACTAGGGGAAATACCTTGGAGCAACACTGTGTTCCTATGTTTGGAAACTGAATCTTGCCTTTTCTTTTTAGTTTCATTTGTGGAAATTTGTCATTGTGCCTTTTTTAACATCTAATTTTATGTTTTCATTATTGCTTTTCTTCAGGGAAATCCCGTCTTCAACATATGTATAATATTGGTTGGTCTCAGGTATTTGTCAGTAGAGCGTGCACAGAAACTGATCAAAGATATAACTCCCAAATACCACTCACATGTAAATCTCCAGACATACACATTCTTTTAGAAATTACTGGGGAAAAATATCTCTTGAGATAACTTTTTCTGCCTGCTGCCTTTCTGCTTGAAGAACACCTGTTTGTGGACCGGTGATTAAAGATCTGGTAGGGAGGAGATCTGAGCCTAAGCACTTGCAAGCTGAGGGAGTCACTGAACCCTGACACTTGGTGTCCTGGGGGGAAGATCCTGCCCACAAGGAATGATGTGGAAAGGTCACTACCGTGTTTTCTCTAATGTCTGTATTTTGAAGAGAAGAAGGAATGAGCTTTAATAGAATAGAATAATACTTTTATAAGAAACATGCCTCACCATGAGAGGACTTTGGAGACAAGGCACCTTCACTGCAGACACCAGTAAGATCCCAAAGCTTTGCAGAGGGCTGAGTCCCAGTATGTGTTCATCTTTTTAATGTTTCTCTTGGTTAACGATTGGCAGTGCCCTGCCCAGCAGGCTGGCTGTGCTCAATGTCCTTGGCACTGGCTCTTCCCTCTTCTGTGTAAGGGCCTGGGGGTTCATCCTAGGTTCCTCTTAAAAGCCCATACACCCAAAATCATCACACCTTCTAAAGTTTAAGCACCGTTTCTTCTTTCTTTCCATTCCTCCACCGTAGAGGACCAATATACTATGAACAGACTGAAATCACCACGTTATTTTTATACAGACACGTAATGACTAACATAGACAGTAGATTTTATAGTCCTAATATTCCTTTGATGACTACTAACCTGAGCTAGTAAAGCCCCTTAAGCAGTTCCAGTTGTCATCAAAGATTAGATGGGATTGTACAAACTAAAGGTGATGAAAGCGTTGTATGAGATTTCTCTGTAAAAAAAATCCATCTTTCATTCAAATAATTTCCTGGCAATACCCCTGTGAACGGCAGTGAGAATTTTGTGTGAGCAAGAATTGGTTGAAGATAGCAAGGCTAGATCTGCACCCTGGGCATCTGTACTATGCTGTTGTTGTAAGCAGCAGCACTGGGATGGATCACACCCTTCATTCATAACAGCTAGTAAAGTGAGGCTCTTTCTGGCCTTGGTTTACATGAAATATTTCTGCTCTCCTCTTTTTTTTTTGCTGTTAGGGTATTGCTGAAAGGGAGAGTTTGCCCATTTGTGGACTGGATAGGCTGCTCTGCTAAGGCAGTTTTTGTGTGCAGGGGGCCTTGGCTTCACAACAACAGCTAAGGTCTGGTACAGCCACTGATGCCTTCTGCCTCTTGTTCAAGTCCCTCCTGATGGTGCAATTCCCTGATGGTGCAGACCTACTCCTAGGAGCAGCTTTGCCAAGGCTGCTTCTTCAGAGCCACATCCTCTCACACCTCCCTTGGTTTCCCCAAATTTGGGATGAGTCAGGACAGAAGACATTTCTGCTGCCTGTGCACTGTCCTGGGGAAGGATGAAGCCAGAGAGCATTGCTTGGGCTCCTGTCTCCAGCCTCTTCCCAGAGGGGACTCCAGAGTTTTCCGGGGAGGCTGGAAGCAGCAGCACAGCTGCTGACTGCTCTGCACACCAACACAGATCTACACGAGTGAGTGACCTCTTGCTTGGTTGCTTCCCTGCTGTAGCTGACGCTGGTGCAAATACTCTCCCATACCAGAGTGAGTGAGTTGCAAACCCTTTCCGTCGCATATATGGGTCCATAAGAGTTTCATGAACCTTACAATTCTGCATGTGATACAACATCGACTGACGCGAGTCATGTTTTTGCAGATGTCTTTTTCCATACATGGAAAAATTCATTTAACCTTTGTAAAAAGTTTCCTTAAAATAGAACATAAGATACACACCACTTTTCCTGTGGCTTCATTTTATGTTTCTACAGAAGTAAGAAACCAGAAGAATGTTTCGTTAGGCAGAAGCTTTAAAAAGATTTCGTGTGTTAGTAAGGGCAAAAATGCAGTAAAACAGGACATGAGTGGAGGGAACAACAAGCAAAGCTGGCTAAGGAACTCCTTCTCCTCTGCAAAGTTAACAATGACTGAATAGTAAATTGTTTTTTAATAAGTTTTGTGTTCTCCTGGGATATGGTTAAAGGGTTAATTTAACGCTTGACCCATTAAAACTGTTGAGAGCAGTGAGAACCTTGCAAGGCTGATCAGATGATTATTTCTGGAAGATAAGTGGTTGAAAACCGAGCCTCACTAGTTCAGGTAATCAAGGGAAATCGGCATAAAAGAGAAGATGCGGCTGAGTAAAGACAGAACGGCTACCTGAGATTCTATTACTTGTCGTCTTTCAAGCATAATAATGAGATTATAGTAACCCTAAACTGGCTGAAAACAGAAATCTGGCTGTCTGTCAAGTTCATTGTGTTGAGTTTTACAACACTCCAGATCTGGTTCCTCTGAACCTACAATAATTATACCAGGAAGACAGGCTCAAAGAAACCCTTTTCAACCTTGGACCTTTGTCAGGTTTTGGCTTATGACCAGAGTACCATTCTTTATGTCATGGGAAAGAAAAAAAAAACCCAACAAAAAACATTGTTAATGTTTATTATTATTTTTTCAGCATGCAATTCTTAAAAAAAATATTGCCACAAGTCTTTTCTCACTCCAGCTGTCACACTGCCTTGTGATTTTCTGAATGAACTCGTTATTGAATCACGAGCCTCTTGGCTTCTCTGTGGTTATTCTAGTCAGAGCCTTTTGCTGTAATCATTTCTCATACCTTTAATTGACACACAGCCTCACATCACGCACATGTGGGGTAGTGCTCCCACATTTTAAAAAAATAAAAAATGACATGAGATACAGAAACAAGGAGTCCATTACATTAACCTCAAATGCACATGTTTCCAGCCTGGACTAGTCTCGAATTCACATTGTTTTGGTGTGGAGAGAATTGCCTGAAACATGGGATATGAGATCCTGTTTTGAGACTGTTTTGAAATGGCAGCTGTAAGGTTGCAGTTCAGGAAGGCTTTTAGGCACGTTTGAAGTCCATCTGGCTTCAGCTCTGTCGGGTGCATCATTCTTCCTGCTCAGTGGGAGGTTCTACCTGCCCTTCCTGCTGTCTTGATTTACTCTTGTATAAATGCTCTTCCACGTTGATGTAGGCTTGGGCTGCTAGTATGAGGAGATGTGTGTATCCATGCCTCACTTCAGACAGTGCAGAAAACAATCAGGTTAAAAGTCGATATTTAGTGTGCAAAGAGCTGTGTCAAATGAGGGTGTCATTAGCCTGTTCCTGGAGGTCACTGTTGTTGCCATTCTGCGGGCAAAGCTGCCTGGGTTAGCCTGGACGAGTTCGGCAGCTGGCATTAACCTGGCTACTTTCTGCCGAAGTGCTTTACAGGATTGTTAACAGAGCCAGAGCTGCTGAAGCACCAACCTCCCGTGATGGTCAGGGATCAGCATCTCAACGCAGTACCACTTTCATTTAGTACAGCTGGAAGAGAGAACGTCTTCACAGAGCTTCAAGCCTCCGTGCAATAGATGCCGAACTCCTGACCCTTGATGCTGGCAGATGAACTATTTGCCCATACGTGTTTCGCGGTCTTGTAAGCTGATTTAATGCAGCCTCCGAAGAACCCTTTCCCCTGATCTAAACTGTATCTCCCAGAGGGAGCCAGAGTGTAGGAATGTCTGTTTGCAATTCGAAAAAGTCCTTGAGACACGGATCAGGCCTTAAGCACAAGTATAGACTTAGGAATGTTATTAAATGCTTTGTCGAATGGGGACCTGTGTAAGTATACTCCAAGCAGACACACAGACATTCAGCATTTGTTAAGGGCTGCACCCACTGCAGGCTTTCTCATGATTTTTCGTAGACTATGGGCTTGTGACATTGTAAGCTCCCTTTACTCCCATTTTCAACTCCCAAATATCCGTGCAGAAACAAACCCCACTGGTCACCCTGCAAGACCAAATTAGAAAATACTTACATATTTTGAGCTTCCTTTAAAATGTGTTTTAGCAGCTACAAGCCAGGCCAGTAATCAGCATCACTATCACAGGAAAATTCTCCAACACACATCAGTGCTAGAATTGCTATTAACTTATCACGTACTACTGTTCATGGAATAGGGATAATGACTATCACTGAGCTGCCTTCTGTGGTTGGCATGAAGTAGCAAGCACTACTAAATATTTTTTAAGTCCTTAACAATGGACTTAGAAGCCTAATTTTAGATTCACCTATTTCTTAAATGTGAGTTTTGTATCTCAGTGCTTTTCCTGGAAAGGCCACATCCTATGGGCCTTTCTCATGTGAGCAGTACAAAATAGCCCTATGGCCTTAACCTTAAAATTGAACAGATTTTCCAACAGCAGCGTGTTTGATGAAGCACACAGTGGATGTATTTATTGCAGATATATCTTTCCTGCTTGTTCTAAAAATTGGATTCTGTTCCTCATAACTAATAACGAAGGCCCACAGAACTACCAAGTTTATGTCAAAGCAGAGCTAAATTATGAACAACCTTTGCGGTTTCAGGCAGGGCCTGGTTCTCATAAGTCAAAGTCTATTCAATGATGGCTCTGCAGTTCATAAATCACTGACTGCGAGAAATGGAAATACACTCTACTATGGTATTTGTAATTAATACAGAGTCTGTGGTGCCAAACCTTCAGAGCCGTCCAAAAGAGCATTTCAGGCTGCTTCTTAACATAGTTCAGTGCAGAACTAGCCCAGGAAGATGGAATACTGAAGTTAAACAGATTGGGGAATTTGGCAGCAAATCAGATTATTTTCACTACAAAATGATGGTTCATCAAAATGGAACCACTTCACGGAAGTGTATGTTTTAGCAAAGCTGCCCTGGGAAAGTTTAACCAGTCTAAGAGGGGAGTGCTGGTCGTTGTGGAGAGAGAGAACAGCTTCAGCCCAAGGAGTGAGCTGAGCTGAATGCCTGCAAACCGAGCTACTAGCACAGGCTTTTTATCTGACTACATCTTCTTATTAAAAAAAAAAAAATAGTATTTGTAAGAGTTCAGTTACTCAAAAAACAAATCTAAAATCTTCAGTGTGCGATCCTAAAGCTCCCTTCTTCCTGGGCTGTGCAGAGAAAAATCACAGCACAGCCCAAGCTGCCCAGAGGGCATCGGGGTGCAGGACTTGGACAGAAGGCTGCCCAAACACTCCCATGCACAGTGCTCTGGTCTTCCCTCCCCGACCACATATCTGACCCTGGATCTACTCTCATGGACTCAGGGGTAGCTCACAGAGCCCACACTTCTGCCATTTTTGTTGAATATGCCTGGTTAGATGAAAGACATTGATGTCCCTTTGCATGTGGAATAGCAGTTTCTGCTAAGGTAAAACTGAGAAACTCATTCTTTGTTCTTCTTTCCTATAAATATACTAGTTCATACATAGCTCAAACAGTTCAGTTACTATTTTACCCTAACATGGATTTAGGACCTCATCTTTATATATTTCTTTTTTAAAAGATCTTACTCGCATGAATAAGTGAAACAGGAATGTGAAAAGAAACAGGAATACTCGAAGAGCAGCCTGAGTCCTGAAAGTGGGGAGTTAAGTACGCTTCACTTCAATTACCTCAGTATTAGCAACTCTAAGAAAAAGAATGTTTGCAATATTTAATGAACCGCTGCAGTGATGTTATGGCCAAATATTATGAAGGAGTTACGAGGAAACTGCAGAGTTAATAGAACTGAATTGAAGCAAGGATTTTCAGAAGTGACTTAATCTGAGGCTTGAAAACTGAAAGAACTTTTATCCTTGTTGAAAAACTGCTGGCTCCCTTCACCCAAACATATTTATATAGATATTTAACTGATTTCACTAGTGAACAAGCTAATGTATTCTAGAACAATTTATTTTAAAATGTGAACTGTAAAATTATGCTACAAAGTTTATTAAACTTTCAGGTGTTACATTTTGACATACTCAGATCTTTCCTTTAACAATGACAGAATGCTACACAAAAATACTGCATTTCATCTGGTGTAGGTCTTTATCTTATCTTGACAGATTATTGCTGGTTAAATTGTAGAGCTGACTTAAAGGCAGGACTCTTCAAGGGAGTGAGAAATTAAGGCTTCACCAAATGGTAATAAAGCTATTAAAAATGCAAACAGCAAACAGCTACGCTGTACAGGTTAGACAGCTAATCCAAACTAGCAGTTTAAAAAAGCAGAGCAATTACACTTTTATTTAAATGCAAGGAATATGAGCAAGAATAGAATGAGGTGCCTTGTTTAAATGCATTCTTTTGAATATTTATTAGAAATAATACATGTAGTTAAGCCACTTATCTGATTTCAGTGAATAAGTAAAATGCAAAAGATCAATTTTCATAATTATACTAAAGAAGTCTGTCTTTCATAAAAATCTCATTAATAACACCATTATTACTGAAAAAATATCTCAGTATTATTATTGTTATTCTAATTATCAGCAAAATGCTACTGATAATGTTGTCATAAAATTCCTTTTTAGTATCCTATTAAGGAAGATAGACTAAGTAGTGGTTTAAGTTAAATCTAGATCCTAAGTGGCATTTAAAAAAAAAAAATCTTCTTTGTGTATTTGGATAAAATACATTATGTGTATAATTACATAAATTACTTCAGGTTTAGCAAACAAGAGATATATAGATAATGCATGCATGCATATGTGTTGTTATATCTATAGAACTATATAGCCAGCCCAGTAGGAAACACACCAAGGCATGCAAGCAGAGTAACAAAGTGTTGCCCAAGGGCAAAAATAGTTTCTCAGCAAAATTTTAAGAAACAGCCATTTTCACTTATTTATTGTTATCAGAGGGCCTGTCAATACTGACTATTGTTTTAATGCCCACCTGGATTTATCAAATTGCTAAAGAGCTTGGGGTCCTCTAGAAATTAATATTAGAAAGGCCACATTATCTTACACAGGAAGGAAATTTTAGCTGCTCACATCCATTATCCAGCATGCTTCAAAACTAGGCCAGCATGGGCTGCAGCACAAAGGAGGGAGAAGGAAGGACTTTTGGAGTCGGAACCTGACAGTTCTTCATCCTTATGGCAGACAAGCCAGCATGGCTAGAGAAGAAGAGAATTTGTTCCTACCACGTAATTCGTAATACATGGGCTGGCACTGTGTCCAGGAGCTCCATGTGTGGACCAGAACCTCGGCATGTGAGTTCCCAGACAAACAGGACAGCTGGTTCCCCACCCAAAAAGCTGATTAACAAATAATAGTTATAGTAGACACCAAAGTCAATCAAAAACATGCACACAGGCTTCCTTGGGAGGCCCATGGTAGCGAACAGCTTTCTGAAACAGGAGACACCTGAAGGATGAAGAGACAGATGGAAAAGTTGCACAAGTTTTCATGGGAAGGCAGTCTGCCACCCTGCTGTCCTCTCTGAGCTTCCACACCATACAAAAAGAAATATGCCGCTGGCAGCATAGCAATCTTATAGACCTTACCTCTGGGAAGATAATGTTGCGAGACATGTTCAGGTTTCTTGAGCAATAGATTTTCATTGATTCAGATGGTTCTGGCAGTTTCTGCTTCTGCCTTCATAGCCACAGTGACTTAAATAATAGTGGAGACAAGTTCATTTGATGGTACAAGAAGAGGTCAGTGTCTAGGAGGCAATGAAAAGAGTACTGAAATGAAGGACACTTTTCTGCCCAGATCTTGATATATACATGTCCTTACATGCATAAAAACATACGGTGGGCGGTGGTTGGGCGAATGGATATTTACCATAGCGCTAATTAAGCAATGCCTACACGCACAATTAAGAAGGATCTAAGCAAGAGTTGAAGGCTTTTCCTGAACAGGGTTAGAAACAAGAACATGCCTAAGTAGATCACAGACTGATTTTCTGTTAAAAGACATGTATTATTTTTCGTTAATTGGTAGCATGTTCTGAAAAAAACTCCTGGCAAGTGAAATTTATTTGTATCATCTATAGCTTGACTGCCTTCTCCTGTCTTAAAACACTTGAAGAAAATTAAGTTATCTAAGTAGAGAGAGTCACGTAACTTCCAGAAACAACTTTCAGTGTATTGCAATCATCGGATGCAATAGAGATAGTTATACTTATCCCAATGTGTCACAGGTGGCATTTACCACTATGCATGAGTGTTAAAGCAAACAGAAACAGCTTTTATCACAGCAGAATGTCATGATCTGCACTTAGGGTTCAATCTTTCCATCCACTATGTGGGCACAAATTGACATGCCTCAGAGAGTAGGATTGAATTCTCCACTTATTTTAGAAAGTGTTCTAAAAATACAATCAATATAGGGGGTTGTAAAAATAACTTCTTTTTTTTTCACTTGCTAGGGAGAACTGTGCATAAATTATGGCTTTATTTTCTTCTTCTTGAGAATTATGTAAGTTGTACAAAAAGCTCAAAATAATTTAATGCAACCACTGTGCTTTTGCATCTGCGTGTCTCTAGTGATTTCTCTTTTCCTCCCTTTTTCTTTTCCCCCCTTTCTCTTGTTCTCTCTCTTCCACTCTCTGTCTCTCAGTATCTCTCTCCATGACTCGCACGCACGCACACACACACACACACACACACACACTCTCCGGTAGCAAGGGCATATGCAGTAGGCAACCTCCAATTTTCCCACTTGAAAGTGTTCCCGTGGCTTCCAGTATGATTTTTCTCAGCTTTTATGTATAACCACCTACCTCTGCAAGACAAATTGATTTCTGTTGATCTCTTGGGTGCACACTTAGGGCAGGTTTCACTTAGTCAATCTCTGTCTCCATCCCACTGTTTGGATTTATTGTGGATACTGTATAAGCAGTGGCTAATTTTAAGGAGGAAGAATACAAATAAAACAATAGTAAGAGTGCATACTCTTCAAGACGAGAACTGTCTCTTTTTGTCCAGCACTATTTCTGCTACTGTAATAAAGCGGATCATAATTAACCAGGGACCCAAAGATTCCTCACATCGGGGCTAAATCCTGCAATTTTCCTGTCCAAAAGCCCTCACTGGATTTTCTCAGTGAAACGGTTAAAACTTATATAATAGCGAAGCTTCTGTCCCCAATCTGCCCGGGAGCATGGGATTCCTGGGCCTCCGTGTGCAGTTAAACCTGCGTTCACAAAACCAGCAACAAAACTCATTCTAACCCAGCTGTGCTCGCACCCGCACAGTCCTTAATTATGTGATCACAAAGACTCCCCCAAAATCGTGCGCGTTTTGTATACAAAGTTGGGCATATGTGGCCTTTTACAATATTCTTTTGGTCTAACCCAACTACTTTAATTTACATGTCAGAACCTGTATTGCTGTAATCTCTCTTCTCTCGAACATTCACATTAACAAATCGATCAGCCTTGATATGCTGTGTACTTACTGAAAGAAAAATCTTGTTTTCTTTTGGAGATAGTACTTTAGAAGCGTAAGCACTTAGAAATGTCTTTTAACAAGTTGAGTGTCTTGTTTGTGACTGTATCTTCTACATAAAGCCATACCTACTTTGTGTTTTTCCTGTGACCAGTCCTTAGGCTGTTTTAAGGCTCATATTCACTCCTCTGTGTGTTAGATTTCTTCTTCTTTTTCTTCTCCTTTTCCTATTCTTCTCCTCACCTCTCCTCTCTTTCCTTCCTTTCTTTTTCCTTTTCCTTTTTCATAGGAATTTGCACTTGTTTGTTGCTGATTCGTAAGTCAACATCTCGATAAGTCAGTAAGAATAATTTGAAAAAATACTTTCCAAGAAAAATACCTGCAATATATGTGTGCATTCAAATGTTACCTTTTCACATTTTAATGAGCACAAACACAGAAATAATATTTACAGCAGATATTCACCCTGCAGTGAGCTCCTGAACATCATCTTTTGTACAAAAGAGCCACAGCTTCTTAAGACTACTTATATGCATGAAAAATCAAATTTGGACACTTAGACACTTTTGAAGACTTGAAACAAAACATTAGTGAAATAATTGCTGAATCCAGGAAATTGCTGTGAAGTGATATGTGACACATAATGTCTGTCAGTGTTACTGCAAGTGAATACACTTTGGGCCAGATCGTGGCCAGCCACTGAGCATTACAGGAGAGACAGAGCAGGCTTCAGCAGCTAGATAGCATTTTTCTTGCTTAAAATTATCTTTCTGTGCTATATACTGCTGATCTGGCTGTTGTGTCCCTGTGCCCAGGGTAGATGGTCAGGAAAAATAGGATTTTGTCATTACTTTATGTTGTAAATCACTGGATGTTAGGCTCAGACCAAAAAGGCTCCAGTCAGTGCAAGTCAGGGCAGGCTCATGACTGCTCCTGCTTTGCTCCAGGGAGCAAAACCAACCCTTGAGAATATGAACAGAGCACCTTGGATGCACGAAAAGAAGCACTCACTTCAAAACACACATCAGGGAGTACTTCATGAATCGCCCATGGAAAGTTGCAGGGAAACAATGTCCATTAATGCTCTCCAAGCAGTCCTTAGACACACCTGTAATCCTTTCTCTACCTGTATTATCATGAACTGCAACACTTGTTTCCTTCAATTTCTAAATGTGATGCAACCTTTCAACTTCAAATCTCGTATTTTCTCTGTTATATATTTCAAGTTCTCCACAACAGTTCCTGTAAATGTCAGCATGGCTCCATATGTAATTTCTCTTCACTCATAGTTGTTGTTAACATAACATTATGCAGAAAAACATACCTCCATCGTTCCAGGCCCTCCACCCCAATTTCTTTCCTGATATTGAAGGTGTATTATGACTTTTATTTCTATTTGGCACTTTAGGGGAAGGGTATGTTTACAATTTTGACAATGCATATGCTTATGTTTAAAGTGTATTTTCTGTCTCCGAGTAGGGAGGCAAATAACCATTATCAGTCACTACTTATTAAATAAAATTGTAGCTAGTAAACAGCCAACTTTAGCCATTTTTAAGTCCAGCCTTTCAGTTAGTACAGCATTCCCATCTAGAAGATATTTACCTTTAAGAAAAATTACAAAAAGAAAGGGTATATGGGAAGGGGAGAGGGGGGGCAGAATGATTCATAGGAAAAGTCATGGCTCCTGTGGAGCTATTCTTTGTTTCACAACACAATCTGCGCTGTAATCCTGTCTGCTCAAAAAAACAGTGTAAAAGGATCTGTTATTTCACCCCTCATTTACATGGTAAGAGCATGTTGTGATCCCCAACTGCTGAAGAAAGAAAATACAGTAGCCCATGCTCCCAATGTGACCTCTTTCTTTATGAAAAAGCATGTTACTGTAAACATTAACTCTGGCTAACAGTCCTCAAAAACACTGCTCTTTGTCATTGTTGCGACAAACATCAGCCTGCCTTAGTTGTGAGATTTG
This sequence comes from Fregata magnificens, assembly GCA_013389945.1. NCBI lineage: Eukaryota > Metazoa > Chordata > Aves > Suliformes > Fregatidae > Fregata > Fregata magnificens. Next base: position 255,119 of record WAAD01002616.1, read on the forward strand.
CCCTCACTTGATGGTCCATGGCTCTCTTAAAGCTTCCTCTCACCAGGCCAGTGTAGCTGGCTAGGTGACCCAGCATGTACATAACCGTGCTAAAAACAGATGTACTTGTGGCATGTCATCTTCATCAGCCTGGGGCTCCTCATATCATTAGGACTCCTGGGGGAATGTGGTTCTTCTAGCTGCCTAAACCTCACAGAATCACAGAATGGTTGAGGTTGTAAGGGACCTCCAGAAATCATCCGGTCCAACCCTCTTGCTCAAGCAGGGACAGCTAAAGCCAGTTGCCCAGGACCATACCTGGGCAACTGGCATATCTCCAAGGATGGAGACTCCACAACCTCCATGGGCAACCTGTGCAAGAGCTTGATCGTCCTCACAGTAAAGTCTTTTCTTCTTACATTTAAAAGGAGCCTCCTGTGTTTCAGGTTGTGCCCATTGCCTCTTGTCCTGTCAGTGGGCACCACTGAAAAGAGCCTGGCTCTGTCCTCTTTGCACCCTCCCTTCAGGTATTTATATACATTTATAAGATCCCCCCTGAGCCTTCTCTTCTCCAGGCTGGACAGTCCCAGCTCTCTCTGTCTGTCCTCATATGGGAGGTGCTCCAGTCCCTTAATCATCTTCATGGCCCTTCATTGGAGTTCCTCCAGTATGTCCATGTCACCAATGCTGAGTAGAGGGGAATGATCACCTCCCTCGACCTGCTGGCAATACTTTGTCTAATGCAGCCCAAGATACCATTAACCTTCTTTGTGACAAGGACACATTGCTGGCTCAGGTTCATCTTGGTGTCCACCAGGACCCCCAGGTCCTTTTCTGCCGAGTTGCTTTCCGGCTGGGCAGCCCCCAGCATGTACTGGTGCCTGGCGTTGTTCCTCCCCAGGTGCAGGACTTTGCACTTCCCCTTATCAAACTTCATGAGGTTCCTGTCAGCCCATTTCTCCAACCTGTCAAGGTCCCTCTGGATGACAGCATGACCCTCTGGCATATCAGCCACTCTTCCCAGTTTTGTGTCATCTGTAAATTTGCTGAGGGTACACTCTGCCCCATCATCCAGATCATTAATGAAGATGTTAAACAGGATTGGACCCCTGGGGTACACCGCTAGTTAGTGGCCCCCAACTAGACTTCATGAGACTGACCTGCATCCTCTGGGCCCAGCCATTCAGCCAGTTTTCAATCCACCTCACTGTCTACTCATCCAGCCCATAATTTAACAGCTTCTCTATGTGGATTTTATGGGAAACAGTGTCAAAAGCCTTACTGAAGTCCAGGTAGACAGTATCCACTGCTCTCCCCTCATCTACCAGGCCAGTCATTTCACCATAGAAGGTTATCAGGTTGGTCAAGTATGACTTCCCTTTGGTGAAGCCATGCTAACTACTCTTGATGACTTTCTTGTCTTTCAAGTGCCTGGAAATGGTTTCCAGGATGGTTCCATCACCTTCCAAGGGATTGAGGTAAGGCTGACCAGTCTGTAGTTCCCTGAGTCCTCCTTCTTGCCCTTCTTGAAGATCGGAGTGAAGTTTGCTTTTCTTCAGTTTTTGGGCACTTCTCCCAACTGCCATGATGGATGGAAGATCATTGAGAGTGGCCTCACAATGACAGCTGCCGGCTCCCTCAGCACTCGTAGGTGCATGCCATCAGGGCCCATGGACTTCTGTATGTATAAGTACTCCATGACCTGATCTTCTTCGACCAAGGGTACATCTTTCTTGCTCCAACCTTTCCCCCTGGTCTCTGGGATCTGGGATTCCTGAAGGCTGGTCTTGCTAGTAAAGACTGAGGCAAAGAAGGCACACAGTACCTCATGCCCTGCATGACCAGGTCCCCCATCTCCTTCAACAGTGGGCCCACATTTTCCTTAGCCTTCCTTTTGTCACCTATGTACATACAGAAGCCCTTCTTGTTGTCTTTGACACCCCTTACCACATTCAATTCTGCTCAATTTGGCTGTGACTCTTTTCCACTGAATTCTGGGAAAACACATTGGATTTCTGCACCACAGGGGATAATTGTGAAGTGTTAGAAGAACATTAGTGTCCAGGGGATGGTACTCCCTGTTACCTTCTCTAACTGCAGAACAGGCTGAGCATCAGGTGGAGGGAAAGTGACTGCTAATGCTGCTACCCAAACACTGTAGCAGGATTGTCAGCCTGAGTTGAAAGCACCATCAAACTCAGGTGACACCTTGTTGGGATAGGTGGGAGGGATATTAAGAGTGTAGGTGCTGGGTTTAACTCTGCAACAAAGGCTGTGTCCACACTAGCAGTCTAGTTTTACTCCCAGAACATGGTCACCTTGACATCTTTACTGTACACGTGCTAGTTCACACCCAAATCCCTTCTCCAGTAAGTCACTTGTTTTCCTGTGGAGGGAAATCTGAGCACAGCTGATAGGGCAGCTTGCTGAAGGACACACAACAAATAAACCACTTGGCTGTGGGATGCACCAGCTGTGGCTCATTCTGCCTTGAGTCATCCTGTAAAACTCTCCCAGAGGTCCTTGCACAACCTGGCATCCACATGCCATCATGCCCCCTTCCACGTCACATAGCGCACACTGTCAGCATCACGCTAGGGAACACCTCTCCAGCAGGCTCTGACTCAGCACCTCATTATTTCAGTCACTTTACACTGAAAGTCCACAAAAATCTGTAAAGAGTGATGTCCCAGAGCCACAGGGGCCCTGGCAGACACCTGGATTAGGCTATTGCAGGCAGCATTATCCCAGGGCAGTGGGGACACCAGCCAGCCCCACATCATGCAAGGGGCCCAAGGTCTCTCCCCAGTGCACGCCCCAGAAGGTGTGCATGTAGTGTAAAACGTACTCTCTGTGCATTTTATTTTATGCTATTTTTCTAATTGAAAATAAATACAACCGTAAGAAGAACAACAACGAAAACATCACCGAAGAAGAAAACTCACACGTTGTCCCATGTGGATGCAAGGGGCAAGCTCCTGCTGTGGGCCACTGAGATTGCAGGCTCCTGGCATTGAAAAAAGAGACACGAACCCACCCAGTTAGGTGCTGTGCGAGATCCCTGTGAATTCAGAGTGGGGAAGAGAGCTGACCTCCAAAGACTGCGTGCTGCAAAGGGAGCTGCCCAGGGCTGCCACAGAAGCAGAGGGCTGTCTGAGCTCCTCAACACTTCTGCAGGCAGCAGGACCCAGCTCTGCACTGCACACAAACCGCCTTGGTCTGCTCGGTTCAAGACTGCCCAGTCGATTTTGGAGGAGTGGTATCCAAGAGACGATGAGAAGGCCTCCTTTGGCTCACACCACAGAACATGATATGAAACAACATAGACTTAAACAACATTCAGTCTAAAACACAGGCGAAAGCGCTGTCTCTCCCATTTCTGCAGTGCTCCCCACAGGGATCAGGAGACCCTGACAAGGTTTGAACTTATAGCACCCACATCTCAAGGTAGCCCCCTAATATTAGATCCTTGGGTCACCTTGGTGGGCACGTTCTTCATCCTTCTTCCTGATGTTGGAAGAGGAGTACCACTACATGGTTCCCAGCAAGAGGGTAGGCAAGAAGGTGAAGGACTTCAGCTTCACGATTAGGTTCTCACTGAGGAGTAGACAGCCCTGGCAAAAATGTTTTTGTTTATTTTTGAGAGAGAGAGAGAATTCCTCTTCCAGGACTTAGGTGGCATTTAGATCCCTCTGAATCCACTTAGATCATGAAGTATCTCAAGCAAGAGATTAATCACCAAAATTTCCAGACTCCAGGTTTCTGAACGTGTGTGAAAGCTAACTTTGTGCACCTAACCAACTCAGGTTGAACAGTGAGGCACCCAGTGTTTTGGACAGTTACTGAGGAGTAGAGAAAAAATAGCCTCGAACACCCCAGGTTATTGTCTAAAGCATCAGGTGACAGTCACTAGAGAGCAGTGCTGTGATCAGTTGTTTAAACTCCAATTGCCTCTCAGTCTAAAGCAAAGATATCCCTTGCCATTACTCGGTGGCTTCAAGAACTCCATCAGGTGTTGCATTTTTACCAGTACTTGTCCTATATTTACACAGTATTTATGATGCCATTACAGAACAGTTGCCATTGTAATATATGTTCTGAAAACTGGTGACGGATCTCTAATGAGTAAAAAACCACTGGCTATGTCCAAATCAGGTAGTAGCTGCTTATCTTAATATATAACAATCTGATGTCAAGTATTTTTTACTTCTGTTAACCTACTACATTTAAGACAGGTTTACTTTTTCTTTTTCAGTGAAATCTTCTTGAAGTGGGATTTTATGATACCATTTGTATTAGCATTATACTGTACAGTTTCCCGTTTTCATTACTGTATAAAGAGAGAGGTTTCCTATTTATGAACTAAAAAAGATACATTGCAGTTTTTTCTATTCCAGATAAGGTGTTGACAGGTTTCTACAAATACAGAAGGGAAGATAAATGTACTCTGTATCAAGGTCAAAGTAAGTGGTATCATAATTTCAAAAGTGTTGACAATTTTAAATGTGTTTTATGATGCTGCTAAGAAGTTTTCCTAAATACGTAGCTCCTACTATTATTGCGCTATGCTACTCATGTACAATAATGCCAAAGGCCCTATAAAGGCCTAGAAAGAATACAAAAATTTCTTAAATAACCATGAGTCAAATTTTCCACCTATGCAGACCTTTGGATGTTAATGGAGTTTTGCAAGCTGTAATGCAGAAGATTACTAGACCTAGTCATACTTACAAGACAACACACCAGAAAAAATACGGTTGCTAACGTGAGGCTGCTGGCTAATACATTTCCTTGAAATTTTAAAATTATGCAACTCTGAAAACTAGGCTGCTGAGTAGAAATTGAAAACATAATGGGAAGACTCCAGGAGCAACAACTGAGGAGAGCAGAAATTGAATTTTTATTTAAACTCAGATTTAAAATATTTAGATTAATTTTAGATCTAAACTCTCCTTTTCTGCTGACTTTTCAGAAACACTCAGGAAAGCAAAACACTCTTTGATTTTCCTGCATATCATTCAGTTCAGGCTCATGGATGTGGTATGTCTCAGATGGCAAGGCCACTTATCCTCTCAGTTTTTCCCAAAAGCAGTTTCACAGTAAGACCTAGTCTCCCGGGCCAAAGAAGCACCCTGTTCATCTTTAAACCACAAAAATCTGAGGAAGAGCATCACGTTTTCTCCTCTCGTATCATATGCTATTTAAAGCCTCCTCTGAAATCATGAATAAACCAGAAAATGAAGCCATGCTTCATCTGCCTTCCAGAATCTGCTGGATGCTCACCAGCTTGTGCATGAACGCAACTTTTGAATACCAATTGCAGCCTCTGAGGAAGACAGTCTCAGGGAGCTGACTGCCAGGCTTAGGTCGGACCCTGTGCACACTTTTTGGTGTCAGGCTAGCACCGACACTTCAATTCTTGAGGGCTCTGCAAAGGATCTTCATCCCTGCACTCCTTTGACTTATTGATACGGGGTTATCTCCATTAAAAGAACCACAAGCTTACATTTTAATGAAGGCCATTACTTGTAGATTTCCTTTCTGGGACATATATGGGGATATATTGCTATTAGTAGCCCATGTCCTGTTGTTTCTCTGCATGCCCTCACTTTGACAACCGTGGCCTGAAATCTCTCCCTATCCCTTCTCCACAGAGGGAACAGACATTATTCTTGCTCCCTCAGAAAAAGACACATTACAGGTGTCTCCTACACATAGCCACTTTTCTCCCAGTTATGTTGAATTTGTCTCCACTAGCATCCTGTAAAAGCACGATAGATCACATAATATCTTGACTAATCAAAGGAACTTCCCTCTCTCCCTGACTGCTGCCTCCCTCAGCCAAACTAACCTATTGCCTTCATTTCTGGGCGGCAGAGAAAGAGAAAGCTGTGCATGCGCGTGTACATGGTACCCGTAAGAGGACCATGTGCCTGTCCCTGTGGCCTTCTGCATTTGTTGCTTCTTCTTGTTCATTTGTCGATACCACAGCAGAAGAAGAGCCCTGTGGAGTTGCTCCTCGTGGCGTCACCTGGAACTGTGATGGGGAGGCTATTGCAGGGACCCAGGTGTGTCTCTCCCAGCTCAGAAAATGTAGGGGGACCCACAGTGGGTGGCAAATGTTTGTGGCAACCTCAACAGTGCATCCAGCATCAGGCTTCTGAGGATGCGAGGCACAGGTCCTTCCAAAATAGGGTGAATTTTGCTGTGGTCACCTCAACATCTTCTTCCTTCCCTAGCCTGGGATTCCACACAGTTGTTCCTATTACCTGTCCATAAACTGGAGACTGGACCGGGTATAACTCAGTTTGTGAATATATTAATATAGGGGTTTAGTTTAGGAGGGAGTGAAGTGAGGAACAGCACCATGGAGCGAAGATCCTACCAAGCAAAGCCTTGGTAGCTCTGCATTTATGCAGAACTGACAAAACTGTGGGCATAATTTTCATAACCACAAATTCCCAAGGAACCCCTCCCGAGAGGCCTGAGGAGCAAACAAAGATCTGGTCATGCCATTCAGAAGGAGGACTTACTTATATGTGTCACGTGCAATTACTTGCATTAATAGATGTCATTGTCGTGTGCTTATATTATTATACTTTATGTTATATAATTTATAACATTTATTAATATTTTAATGACTCAAAAATGTAAAAGATGTCCCAGAAAAAGCCCAAAGAAGACACAATGTGCTGCTTCCCCAGAATAGCATAAAGTCTGAATCTGATGGGAAACAAGCAACATGGTGAGAAATCAAAGAAGACAGGAAAAGGAATAGGAGGGGAAAAGGAGCATTGGGACCATGGATCTAATAAGAAATCCATATGATGAGTCTTGTCAATGACATATTGACTGCTTTCTCAGTTGTTCCTCCTTACTTATTCCTCTTAAAATGGAGGAGAATTAGGAAAAAAACACAGAGTTAAGTACTTAGAGTATCTGAGAAATAATATTCCTGGTATAAAGACTGGTCTGGGAGACTGAGTATAGGTATTTATGAAGAAGGAAGATAAAACAGATATTGGATCTGATGTCCACTGCGGAGCAGAGAAGGAAGGAGACAACAGGGACAACGTGTGGAAGCAGACATGGCCATTGGCAACAGTTTTATATTCTGACAGTTTCCAAGGTTATAAACATTCAATTTTGTTCTTGCTGGCAATAACTCAGCCATCTTCACAAAAAAAGAACGTATTTTGATAAAAAACCCCTTGCGTGACAATCATTCTGACCAGCCTTAGCAGGGAGGTAGGAAAAAGGCAGGTGCTGAGCAATGCAGATCCTTGAAGGTACAGAGAGAAAAGGTTTGATTTCATAGGTGACAGGCACAACATGGGGCAAGACATGTGAACTTAAGAATGGGTCAGATGGGTGAAGCAACTGTCAGAGAGGAGTTTCAGAAAACACAAATGTGCTGGGTTTGGCTGGGACAGAGTTCATTTTCTTCACAGTAGCTGGTATGGGGCTATGTTTTGGATTTGTACTGAAAATAGCATTGATAATACAGAGATGTTTTAGTTACTGCTGAGCAGTGCTTGCACAGAGCCAAGGCATATAAAGCTGGGGGAAGAAGAAGGAACCAGGGGACGTTTAGAGTGACGGTGTTTGTCTTCCCAAGTAACCATTACACATGATGGAGCCGTGGTTTCCTAGAGATGGCTGAACACCTGCCTGCCGATGGGAAGTAGTGAGTGAATTCCTTGTTTTGCTTTGCTTGTGCGCGCAGCTTTTGCTGTACTTATTAAATTGTCTTTATCTCAACCCATGAGTTTTCTCACTTTTACCTTTCTGATTCTCTTTCCCATCCCACCAGGGGAGAGTAAGCGAGCAGCTGTGTGGTGCTTAGTTGCCAGCTGGGGTTAAATCACGACAGTCCTTTTTGGCGCCCAGTGTGGGGCACAAAGGGTTCAAGATAAAGACAGATTTGATTGGAATGTGCCAGATCAAATTTATAGCCGTTATTGCCATTTAGCTATTAATTGGCAGGCTTCGGTGCTTGCCATGGGGCTTGCTTGCCTTACTGTA
>WAAD01002617.1:0-41328 GCA_013389945.1 Fregata magnificens
AAGCCCTTCATTAAGGATTACAAGGTAGGCACCTGAGATACAGAGGGTTTGACTGTCTTAACCAGGGTTATGCAGGAGGACATGGCAGACCTGAAAGTAGCACTGTGTGCTTCTCTTCCCTTCTACTCAGGTACCCTGTCTGCTATAGTTGTAACGACCTCTGGAGTAGCAGGCAGATGAGATGACATTTTATTAGCTATGTTGCTTGTGGTCTGAGAGCTGTATAAAAGTGACAGTGCAGCCATTTGTATCTTATTGGTGTCCAGCTCTTCCAACACTATGACACTTGAATGAAACTCCTCTGCAGCGAAATGCCACACGGTACATATCTCATACTTAGGAGAGCTCTGTGAAAAGGGGTTTCTATAAGTAATTTGGAAGTATGAGGTGACAACAGTTTCTTATAGGTCCCTTTGCTTTGCTGCTGCATGAGACTAATCTGGGTATGTAGTCAAATAGGGCTGACCCACGAGTGTCACCTACACTCAAAGCATTCAAGGCATACATGGCTCAAATGCTGCAAGCCGGCCACCTGTGATGTATGTAGTCATGTCTATTGACTTTGGTGACTGAGGTAACTTGGAAAGCTTTTCACTTCTCGTCCTTTTAATGCTTATCCAGCCCAGGAGCAGATCTGCATGTTTCACAGAAATAGTGGCTTTGTTGAGTCAATGAGACTCTGCACAATAGAACTGCACCAACTTCTCGAAGAACAGAACTTGCCTGCGAAAGCGTTGCTATTAGTGAAAGTGTGACAGAAGAAAATAGCTCAGCTTGTTTCTAAAACCGAAGGCTGATATTTCAGGGTTCAGAGTCAGGGGGAAAAAAAAAACCCAATGAAACAAAACACAAAACTGTATTTGATAACTGCAAACCAAACACAACTGATGCAAAAAAATTGTGATGTAATGTAACACTGGACCTCCCTACTGTTTTTTTGACATTGCCTTTTGGAATAGAGCTGTACTCAATGCAAAACACTGGGCAATATGAGTGGTTTAAATTTTTGATGCTCAGGACAGAAAATCTGTTTGCTTGAAATGGAAAATGGAGCTCCCTGTGAGAGGGATTGTGTGTCATCACTGCCACATAAAATAATCTTTTCTTGATAATTATAATTTTCTGTCTAGGAGTCAGACCTGGCAATAGAAAATAGCTGCTTTTTACTGACTTGTTTATGGGTCACAAATACTCAGTTTCAGAATGATCTAAGACAAGTTGTTGCCATCAGGTTCTTGCTAGGCTCATGGGAAGTTTAAGTAAGTGAAAAATAGATAGGTGAGCTGCAAAGAGAAGCCTAAAACTAGCATAAGTACATACATAGTATGTACCTGCCAGCCAAGGAGTTTGTCCTGGGAGGAAGCTTTAACTTTTATTATTCTATCTATGTGAGTCTTCAACTCCTCTTGAAACCCTGCAGGTAACCTAGAGTGGAGCACAGTGGGCCTCTGCCTATGTTGCCATGTACAGAAAGTACCATCTCAGGATACCACTCAGCAACTGAGGTTCTGCTTGATGAGATTCTGAATGAAAAGATAGTAAAAGGTGCTCCCAGCAGCTGAGAGTTTGTGATCTGAAATGGGAAATACTTCTCCATATATATTTACAGATGGTGAGCTGGAATATAAAGTTAGAGAGTGATTTATGAAAGAGCTGAGAATTGAACCTGTGTCTCCAGAGGTTTGATTAAAGGTCTTGGCTGCAATTCGGCTCTTCCTTCCCTTAGGACCTCTAGATGATGATGGTCTTTCTAGGGTGTTAGAGATTTTTGAAGTCAGTAATTCTGCAGACACTTCCAGTAGTCCACAATGTCTCCATTCTGAAGCGACACTGAATCCAGAATGGTCTGTAGACTCTGTGGAAGGTAAATGACTCTTGAAAATGTTAATATATCTCTGTGTTGTCCCTCTGGCTTTTCCAACTGGAGAGGAGGAGAGGAATTGCAGGAAGGGGGAAGCAGTAAATCTGTGCCTTTATAAAGCCAGAGCCCTGCTAATGTCTTTCTAATTTGTGTTTGTTGTGTTCCAAAAATAATTGTAGAGCAGTTGATTGTAAATGTGGTGAGAGCTCTTGAAATGAGAAAAGTAATTGAAAGGTGAAGGGAATATGAATCACACTCTGTGAATCCTTCCAGAAGGTGGATGAACTTCACATGCTGATTGCTAGGGTCTGTCTTGATCCCCAGGCTAGGATTCTCAACCTTGGTGAATGGTCCAACTGTCTCCTGGGGATCTGCAATCCAGCCCTTCCACACAACCCCAGTGTAGAAATTGACTGTATTTTTTGTTTTCCTGGCTGCTGTTTACCATGAAATGAAGCACATACTCATCAGAAAAAGTGAGCCAGAGCTGTCATATTCTTGGAGGATGGCTAATGAGAACGGAGTTTTTAATTACAGTGGGTCTTTACCACATGTAAAGTAACCATCTGTTAGAGGAGAGTAGTTGCAAGGGAGAGAGAAAGGATATAGTGTGTACCTTTCAGTGAGGATGCTGATCACTGATACAACAGTAACAGGTGTGAGGCAGGACGATTTTGGAAGTTTCATCCTATTGCTCTTAGTAGATGAGTTGTCCTTATGAAAGGAAGTTTCCATTTGCTTGCTTTCCAATAATGGTGGTTGTCCGAGCTGACCAAAGTCTTCATGGTGAAGCCTGGATTTTGTTTAGCATATGCAGTCTTGCCACTTCAAAAACCATTTTGTTTGACGTTCTTATGCCAGGGTGGAGGACTTACTGTGTTGATTTTACACTCCATGGGAGTAAATGCCCTTGATGTCATTGGAAAGAAGTCTTGGGAAGTCGTGAATAGTACTTTTCAAAGAAGGTGCACTGAGTTTTGTGCAATGAAATTCACAGATACTCTAACATGAGGCTGTCATGCACACATGTGGCCTTCTAAAGGAATGAAGATTGCAGAAGTGAAGAGTGAATGCTGAACAAGCATTCTGGCTAGAAAGCAATCCAAAAAGGTAGATAGCCATCATTTTAATAAAGTATTTGTTAGCATTATTGTTAGTGTTTTTATGAAATAAAATTAAATAATCCAATTATTTTAATGATGGCTGCAAATAGCTACATGGTGGGGGTATGTGTGTGAAGATTCTGTGTACAGTGGTGTAATAGTTATAAGATATTGCTCTAAGAGAAGTTAGCCCTTTTTTACTTGCATTCCTAATAATGCAGGAGTGATAGAAGGTAAAACTCACCTTCATCTATTGCACTTCCTTACTGAAGTGATGGCATTCCTCTGAGAATGCTGATACTTCATGCCCAGCATCATGCTGCATAGCTCTTCTCCACTTCACTACCTGTGGCTAATGAGCACATACAGTCAGCCTGTTCCCTGAAAAGTCCACGACCATTCCATGTCTTACCCTCCTCCACTCTTTTAAGCCATGCGTAAGGGTAAGTCATGCTAAGCTGATATGTTTCCTGGTTGATTTGTCTATTTTTTGCTTTTCAATGCTGTTTTCTGTTAAAATTGTTTCTTAGTAGATGAGATTTTTTTTACTTATCTATGTAAACCCTTTTTGATCAGATTAATAATATGGTAGGAATCTATCATATTCTTATTTGCCAAATGTCTTTGGCTATACTCACTTGCTAACTCTAATCAGAACTGTTGTACCAAAACCTTTCTTGATGCTATTTAGGGCCAATACCTGTTGTTGCTGAAGAAAATTAAAGAAAACTTCTATGCATCTAAGCAATTAAGCAGTGTTGTACCATGGGGGAAAACAACTTTCCTTCATGACCCCTGATCTCAGTAGTTAATGAAGCAAGAGATTTGATTACCCATATCTTAGAATGCAGAGCTGCACTCTTTTTCTGTGTTTGTGCACCTCATCCTAATTGATCTCAAGGAAAAGCAAGGCTTTTTAATTTCCAGTTTGCATATTCTGTTCAGTCCTCTTATTGCCAAAAGTAATATTAAATACTCTAGAGAGAAGGTCATTTATCAGGAAGAGGAGTTTGGGGACTAGTGAAGAATTAGGTTATCTTTACATTATGAAACCACAGTGTCAAAATTAGGTCGCTATTTCCTTTAATGTCTCTGTGTAACTGGCTGAGAAATGTACGGAAAAATTGAGGTAGCAAAGAGTATGTTTTTGATGAGCCAGCACTTGGTTTTCTGGGTTGATACTGGTCCAGTGCACTGCTAAGGGATGCATTGATGCTGAAAGTCACTCAGGCGAATCAGTAAAGGTACTTTTCTCAAATCTATGTAAAAATGATGCCTGCCATAGTGTTTGGGGGCCATCTAGCAGATGATGGGTTTATTTCCTTTGGATAAGAGGCAAAACAGCCTTCCTGGCCACTTTTCAGAAGTGTTGGGGTGCTAATCCTGGCATCCTAGCCAAGACCAGCTTGGGTAATTATGCGCTGCTGCCTGAAATTCCACATGGTGTCTGAGTGGGCAGACTGTTCCTCAATTCATGTCCTGAACGCGGTATCACAGTTAGGTATTTTCCCGGCTGTACCTCGTCCTGATTATGTGGATCTTACACGGTGCTACTGCTGTTGCTTTTACCACCATTATTATTGTCCTCTAATTATTTTGTTGAGGTTTGTAGGAAGAGGTGATATCTTTATTTGAGCAAATAACATACCTGGAGAAAAAAGCCTTAATATAAGTGTCAGAACACTGTCTAGAAACTAGTAGAGACCTGGGTCTCATTGTGCAAGGTGTTGTGTAAATGCAGAGTTATAGGCAGGGCCTCTTTTGGGAGCTTAGACACTCAGAAGATGAGGTAGGTAAAGGGATAAAAGTGTGCAAGCAGAGTGAATGATGGGGTGACAGGTAGAACTTTTGCTGGTGAAACAGGAGTGGAATTCATACTGGAGGTGCTGAGTTAACTCACAAGATATAGGAAGGGAGAAGAAATGTAGAAGAGAGGGGACTTCATGAGCCTCTAGGCCAAAGAAGGTAGGGAAACTGGGTAGAGCAGAGCTGAGATTAGCAGGTTGTGAAAGCTGGTGTTCAAGCAAGCAGCTGATTGGAACAAGGGAAGAAACTCTACAGGTGAAACCCTTTGTGATCATCAGTACCCATTTTTCCTACTATGGAACGAGCTGGGACTCATTCTCTTTGCTTGGCCTCTGGGCCTAGGTTCCTGGTACCCATTTCTGCATGGCTTGGGGTGAGTGTGGAAGACAGTTGCATAAGTGTCTATGGACACAAAAGAGGGAATAGTACTTTGTTCCAGAGCTTACATTTAAGATGCTTTGGGGAATACAGAGAGTCCCACCTTGGCCTCTTCATTCATTTTCCACTCAACGTTGCGTGTGCACATGGGGTGGGATGGTGCTGGGGTAGAGCATCTCACGTAACTGGTGATCGCTGTGGTCAGTGCAGCTACTCTGCCACTAATGAAAATGTTACAGAGCTTTTTAAGCAGCTTAGGTGGGCCAGCTTTCTGTGCTTTGTCCTCTGTCTTTGAAAGCAAGGAGAAAAGGGCTCTTAGCTTCAGATTAGTGTTGCTACTTTGAGAAGAATATCCTCCGACTGGAAAAGTCCTGAGGAGAGAACCCTGGATTGTTCTCCAAACCACCTGCTTGCAAAATGGCTCTCTTGCAGCTACTGTGGAGATCTATTTGTTTGTGATATTGGGGAACACTTGCCATAAACACATCTGCTGTTTATGTTAGTGTCCTAGAGAATAGTTACTTTTTATGATGCTAGTTTATGTAAAAATTAGCCCTGAAAAAGTGGATTTTTCATTCAGTCATTCCCTGCAGAACTTGCTGATTGCTTGTCTTTTAGCGACCAAATATAAAAAGCAAAGTGGTTTGGGAAGTCATTTTGTGCAAACCACAGCAACTGGCCTGCACATGGCCCCACAGTGAGGTAGGTGTAAGATCTTTCCCCCACTGGCTTCTCATGGCCCCCATACCTACGTGAGCACAAGTGACATTTAAAATAGCCTACCCTGGGGAAGAGAAAAATTCTTTACTCGTTGCAGTACTTGTGCTGAATTAGGAGAGCTCAGCACATTTTTCTTAGCGCTCTTTTTATTGTCAAAAACCAAACCCCTGACAAAATGCACAGGTCTAGATTTATTTTTTGACTGCTGAGTGGAAGTAAGTTTTATGTTTTATCTAACTATGTTCTCCTTGCAGAGAGGAGCCGTCCTAGCAGATGATGGGTTTATTTCCTTTGAATGAGAGGCAAACCAGCGTATTTTCACTGCTTCACCTACTCAGACTCTGGTTTTGGTTTTTTATGATTCTTGTCCTCAGTTCTGATTCCTTAGTTACCGCATTACTGAACAGCTGAACATGACCAGCCAAGAGAACAACTTTCCACTTGTTTGTGTTGTGCAGCTGTCAAGGTTTAAACTTTTAGAAGGATATATTGTGTTGTAATGCTTATAGTGTATCTTGGCTCAGTGAGCAGAGGTGCAGAGAACGGAAAAAGAGGAGAGATGGGTTCTTATAAATAGAGGGGTTTGGTTGGTTGGATTTTGACCCTGCTCATAGTGTTCTGGCTAAATTAAGCAATGAAGAACCGCTCAAAGTTATGAAAAAAAACCCCAAGTTCTATTAAACCCTTGCAGTAATGCATGCTCATTTTGAGCTGTTTCATCAGCATTAGCCTGATTTGGTTTTGCTGTTCTGCCTTCTTGATACAAAATAAATTCCTTCTCTTTGTGTAGTAGCTCATTTTTATTATGAAATGTGTGTGTTAGCACTGTATGGGTAGATACAAGACATCTAATGATGTTTTACCTTCCTTGACTGAATTAAAGCTCCATTTGAAACCAGTGAGATGAATGGGATGACTTTACCAGCAAATGATAAGATAGCAACGTAGCAGTTGGAATTTGAAAGATTTCAATGTTGCCAAATATCATGACTTTGAACCTCCAGTCATTCAAGAGTTATCTTAAGGCCTTGATCGCAGAGTCATGTGATTATTCAAAATACTAGCTGAAAAGAAACCAAACCAAAAAAACTAGACAAAGCAAAAAGCAAAGCAACTGCCTTGGCAGTTTCGGAGAAAAGCTTGAAAACATGAGTCAAAAGGTATAGGGGGAAAAATAAAGACAGAAGAAGAACCCAGAATATATTACTTAATAAAAATTTACTGTGTTTTGGTTTGTTTTTTTTAAAAAAAAGCTCTTAAACGTGAATTTTAGAGGGACCTGACTGTTAATTTTTACTGTAGACAAAGGAAGTGAAGCGTAAAAGGGGAGATGTGCATTTGGAAAGCGAGTAGTTGGGCCGTTGCAATAACAGGAATTGGCATGAAGTTGGAAGTGGAAGAGGCTTCTCTTACAGTAACCTACAACTAGAAGACTTATAAGAGTAAGTCCTTCCATTGACTGGTTATGCTCAGCTCCTTGTATTTTCAGTGGGAGTTGAGTGATGACTCAGCACTTTGCTGTCTGACGTTCAAATTGATCCATTTATCTAGAGAGCTGAAAGGGCCGTGCAGAGTGAGGGAGTTAATACAAAAAAACGTATTAAGGGCTCTAGAGGACAGTAAAATTGTTTCTGCTTGTAATGGTGAGGAGCGAGTTTTAGCTGTAGAGGAGAGAGCAAAGCAATATACTCCCAAGCAGATTTTATCAAGTAACTGCAGCACTCTCTTGAACTACTTCCTAATTCTTACTAGTTGTTCTGTGATTTGAAATTGCAGTGCTGGTTTCACGTGGAGGTTTTGGGAGCAACAGTTCTGCCTCCTTGTGCGTTAGAACAGTGCTTTGCCTATCGTGGGTGCTACTGCACGCAAACAAACAGTAACGGCAGTAAAGTAGAACTTGTTTTCTCCTTCTCCCCTCACAAAAAAATTTCTTACAGAAACCTAGCGTAGGCTGTTTTTGACTTTTAAACAAGTGATCACCTGTTACTTTTGAAATCTGTTTCACAAAAAGAGCAAATGCTTAGTCAGCACCTTCCATGCTGACTAAGAGAATACCAGAGAATAGAGGTGTATAGAATAGAGAATACCAGAGATGTGTAGAGTAGGTAATGTATAGAGACAGATGGATAGAGAAGATGTATAGAGAATAGAGATGTATAGAATGGAGAATACTGGAGAATACCAGATGTAGTGCTCGTCTGTCATACACGTTAGCAGCATCTTGAAATGAAAGTCTCTAAACAGAGATTAAATTTTAAATACATTTCTGAATATTTTCATGGGGGTTTGTGTTCAGCTATATCATAAACTGCTTTAACTGCTGTCTCTGTATGCACCTTTGAATATACCTGAATTAACAGGGAGATAAAATTTCTTGCAAGCCACAGTTGCTCGTTGTATACTTTACTAAAGAAGATGTGCCTGTTACTGGTCTCTCTGGAAAACTTTCTATTATTAGGAAGGAACTCAGTTGCCCAGCATCTAAAGCATATACTTCAGGATAGCTGCTTTGTAGCTCTGACATACTTCAAGATCAGCCACTGCCTGGGATTTAATCATTAGTCCAGAAGCAGGCTGCTGGGTAATCCAGTCCCCATCTGCAGAAGGGAGCAAGGTAGCATATTTGGGGGGCTGCTGAATCTGACATCTGGAAGTTATGGGGTACATCTACATGTAAAGCCAAGCACATTGTGCGTTAGAGTAGTGGGCTCTGGAAAGCTGCTGTTGTTCTGTTGTTTTCTGCCTTCCCAACTGTGAGCTGGGTCCCAGCCTCTATCTTTCCCCTCCTCCCCTGCNAAGCTGCAGTTTTGCTGCTTGTAGGGTTTGAAACTTGGTCACTGGCTATTCTGCAGCAAGGGGTGTTTCAAAACTGGTAGTGAAGCAGAGAAGGAATGAACTTCCCCCAAGTGTTGTAGGAATGGATTCTTAATGGAATTTGCTCTCATTCATACTCAGTTATGACTGCTGTGATATATGCCCAGAGAAGGGGTTTCTAATCAGATCGGTTTGTAAGAACCATTGTGTAACCCCTCCTGTATTCGATGTATGCATAGAGACAAGTCAAAGCCATGTATGTGCCAGAATTTGGATGTATGATGGTCCTTCAGCCAACATTTCACAGGGCTAAAGTAATGTTTCCTGGTATTTAAACAACTTTAGAGGAGGATGAGCTTTTAGACAATTTCAGAAAGAGTTGAAATAAGAACTGACTTGAATCAGCCTTTCATCTGTCTCAGGTGCTGTGTGCTAGAGTTTGGAAAATATTTGAGTAAGATGGTGTTGCCAGGGGAAGGGGCTGAGCTATTTTTTCAACCTTCTTGAAATGGCAATTCCCTTCTGTTCTTCTGTGATGAAGCCTTCAGTATCGGTGAAAAGTTAACTGTCTGCTAGCCTCAGTGTAAGCAGGTTTTTGGCTGCAGAACAGAGGAGTTTGGGTTCTGTTAAGCAAGCCTCCTACACTTGTGCATCTGAGTCTGCACCCTGACGGTGTTCTGGAGAGAACTGGTTGAGGTCATCGCTGTGTTTGTCCATCCCTTGATATTGCTGATTAGACGTTAGAAAAGCTGCCAGTTGCTGTGGGAAACATGAGGACTGGGATGGGCTGGCAGGTCCTTTCCTGTCAGCTGGTAATTTTTTCAGTCTGTTTCAAACTGTTGACCTAGATAAGGTGAAAGACAGAATATTGCTTGACCAGCCTGTCATCCCTGGAGCCATCTGGCTCCTTCCCATCCCTGCACGTATGCATTTATAGTTTAAATGCTGATAAACTGGACAGCGCCTTGGTTTCATGGCTGCATGCACTAAACCGATAAAGCAAACCCCATTTATTAAGTGACTTTCTTAAGAATCTAATTTAAACTTACATGAAACCTGTCTCTCCCAGTTACGACTGTATTTCTGGTATCTTGCTAATGCATTTTTCTTTTAAGGGAAGATTAGGAGCGATGTATGAGCAAAGTAGTAGAATTGTAGGAACTCAGGTATTCTGAAGTATTGTACAGCACGTTGACAGTGTCCTGTAATAGCTGTATGGCTCAAGTGAAGGGTTTGTGGTATTTTTGTTCATAATGCCTCCGTTGCCAGTGAGTTTGCAACTTTGCAGCAAGCGTTTTAGAAGTAGACTAGTCAAAGTTTCCTGCCCGGAGCTAGTAATTTAGACAGATTAAAAAAAAAAAAAAAGAGGCTAGCATTACAAAAAGGCTTACAACAATTCTTGATAGTGCTTGCTAACTCTGTGTATGTGTGTGCACATGTGCGAGTGTGTGTTTACAGAACAAAAAAGACAGGGAAGAATTGCTGTGACATATGTAAGCTTCCCAACTAACACCTGCTTTAGCTTTCCTGTAAATCTCTCTGCCAGGTTTATTACTTCAGTAAGGTTTGATAGAACCCAGTAAGTCCCCCATTGTAGTGGTCACTACAAGTGAAGGCACAGGAGACAGCCCTTGCCCCTTAAAGACTGTAGTTTAGAAATTTGATTGAGTGCAATGGTTGATGCCCAACCAAAAAGTGAAATTAATGGCAAGTAGCAAGTTCACTGGTGTGCGTTAGGTTCTTAATGCTTTAAGTCTTGGTTGGTGACAGTCAATCTAACTGGGGGCAGTTGGCTGCTATTTTTGTGAGAGCTTTTAAAAGAAGACCAGGCATCTACCTTTACAATTTTAAGTGTTGAATTTCTCCCATGCAGTGTGTTTGGCAAAGAAGAAGCCAAATCATGTTTGGAAGATAAAGGTGTCGGTGAGTGCTTAGGTGAACCATCCCTGTTGAAAACATGATAAAGGAGTTTTTACAGCCAAAGTAGAGAGGCAGTGGGTTTTGTAAGGATGTGTTGCCAGTAAAAGTGTGGAATGATGTAAAGGTACCTTAAATAATAAATATGCCACTGCCTGTCTGCTGAGCTGCAGTGGCAGTGCTTCTCACGGAGGCAATTCTTTACAAAAAAATAGAATCCATCATCCAGTACTGAGGGGTAGAAGCAACTCTCTTGCTTTTATCTTGAGAGTTGTTTCATTTGCCTGTGTTGACACATCAATTACTTCTATGTTTGGAGTTAGGATCTAATTAATTGGAAAATTAAGTGCCTTGCAGTCATTGCCTGGTTAGAGTGCATCAACAGCAGCTTCTTGTTCTGGTACAAAAATGACAGTCAGAGGAAATGCATTCCCTCCCTTCCTTCTCCTTCCCTCCCTTCCTTCTCCTTCCCTCCCTTCCTTTTCCCTCCCTCCCTTCTCCCTCCTTTCCTCCCTCCCTCCCTTCTTTCCTTCCTTCCTTTGTGGAGGACAGCTTTCTCTGTCTGTTTGCTAGGACCATTGAAGAAGGCATTCCCTCCCTCTCCAGTATACCTGATACACTTCAAGACTCCCCTTTTGGGAATCAGAAAGCAGCTCTATGTATTCTTCCCTTGGAGCAGGGGTTTGCCTGAGCAGGTGCATCTGCCTCCAGTGGTAGCTGTGCGTTGGTCACAGCCCTTGCTGTCCGGAGCACCTCTGCAACCTTTCAGTGCCTGTGGAGTCCAGGCAGATCCAGTGCAGTGCTGGGGTTATGTTCAGCTGTGTATCTCATGGACAAGTGAATTGTTGACACCTCTGTTATGGATAAGGCAAAAATCAGGAAGCCTAGCACATCTCTTAGAGCCACGGTGTCATTTTGGAAGCTGGTAGGATTAAAAATAAGCCTTTCATTTGTGTGCTGGACACATTTGCTCAGGTATGGATGAAAAGGTGTCAGAGCCTAATTTTAAGGGGAGTTGTTTTTTTTTTTTTGTTTTGCTGCCTATTTCTGAGCTATACACTACTGTAAATGTTACAAGTTTAACCATAAAATATCTCTAGTCTTCTGAGCCAGAAACTACTAAATATAATGTATTTCTCTAGTTTTGTTGGCCTGACAGTGCACTGGAGGCTAGATCTGTGCTCTTATAAAATGTTTTGTTACATTATACAGAGACATTAATCTAATCAAGTCTTATATCAAGTAATTATCACTTGCTCATTCAACATCTTGCTCTTCTGTCATACTTTCAGGGCACAGTGTTTGGAGATTTTAATACCATTTCCACTGTAAGACCGTATGTGAAAGGCTTTCAATATCAAGCAAATGGCTTTCCTGTATCTGCACTTCTTAACCTTGCAGAAGGAAGAACCTGCAAGTCATCTGCAGTTCTGTGTATATTGACTAACAGTGAGGGGACACGGCAATAAGGCTACTGTCATTCAGCAATTCTCTTCCTATGCTCTGTGAATGACATAAAGCACAGTGTAATGGGTGCTGAAGTCCATGGTTTTAATATATAGAAATCTAAAGACAGATCTCCGTACTTGTTCTCTATTAATTTGCTCATGTTTGGCTCAAATAGTGACTTTAACAGTTTGATTTATAGTTCTGCTGTTTTGCTTACAAATTGGAGACATTATTTTGCTAAGTCTGCTTTTCAAATCAATGCAGAGTAATTGCAGTGTGCTCGTAGTTTAAAGACATTAACAAGAGAAACGTGCTACAGCAGCAATCCTTGGCACAAACACAAGCAATTACAGCTAAATTCCATGTCCATTTCCAAGCTAATTTCAACAAATTTTTACAGTATAGGTTCTTATACAGTATAGGATGCAGTTTTTCAGATGCCTGTCTCCAAGTATCTGCTGCCTCATTTGTTTCAAAGTATAAAAACTTTGGTCATGTTGAGACTTCTTAGGTTGTTATGTTTTGTATTCTGTGGTAACTTTACAGTTTGGCCCTGTCTTCCTTCAGTTCGCCATTTTTGCAACTCTAGTGTGGACAAATATGATCAGGTGTTTGGTATACCTACATTAACATATTCCCGAACTCTCCTGACAATTGGCACATCGGCTACTAACACAGCAAGTTGCTCTCTCTAACGGAGAGTGTCCGCTCCTCCTGTAATAAACAAAGCAAGTAAGTGCAGTTGTTTGGTATCTGTGACTGTCCGCAGTGATTTGGTAGATTAATGTGATATATATACTTGAAGTATTTTCCACTAAAGCATTTTTTTTTTCAGTTCCCTAGTTTGCATATTGGAGAAAGTTTAGGGTACAAGCAATGAGAACATGCTGTTACGTCTCACTTTCTCTGAAGGTGCTTGTGGAGCTTATGTGGGTAGAGAAGAGAAATGAACAACAGTAACTGCAAATCCACAGAGGTAGTGGAAGGCCTCTGGAGTAGGTGCTGAGTGATTGGAGATTGCTTCTGAATTGTACTGTTGCATTTGGACATCAGGAAGAATTTCTTTACCGAAAGAGTGGTTAGGCATTGGAACAGGCTGCCCAGAGAGGTGGTGGAGTCGTCAACCCTGGAGGCGTTCAAAAAAGGTGTAGACGTGGCACTCCAGGGCCTAGTTTAGGAGTTATGGTGGTGTTAGTTGGTGGTTGGACTTGATGATCTTAGAGGTCTTCTCCAACCTTAATGATTCTATGACTCTATGATTTTACCTGGCAAGGCTTAAAGTTGACTGAGTCCCTATGAGTATTTATACTCCTGATAGGAAGGAGGCAAGGGAGTGGTGCAAGTGGAATTTCACTTGTAATCTCCTGCCAGGTATCAATTAAAGGTGTAAGAAATGTGCACAAGAGTTGTCATGAAAGCACGGAACTAGACAGTAGCTTAGGCAAAAGGATGTATGTTCTTCTGATGTCATATAATGGCCTGAAGTTCTCTGATGCGTGACAGACAAATAGTGACAGCTGTCACAAAGCATTTAATTTTAGGTTTGGCCTGATTCCAAAATCAATTTGCCCAGCTATGTATCTACACACCTTCACTTTGCAAAAATGTCAAAAATTGAAGTTACTTTATAGCTCTATGAGTTAACTTCTCAGTTTGGCTGTATAGATGTGCGTGCATGTATATTGAAGTTATGCTGCACAGCAACTCAAATTATTTTGTTATAAAGAAAGGAATTTTCTCTGTGGGTGAGTAGGAAGTTAAGAATATGAATGTCAAATGTATAAACGTAGAGCTAAGTCAGGATGTCAGCATTTTACTACTCTTTTTTTTTTCCCCACTGCTGGAATTTCTTTCTCTCTTCAGTCTCATTCAGTTGGAGGAAAAACACCTTGCTTGTTACTCCTAGTATTGATTGATGCCAGGAACTGTAAAAATGTCATTAATGTTGTGTGTTAATACTCGAGGAAAAAATAAAAGGATTCCATCTTGATCTGAGAAAAAAAATTCCATTGTTGCTGTTGTACCCTTCATGTAATTGCTGGTTTTCTTGCAGCACTGTTTCTTGGTTCTGATGTCCTCTCCAGGGGTGAAAAGCTGGTTGGAAGTTCAAGTGACAAAATCTTCATATGCACATTAATAACAACATTTTACTATCACTTTACACTTCTGTAGAGCCTTTTATCATGGGATTTCAGCATGCTTACTATAAAAATGATTGGCATTTGGAATGAGTGGCTTCCTCTGCCTGAGAACTGCGAGCTCTTTACAAGTAAGAAAGGTGGGAAGCATAATTGAAATGATGTGGCCAGGGTCACACAGCAGGTTGCTGGCCATTGAATATCAACACCAGAGCTGGGTGCAAGTGTTAACACTTAGTGGTAGACTTAAGAACTAAAGCCAGAAGCTGAGAATGGAAGTACTGACTTGAAGCTAACTTGCTGTAAGTCTTATATTGTCCTGCTAAAGTTATCATACATTTTATGTATGCTACACTTGAGAAAACCCAAGGGCTTTCATAAGGAAACAATGAGCCTGTCGTTGTGGAAGGGTGAAGGATATAAACAAGTTCATGTGAGCATGCAGGGCGTGCAGGCAGCCACCTTTGTGAAGGAAGGAATGGTAACACTCTATCTACATCAAAAGTATGGCATCATCCTATTTTGCAGCCTTTTAAGGTTGGCTGGGGCGTATTAGTAAAATGGTACTAGTGATCCACTAGTGCATCAAAAGGATGTGTGGAATGCCATAAGAAATTAAAGGATGGTGCACATTCTTTAATTAACAGATGCATGTAGGGGAAAGAAAGCACTTTTATCTTTTAGTTGAGTTCGTGTATGAGAAAGGGAGCAAAAAAGGCATGCAAAGACAGGGTCTCTCCCTGGTGCCATCACTCTTGTTGTGCCCAAATGTAGTAAATTCATGAACATTTAAAAAACCTGAAATGCCTACTGCTCATGAATGTTTCTCCACAGCTGATGATGGGAAGAAAGGAATGGGTGCAGGATGCTCAGTTCTCTTGAGGAATGCAGTAAGTGATTCACCTGTTGCAGGGGCAGAGGCTGAAGGTGACATTGAATTGATAAATAGTGGTGGAAACTCTCATCTTATCCTAACTGTGATACTGTTAGAAACATGGTGGGATGGCTTGTACAGCTCTGATGGTTAGACATTGTGTAGAAGTGATTGCGAGACAAAATAAAGAGTTGCATACAGACATACACATTGACCTTAACTGTAGGCATATAGGGATGCTGTGGATGAAATGCTTTGTGTAGAAAAGTGTCAGAGGAAGATAAAAGAAGATTTTTTTTATGGCTGATGACTGTTCTAGATGCTTAACAAAGGGGAAGATGAGGGTTAAGAGTTGCTAGGGGAAGTAGATGGTTAGAATGAATGATTCAGGGACCCTTGGGGTGCTTTAGCAATCCAGAGACCTTTCATGGGAACATATGCACTGAAGCAAGTGCACTCAATAAATTTCTAAAATTTTAAAGAAAAACAATTTCCTGTCACAGCAGGTGGTGGAATCTGAGTCTTATATCACACCATGGTGGGCTGAGCTGATCTTGCAATCTATGCTGGAGCTGGGCGTGGTAAAGACTAGACTGGGTGATCCTAAAGGGGAACTGTTTGCTGCAGGATATGATGTTGGAAATCAGCAGATGATGCTTTGTGTTCCCATTCAGAAATAGTTAAATATGCTGTACTGCAGTAAGAGACAAGCTTCTGGTGAGAAGTTTGCTGGGATGATGTGTTGGTTTTGCTTACAGCTGCCCTACTTTCAGGCTAAAGTTTTATTGTCATCTCTGTAAGATGAAGTCCTTTTTTGACCTGTGTAGTTTTCATTCAGGGGGTTTGTGTATGTTCTTGGCCTTTAAGCCTTCTCTGGCACAGGAAAGACGCAGAGGATAGTACCAGGTTCTAATCTCAGCTCTACCATTTGTTACACTTGCTGTCTCATCAATAGATGTTTGAATTGTGGTGCTGATTTATGATATATTAGGAAGGGTTGGCTGGTGGACTTGATGGCTGGTTACTGTCAAGGGTGTGAAAGGATTGCACGCTGACTGTGCTATGATGTAGCTCCTGCATAAGCTGATTTCTGTTTGGTGTGAAATGGGTATCCTGATGGTTTTCTGCCATTATGAATTAGCATTTTTTGCAGGATGGTCTATCTGATGGGGAAAGGGGGAGATGTTCAGCTACTGTGGTTGAATCTGTGTCTTCCTTGGGATAGCCTGAGCTACATCATGCCCAACCCGTGCTGTTTCAAACTCAATAAGTGTGCCTCTGATCATTAATAAGCTACCTTAAGAGAAGTGATGCACCTGAGAAGTACTGCTTGCAGCTAGCCTGAAAGCTCACAGATTTTTAAATCACATGCTAATATCTTCATCCTCCAAGTTATAGTAGATATTTGTTTGGTGCTGTTTCTGCAGTCCTTCTGATGACAGATTTGGTATGGACAGGGTGAGCCCACTTCAGGCACATTCTCAGGCTGGCTGATAGGATAAGAACTCAGGACAGAAAAAGTCTATCCCACTCGTTCAGGCAGACAACATGTGATACGTGCATGGTGCAGAAAGGCTTGTTGAGCACCCATCCAGAGACCTGCCCTCCACATGTGTAAGTCATAAAACACTCTGGTAGATTGACTCAAACTAAATGTCTTTTGTACAAAAAATGAAAAATAACAAAGCTGCAGGAAAGTGCTAGACTTCTAGGTCTGTACAGTAGTATGGACATCGTTAGTCAGAAATGACGAGATGATCCTTGCGAGTGGACAGTATTACAGAGTAAGCAAATTAGCCCCATGGCTCCTAGAATTCCTGCTTCAGGGAAACTCCTTTCTGAGCCTAAATCTGTGCTTCTGTTTCCTTTGCTTTCATAGTCAATTTGCACCAGTAAGCTTCCTTGTAGTTTCTCAGTGCTAGGAGCAATACAAAACCATGAAGTCTGTGTTTTATATTCCCAAAGAAACAGAATGCCCATCAAAACCAACTATAAATACTCTTGCTTACCAGTGTCATTCCTAGTCTTATCAGGCTGTTTGCGGTGGGAGATTTCCAATATGAACATCGAGTTTTTTCCTAGTGGCCTAGGATGAAAATTGAGAAAGATTAGCATTATGGTACTGTGAAGGTCAGAGGCTATAAGCAAGCAATAGTTTGTAGGAAAACATATTTCTTTTACTATACCAATTGATACCCACCCAAAAAAGGGATGATTTCAGGCATACAACTTCTTTATTAGGTTTGAATCCCTCTCATCCCTACATTTCTTCAAATCACCTCCATAGATTTTACTAGGAAGCAGCCAGGTTTGACATGCACCCATCTTGGATTTAAAGTTAATGAAAATTGATCATTCAGGTCAAGGACTCTAAAAAACTCCTGAATCGTAGACTGATGTTGTCTTTGGTCCTAAATGCTATAAACTCAATATAAGCTGCTGCAGAATTATTTCTGCATGATGCAAATAGCCACTGTTACTCAGTTCTGACACAACTACCACTAGCAGCAGTAGTGATTGGTGGCACGATTATGATATAAGCATATCGTTATTGTTAAGATTGTTAAGAATATTAGCAATAAAGGCATACTAAGGTACTTGTGGTGGCATGATACAGAAAATCTTAGCGTTCTCAACATTTTAAGATTATTTCAGTTAGAGGTAATAATTTTTTCTCAAACTTGAGAAGCAAAACATCATGTTACTGCTTCTTTTTGACTTTCTGTTCAGCCAAGACAGCATGGGAGGAAGGACAGCATGGGAGGAGTCAGCCAACCTGTGATTTTGAGAGACTTCTTTTCTGATTATGGTTGTTTCGTAGACTTTCAATGGGACCTTCATCAGTGCACTCTGTTCCTGTGTATACCTGTTCTTCACCTTTCAGCTAGAGATAATCTTGCTTATTTTGCAAGGGTATTTCCTGGAGAAATTCATTACTGCCTGTGAAATGCCTTAGTAATACAGGGAGGGAGCCATATAAGTATCTAGATAGATAAATAAAGGCAAATTATACTACATGCAGATGAGGTTACCTGGGTGCTCACAAACAGATGTCTCGTTATAACATCTTTTTAAAGTCTCAGCATGCACAGGTGTTGGTGGTAAAGTAAGCTATAAGGTACAGAGTGTGTCGTGTGCATTTCTAATATTATTCTAAGGATCAAGTGGTTTACTTTCTGTGATGTTAGGGATTTATGCCATAGGATGTGGAAGCAAGGGGTTTGGACAACAGTCACAATTTTCCTATAGGGATTATTACTGTAGACTCAAACTGCATATTTACCCCTGGGGGCAGGGGGAGGAAGTGAAAGAAGGAGGTGAGACTTTCTCTCTCTTTGTCTTACTGGCTCTTGGATGATAAATAGAGTTGCATAATGGAGAATTCAATTCACTTGATTTCCAGCTGCTTTGAATATGTATAGGATCAAAATGGTCCACACTTGTCTGAAGTTAATAGACCACTCCTAACGTTATTTAAAAATGAGCAAAATAGAGCCTGTCCAAAAATTGTCCTGAAAGCCTGTGAAAGTAAGTGAAGCCTTTGCATAACTTTAACGCTCCATAAAGCAGAACTGGTGAACTGAATTCTGTTCCAGTAGCTGTAAAAGTTTGTTAGAAGACCCAGTGCTTATTTTCAGGGTATTTTTGTTGCTTATTGCCAACTTCTTAGAAATAACAGAGGAACAAATAATGCTGAAAGGAAATTCAAAAGAATCTTGGGTAATGGTAAAGCTGTGGCATACCTCAGATCCTGCAACTGCTATTTCTAAGAAAATAGATGTCTTATTTGGTGGTCAAGTAATTCACCAAAGTGGCCTATTTCTCCTGCAAAGGTGCTGAGATTCCACTGATTGTAAAAGATGTACTGAGTGTTTAACACCTATCTTATTTTCATTGTCCTGTGCCAAGCAAGAAAAAAATTGGACTGTTCTAAAGTTACTGTTATAAATTAGTTTAGTGTGGTTAGCTTCCATGGTTCGGAAACAGCTTTCTGTTTATTCTGTGGATTAGTACCCAAGTGCATAACTGATGTACAAAAACTAGTGTTCCTTTGATGGAGAAAGCCCTCTGAATTATAAGCAAAAGATGCAGTAATACGTAGTCCTGTGGACTGTTTTGAAATGCCATACCTCCTATATTTGTCATCTCAAATTTTGTTCTTGTGACATCTTGCTTACTGCCTGCGAAGGGAAAGTCTTGTGGCACGTTTAGATATGTTTAGTTTCTTTTGGAAGTAACAGTACCACAACTCTGCACAAAATCTGGTTTTTACTAGCAGCTTTCCAGGTATTCCTGCTTTTGACAGCTTCTTTTTGCGCTGTGTATGAAATGAGATGGACTCCCTGATGAGTCTCAGGAAAAGGAGTCTCCAGTTGTTTCACAATCCAGTGTGTAATAATATACAGATTTTTCCTTGTTTAACACTTATATGAAGTTCTGTTTCTGTTCTGTATGAAGAAAGTCTGCAGTTTAATATTAAAAGTTCAAAGGAATTGCACCAGGTTTTACGATTAGAGCACTTGTTAACATTGAAGATTATTGTAAATACAACATCAAAACATTTGAGGCCTTTTTGGAGAAGAAGAATTACTGTTGTGAGGAAAGCTTGTGTTCCATATATAAAGAAAGCTCACTGCAAAGAGCCATTTAGTTACATAGCTGAGACTTCTAAATGCAACCTTAATTATGCAAGCTCTTATCAGTTATATATAGAAGACAGTCCATGGATAGAGCAATCTAGTATGTCTTGTGACAGCTATGACTGTATTAAATTGCACACTCTAGTGGCATTCTGCCAGCCAAATGGGACTGTAAAATTGAAAGAATAGGTTTATTTAAAAATGCTAAATCTGTCCTAAATCCATTCCTACTTTATCTCTCTAGATACGGAGCTGAATAAGTTGGTATTGAAGGTTATAGCAGGCTTTGCATCCCAGATCAGCAGTAGCAATATTGCTCTTATGCTATAAATTATGACAGTCTCTTGATATGTTGTACATGCTTGGTAATGACATTGTTGCAGTGACAGCCTGCTCAGTGACCCTAAACAGGTGAGGATACCTGTTGAAATTTTTCCTGATTTTTCCTACCTAGGAAAATTTTGGAAAGCATCCTCTTTAGAGAAAATGCTTTTCGTTAGCTGGTTATATATTCTCAGTATCTACGCAGTTTGTTCCCCTCTGACTGTGTGAACCATATCCATGAAAATACATTTATTGCTTTGCTATTCCATCTGCTTTTGCTTCTAGGACATCGTCTGGTATCCCACTTCTTTCCCTGGGATGTCACAATTTCTAGAAGCAGTGAAGTTTGAGAAATCTTGAATAGCGTCCCAAATGTAGAGATAAAAAATAGTAACAACTTATTTAAGTACGCAACTTCTGCCATGGAATGAGTTGCCTCTTGTTCCCCAA
Source organism: Fregata magnificens (assembly GCA_013389945.1). Classification (NCBI taxonomy): domain Eukaryota; kingdom Metazoa; phylum Chordata; class Aves; order Suliformes; family Fregatidae; genus Fregata; species Fregata magnificens. The sequence continues at coordinate 20,475 of WAAD01002617.1, forward strand.
ATAAACAGAAATTTCATCATGATCTTCACAGTCGATGTGCAATCTCTTTCTCTAGTACTGAATTTTGTTTCAGATTCGAATTGTGTTGGAAGCGGTCAAGAATAGTTCGGGTGGGGCTTGGAAATACCTTTACTGAGTTCTTGATTCTGCTGCAGACCTTTGGGGTAATGTTATGGGAGACATTTTAGTCTCCTTTTTTTCTTGCTTCCCTTTCTGCAAAATGGAGAAAACTTTATTTTCATTTGTTTTCTTTGTCTTGCCTGTCCAGTTGTGGAGTGTCTAGCATACAGCCCATGGGTTGGATCTTGCCTAGAAAACCATTCTGCTTGGCTTTCCAGCTCCCCATCTCTAATACTATGCAGGGAAACACAGAGCAGAATCCAAAGTGTGCCAGTCAGTAACGATTGCTTTTCCTTTCAAAGATGTAATCCCCATTTTGTGCTCCTGTGTTAGTTCAAAGGAGAGAAAGGAAAGTAAGGAGGGAGAGTTTATTGGTAATTCTAATAGAGTCAACATGCCTAGAAATGTCATTGACACTTTTGATAGGTGTGGGAGGAAGGGGAGGTTGATTCACAATGGAAAATGAATGAACTTTTTGAGGAGAATGTGTATCTTTCTGTGTAAACAATGGCATGCTGTTGACCCAGAGATTTTTTTTACTGTTAAATTATCAACTGAAACATTGCCTCAGCAAAACTTCTGAACTGAGAATAAGAAGTGACAAATAGTAAACACACTTAAAAATGACAAGTTGTGCAGGGACATTAAAAAAACCCTGAAAGTGAGATAAGAATTGTGAGAAAACATGGTCTGTGAATGCAGGTGTTCTGAATGGAATGTGGCTTCATTTCTTTCTGCTGTACTTCAGGCAGCTGTGGGGGAATGATTGAAAGACCAGTGAATCAGCAAAAGGATTGCTGCATTTTAATTATAATTTTTATTATTAAAAAAAAAGTGAAAGAAGTCTAAATAGGGAACTCATCAGGAACTTTTTGTTTTACTGTGTTTGAAAGATGCCATCAGGCTTCTTTGATGTTCTTGGGTACTTCTGTCTGTCACCCGTGAGCAGGGGCTTGAAAGACCCATCTGTTCCTCAGGTGTGTCTTTTGCCAGTGCTGACACCATCTCTATGCTTAAAAGTCCATAATTTATTCTTCACTTCTTCTGTCTTCCTGCCCTCCTTTTTTTGTTCAACTAGCCTGAGACCTTAAGCACTGCAGAGGATGAGAAAGGAATTACTGAGTTAGTTTAACATCTAATTTAATGAGGAATGGACGATCAGCTAACTAAGTGCACCAGACTTGCAACACGCAGGTTAGGTTAGTTAGCGTTAGGGTAGCTAATCAGGGTAATTTTATTGTGTGGAATTGCATGCGGTAAAATTGAAAAAACAGACTTAGGTTGTGCACCTTCTTGGGAGAGCAGACTGCCCAGAAATCTGCACAGTGCTATATCTTCCCTCTTCCTCATTACTTATTTAAAAAGCCAGTTTTATGTCTATGTTCTTACTTTTGTCTCTTTTTGAAAAATGGTAATTACTTAACAAGTGATATGTTGGAAGAGTTCATTGTGACCCGCCAGCTTAACCACTGAGTTTTAATAAAGCTTACTGCCTCAGGTCCTACGAGATGAGCAGGATTGTCCTGTGCAACTCAGCAGCCTGCTCCCCTGCAGCCCCTCTGTGCAGGCATGCACTCACTTTGCTGCTCCTGTGCCAGCTACATGCCCACTCTGATGGGTTCTGTGCAGAACCCTGCTTGAAATGGTCTGCTGGCTCCCTCCTCACCTGGAATGATCATCCCACCATTGCTGTATTTGATAAAATTAATTAATGGTTAGTTTATATGGTATCTGTTATTCATTAAGGTTTTCACTGAGCTCCTAACAATTAGCAGCCTAATTTCACTTCCTTACAAAAATTCTCTCAGCTTTAAGTGCTTTTGCCTGAGCTTTTGTCAAATGTTGTTTTGACTGAGGTACTTTAAGGGGTACTTTGACTGCGGTGCTTGGTGGAGGGATTTTAAAAGAACTAAGTGAGATCTGGCTTCCCTCTGCTGCCCATACCAATTCTAGCTGCCTTTCAGTGGAAGTCGTGTGCCTTGCTTATTTTTGTGCGTTTGAAAATAAATTTTAAAATAAATTGCATTACATTCATTATATACTGGCTAGGACAGAGAGCTGAGAAGTGAATCACAAGACCTGTGTTTCAGGGCCTGCTGTTGACTTGCTGTGACATTTTAGCTGGACTGTATACTCTGTTCTGATTTCCTTTTCTTTGTGGAAAAATGCAGTGGTACCCATATCATGGAGGTACTGAGACTTAACTGTTTAAACACACTGTTGCTGCACGACTGTCAAAGTTGCAGTACTAAAATGATTTCTGTTTGAATTCCTGGTGCAGGAATTTGAAATTAAAAGCCTTAGCAATGTTAAATAGTTAATAGTTGAGAAGATGAAGCAAGGAAACTATATCCAGAGTCATTGTTGGCTTCTCCCAAAGCTGGGATTATCCCTATTGTTTTTTGTTATCATTGTATCTGTTAGTCATTTAGTTTTACAATGTGTGACCTTATTAAAAAGGAAATATTTTTTGTGATGGGGAAGAGAAAGGGTCTTGGGCAAAAGCAGGTGAAGTTTACGGGTGTATTTATTTCGGTTTATGATTACATTAGGTACCATGTGAAATTGATTACTGGTGTCAGTTTGTTCCTTTCTTTTCAGAGTCTGTTTCATCTTCAACATTTTGCTGGTTTCTTTTGTCAGACCTGTAAATGCCATGTCTGAATAATCAACTTTCTCAGCTCAGACTCACAAAATGAAGTCATCTAAATTGCTTTCTTCTGCAGCAATATTCTTCCTAAAATACAGTGATTGTAATGATATACAAATATTCCTTGGGTAGTTTACTAATGCCTTTTAGAGTGCCATAATAAGTAGTGCTAATTTTACTTGATGTATGTATTTCAAGATCTACTTAATTGTTACTTCTGCAGGTAAAGTCAGTTTCAGTATTTCTGTTCATCAGACCTGACTGTGATTAGTATTTTTGTGTGTCACGTACACTGAAGTATAGGTATGTCTTTACCTAAATGTAGTCCTTTTACCTATGTTTCAGTCTCCTCTGAGTTTCTGGCTTTTCCTTAGTATATAGACTGTAGATTTGGGGTTTTTTTTAATTAATCTGAATCACAAGAAAACTTTCATTGATTGCATAATCAATGTAAAATAATCACTGGTAAAATGATGAGCATACCCATATTAATTAAAGGCAAGCTAATGGGCTGACAATAAATGGCTTAAATGGTAGGGCTTCTGATTTGGGTATGAACAGTGGCATAATTTATGCTCAGTCAGACTTGTGTTATTCAGCATGCAGGATATCTTGCATGTTGTATCTGAAGTGATCTATTTGGAATGGCAATTTTATTCCACACCTTTTATACCATACATTACTTGTAGCTTACATACTTAGTTTATAGCCTAGCTTTACTGTTCTGAAGCATCATCTGGGAAAAGGAGGTTTTAATCCTATGCCTGACAAACTTGTAAAAAGTGAAGTTAAACTCGGTGTTATGAAACAGTAACACTGTGAAGGCATATGAGACTTAGGCCTCAGCATCATCACTTTGAAGTTATGAGTCCTTTAAGTGCTTTTCTGTATTTGAAGACTTCCCATGTTTCAGGTTATTGCACACCTCAGGGGCACTCAGGAAACATGGAGCTGCCTGGACCTGAGGCATAGTAGCCTGGGAGCAGTACATTTTCCATTACACCTCTTTCGGATGTATTGTTGTTGCTGCTTGTGGGAGGTAACTTCAAAATGAGAAATGGGACACCACTGATTGGTATAAATGGGAGAAGAAGCAGGCTTAGGACTCCAGTTAGTTCCTCAACTAGAATTCTACTTGTCCTGATTTGGGAACAGATGGTTTGTGTTATGTGAGGACATACCTGTATAAGGAGTAGGGCTAAGGCAGCTGTTAATGTTGGTGCAGTATTCAGTGATCCCAAGATAACAGTAATGGTAGAAATATAGACTGATATTACCATTCCTATCTATGAAATTCTGCAAAGGTGTGATTGCTGTGGTAGAGTGCCTCCATTAGCACCTCCCTATGCCTTGCATGTTCTCCTGGGTGCATGAAAGCACAGATCTTCCCTTCGTGTTTCTCACCAGGCAGTCACATCATGGCTAGTTCCACTCATGGTGCTACAGATCAAAATGATCTTCACGTGTGTGGGTGCTGGGTAGGAGGATCATACATTTCACCTAATATGCTATTCCTTTGTTTCCAAAGGACAGTTGCTTCACTGGTTTGATTTGGAATAGAATAGAATAGAATCGTTCCAGTTGGAAGGGACCTACAACGATCACCTAGTCCAACTGCCTGACCACTTCAGGGCTCAACAAAAGTTGAAGCATATTATTAAGGGCATTGTCCAAATGGCTCTTAAACACTGACAGGCATGGGGCATCGACCACCTCTCTAGGAAGCCTGTTCCAGTGTCTGAACACCCTCTTGGTAAATAAATGCTTCCTAAGGTCAAGTCTGAACCTCCCCTGGTGCAGCTTTGAGCCGTTCCCACGCGTGCTATCACTGGATGCCAGGGAGGAGAGATCAGCACCTCCCTCTCCACTTCCCCTCCTCAGGAAGCTGCAGAGAGCAATGAGGTTGCCCCTCAGCCTCCTTTTCTCCAAACCAGACAAGCCCAGAGTCCTTGGCCGCTCCTCACAGGACATGCCTTCCAGCCCTTCCACCAGCTTTGTTGCGCTCCTCTGGAGGCATTCAAGTGCCTTCACATCCTTCCTGAATTGTGGGGCCCAGAACTGCACACAGTACTCAAGGTGAGGCCACACCAATGCTGAATGCAGCGTGATAATCACCTCTTTCACTGGCTCGTTATGCTGTGGTTGATGCACCCCTGGATGCAGTTTGCCCTCTTGGCTGCCAGGGCACACTGCTGACTCCTGTTGAGCCTGCTGTCGACCAGCAGCCCTAGGTCCCTTTCTGCAGGGCTGCTCTCCAGGCGCTCCTCTCCCAATTTATAGTTGTGCCTGGCATTACTCCATCCCAGGTGCAGAATCCGACATTTGTTCTTGTTAAATTTCACGCCATGGATGATTGCCCAATGCTTCAACCTATCCAGATCCCTCTGCAAGGCCTCTTGTCCCTCAAGAGAGTCAACAGCATTTCCCAGTTAGGTATTGTCAGCAAACTTGCTAATGGTGCATTCAACTCCTGCATCCAGATTGTTGATAAATCTGTTGACTAGAACTGGCCCTAGATTTGAGCCCGGAGGAACACTGCTGGTGACCGGTCGCCAGCCAGATGTCACCCCATTCACTACAACCCTTTGAGCTCTGCCATTCAGGCAGTTCTTCACCCAGCACACCGTGAACCTGCTCATCTCACAGCTGGACAGCTTGTGCAGCAGGATTCTGTGAGGGACAGTATCAAAAGCTGTGCTAAAATACAGAAAAACTACATCCACCGCCTTCTCTACATCCACTAGGCAGGTGACCTTATCACAGAAGGATATCAGATTATTTAGGCAGGACTTTCCCTTTGTGAACCCATGTTGATTGTGCCTGATGATTGCATTGTTCTTTAAATGCCTTTCAATAGCACCCGTTATGATCTTCTCCATAACTTTTCCAGGTTCTGAGGTTAGAGTAACAGGTCTGTAGTTTCCTGAGTCTTCCCTTATGCCCTTCTTGTTAGTTGGAATAATATTGGCTAGCTTCCAGTGTGTGGGGACCTCCCCAGATACCCAAGACCTTTGGTAGATAATCGAGAGGGGTCCTGCTGTAACATCCGCTAGCTTCTTCAGTACTCTGGGATGAATCCCATCAGGCCCCATGGACTTATGAACATTCAGCTGATACAGCTGGTCCCTTACAATTTCAGTGTCCACAAATGGAAAGTCACTGTTCCCACAGTTGTGGTCCTCCGACTCAGAGGACCGGGCAGCCCAAGGTCTATTGGTATTACTAAAGACTGAGGCAAAAAAAGCATTGAATGCCTCTGTTTTTCCTTCATCCCTATTTGTCAGGTGATGATCTTCAACAAGTATCGGTCCGATGCTTTCCTTAGACCTCCTCTTGCTATTAACGTACTTAAAAAAACTTTAAAAACTTAAAAAACTTTTGTTTCTTACCTGTAGAGTTGGCTGGCTGATGAGTTGACAGAGTGTGAAATCTGTCTTTTGTAAGTCTTCCATTTATTTCAGCTGCAGGTTAGAAAAAAACCCCACAATTACTCCAGCAGACATAATTTTTTACTTCAAGCTAAAGAAAATCTTAATGGTTTATGGAAGCTTTCAAATAAGTGGTATTTGTTTAATGTTATCATCATCATTTATTCTGCTACCAGAATGAAAGGGGCTCAGCCCCTTGTACTGTGTGTATTTTACTCTTTACTTCTCTCTGTAAATATCCCTTGTCACTGTCATGTAGGAAGCATCAAGCATTTTTTAGGTACAATGCAGTCTGTCCTGCTGTGGTTCAACATATGGAGATAGGATAGTACCCTAGAAATCGTTTTTGGACAAAGGATTCCGGGGTCTAACAATTGCAAAAGCAGTCTGCATTGCAAGGGAGACAAATAAAGTAAACTACTGTCTCCTTTTAATACATGACGTAGGCATTCACTTAACAGTTGGTATTACAGTAATGTCCAGAGTTAACAGCTGGTGTGGCCCCGGCATTCTGGAAATCCACCTATCTGTAGACATAATGAGGATTTTTGGTGACCTTCTTGTGAAGTTCACTCTTACGAGTATGTAACAAAACGCATGAGTTTGGGAGCGGGGCTTATTCCTGCATTTGTCTGAGGAGTCTTTATTTGCAGATGCGGTCCCGTTGAAACTAAAGGCTTTATTATCCTAGGATAGTATCATAGGATGTAAGGATGCACAGGATAAGATTCCTTCTTTTGGGCTCAGACATGTCAGACACTATCTTTCTTTGGGAAGGGGAATCTTCTTCTGAAATTTATTAATGAATATCTTTCAAAGATAAAGGAGTTTGGAGTCTTCTTGTTAAATGCATGTTTTCTAACTACTCTGTTTTCAGCTGGGGATATTTTTGCATAGTAAGGGATTTACTCATGGTCAGCTAGATATGACTGGCCATTGCCAGAGGCAATTGAATTTGATGGCTGAATAATGATTTGGTAACTTAGGACAAATCCTGCTTATAATGGAAGCAGTGGAGCGTGAGAAATGCAGGCACAGTTATATCCAGTGCACGAAAGCCAGGTACGTTGCATTTTCAGTTGTTATTTATTTATTTATTTATTTAAATTCAGTGTTTAGGAAACAATGAAGAAAAGCTGAGTGTCAGAGAACGTGCTTGATGAATTTCACTTCAGCTCTCCTCTTACCTTGTGATTGCAGTACTTAACTTACATAGGATGTGGTCATATGAGATGTATGACAAATTGATTTTTTAATAACCTGGTGAGTGTGCTTGTGTTGTATGGTGTAATGAGTTATTATCTTTAATGACTAAAGGACTATTAGTACCCAAGTTGAACTGATGTTAGAACTAATTTTATTTTGAAATCTAATTTGTTAGGTGTTAGGACAGGAGCTGAATACATTAAAATAATATTATTAATTATAGCAAATATACCTTCTTAAAATAAGATGAAGTCTTGTAGATAACTCTTGCTGAGTTCAATGGACCAAGATACAGCTTATTCTGACTGATCTTCCTCCCAGATACATAACTGAATGTACTAGTGCTGTCTGTCCAGCACAAGTGCGTTTCTGTCTTCTCTATAAATACTATTTTATGGTGTATTTTTGAGATGATAGACTGAAGCTCGTCAGAAGGTAGATGTTGAAGTAGTTCAGTTTTATTTTGTTCTGATTTATATTTTCCTCCACATTCTTTTTGGTTCTCAGATATGAAAGTAGTAGAGGTAGTATGGTTGTCTGTAGTTTTTACTGCTTGCCTTGAAAGTGGATTCCATCCAGCTGGTTCATGCAGCCAGCTGTTGCAGTTGTGCTGAAAGGTATAACCTTTGCCATCTGTGACAGCTGTGAATTTTGCAAAAATCTTTTTAATCATGTTTATGGACTGTAAATGTGTTCTTTGCAGGTTGGAATTCCAAACCTGAGAAAATAATTAGCTATAAAAGTTACAGGTTCCATATGAACCTCTTATTCCTTTTTAATGGCTCTCACTACATTGTCATCTTGGGCTTTTTTTCCAGCTTCATTTTTTTGCAGCTTTTGGTGCCATAGAAAGGTGATAGAAAAGACTGAGGAGAGAGAAGCATATCAAATGTATTCATATAGCATCATAAAAGAAATCTTTTTATTTTTAATATTTGTGGCAGTTATTTTTTAAGTGACTCATGACAGTATGCAACAGCTTTCTAGGTATTTTGCCCCTTTCCTCCTACCGGTATGGGAAGTTCTCGTTTAACATCATCTGTGTGTAAAAGACGATTCATAGAAATAAGGTTTCAGACTATGTCTTTGTGGGTGTGGGGTTTTTTTGCTAGCTGATGTATCATTTCCAATGAAATTTCAATATAAGAAAACAACCTAAAATCTTCTGCCTCTACAAAAGTGGCTTCTGCTATGTATTTACGTATCGAAAATACAGAGTAATTAAGTAGATTTTGGCAAGAGAACCTTACATTAAATAATTAGAAAGGACTTTCCATTCCACAAATTTGAGTGATTACAGTTACATAATAAGCTTGTCATAGCATGAAGAATTTATGTAGGAATTCACTAGTGAAGCTGTAGTTGATTTCCAGTGAATCTGAAGTAGCTAAAGTGGGTACTCCGAATTCACGCAGCTGCAGTGGGTGTGTTACCCCATTTCTTTTCAGTAGCATTGTCAAGTGCCTATTGCAAAAGTGGGTACCATAAAAATAATTAGTGCTATATGATATAAGTGAAGCTTGTTTTCTGTATTAATGGTTAGCTTTTTATGACAAAATGAAATTAAAGTGCTAGAGTAGAAACAAATCCATCTTGTGTGTCTAAAAAAAGTCTTATATTTTAGTCACCTACTTTATGACACCTTTAAAATGGTATTATTTATGAATTTGTGGAGTGGAATTAAACATTTTTAATTCTTACTTATTATTTAATTACAGAAAGTATCACACTGCTTTTCCTTACAGTGGTTATTTCTTGACTTTGTTGCTGCAGTATGTCTCAACTTCAGAATCTCAAAATGTTTCCATGAAAGATAACATGAAAAATTATCTAGTCCCTTCCAGAATAAGCATGGGAATCTGATTAGAAGACAGACAATGGATGGGGGGGGAAGCAAAGCGCTGGGGGGGTAACAGTATAACTCAGGTCTGATTTGGCTGCTTTTCAAAACTTCCATTTTGGGGAAAAGCCATTACTGCTTCGTCCTACAGAGAACGTAAAACATAAGAAAATATCCCTTTCTGGTATGTCGCACTTCAGAATTAAATAGTTTTCATGGTTCAGTGTGTGTGTAGAACTCCGCTTCAGCTCTGGTAGTCCAAGGTGGTTTAATTTCAGTCTTGCTAAACAGTGACAATATTTATCTTCTGGTTATACTACCAGTGCAGCTGTTGTGACACATTTGCCTAACCCCACTGCATAAATGCAGTAACTACGGCAAGAGCACAGGCGTATTCAGTAGCTCTCGGAAGGAACTCCAGGTCTGTGATGAGGGACACAAGGGAGGGATGATGTTGCCACAGCCTGCCTTTCTGTCCAGGGTAGAGTTCTTAACTTCCTAATGGCAATTCCCTTCCCTCTCCTTGACCTGGCACTTGGGATCTCCTCTGCACTATCTGAGAATTGTTGACAGCTCATGTTTCTGTGTACTAGCTAATTACCTTAGTAAAAGGCAAGCGGTTTCATTCTCTCTTATGCAAACCAGTCACATAATGTGTGTTGAGGGGACAGAGGAGTGAGGCAACACGCTTGTAGTGTAGTATTCAAGAAGGGAAATGGAAAAAGTTGACTGCCACAGAGCAGCAAAAACAGAATAATGGGGTAGTAGGAGGACTGCAGGGGAGAAACAGAAGATTTGGATGGTTTAAAAGAAAAGAGGAGGGAAAATATGAGGAAGAAAAGGGCAGCATTGGGAAGAGGCTGAGAACATGGAAGGAGAAGGGAAGGGGTCAACATCTTCCTTTTCCCATTGTTTTCTTGAGGTTGCTTCTCCAGGAGATAATTCAGCTATCAGACCTTCAGCTTGCGTTTAGCTGGCATGCCTTTAGGTTACGCTTTCTAACTGGCAACGTCAAACACACATCATTTTTTCCCCCCATAAAGCTTAATAAGAAAACAAACCCCACCATGCACTATAGTTGCACCCAGCATCCTCACTGCTGGATTCATTGGTTTGATGGTTTAACTACACTATTTTCATTTCAGCCTCCGGTTGTCTTTTGATTTGAAAAGCTGGGAAGGGAGGAGCAATTACTGGGTTGTGACTGAGGTTAGCTTCACAACTCTGGTGTCTTGCAGCTCTGCTCTAATCCTTCACCATTTTGTCAGCTGGTTCTCTCTTTCAGATGCTGAGCTCTGGCACTTCTAAAAGCCGTGTGTTTTTCTGTAATCTGTTTCCCTGTATCCATATCTGTGTGCTGTCATCTGTAGTTAACTCTTTTGTTCACAACTTGCTATGCCTACTGCCATGAAGTGGCCAGACTTGGTTGTTCTTTTCTTGCATCAAGCCCATTGCAGCCTCAGAGAATAGCTTTGTCTATTCCCAGTCTTCCCTTTAGCTGCTCTCTCCCTCCTTCCTTTTTCAATTTTGAACTCTCTGCACATGCTGTTTCCTTTTACAGTCCTATCAGCCAGTGTTCACCAGTAGGGTTTGATACGAATTATGTGGTATTTTGCTGAACACTGTTATTTATACTTGCTGTGCCAATGCTGTTGATGTATGTAGAAATGAAGACAGCATTTCTGCCTTAGTCCAAGTCAGACACACAGATAGAAAGACAGTATACCTAACATTTACTTCTCTTTCAGTGGCACATAAATTTATTGCTTATCACATCATTAGTACCACCTTCTTATTCAAAATTAATAGAAAAAGGACCAGGTAGAAAATCAAATGTAGAACTCCCTATTTTTTTTTAAGAAAGCAGGGTTGTTTGCAGAGAAGAAAGGGCTTTGTGCACAGAGAGTATGTGTTCATATGTCTAGTGTGATTTTAAGTGTAGAATTATGAATACAAGCGTGTGTATGCACAAACTGTATTCTGTATTGCAGGCAAACTCTGAACATGTGAACACTTCAGGAGGGGAGAGCAGTAGTTGCCTCGCTCTACATTTTCTTCGTGGCTAGACTCTGCTGTAATTCCAATTCCCTGCAGGAATGACTCTCCATTTCTTGCTGATAACCCACGTGTGTAATCTAATGGTTGGACTTGTACCTAAACATCTGAGAGGAGCATTAATAATTCACAGGAATTTAACTGGGAAAGCTCTCTTTATTAAAGCATGTCCCTTTTACTCACTTCATGGAAGAAAAAGAGTCTGCAAGGGACTTGTGTGCTTTCTTAGCGTCATTGCTGCTCATTGTGAATAATTCGTATGTAATTTAAACCCTATAGTTAAGCTCTTCTAAAGCATCCATGCTGAAAGACTGCTGTTTGGTGGTGTGAAAAGAAATAAATTGGACCGAATTTTTACAAAGTGGATTGTAATGTTGTGGCTTATACAGCTGTTAAAAAGGTTTAACTGCAGTCATTGGTATACATACCTACACTGCTGGGGCTGAACAAACAATCAGAGCCCTGGCAAAACATGGAGCATGGTCTCTGGTTGTTGGGCAGCATTATAACCCTGGAAAGACAGGAAGCTTCGGGCGAAGGAGTGCTTCAGCAGAGTGTTTTCCACTGTGACTGTTAAATGGGGCAGCCATGCAGGTGGTCTTGTTCCAACAACAAAGACAGAGGAGGAGCTGAAATGTCAGAGTCAGCTGGTAGCTTTTCACATGTAATAGCACAGCCACAAATCCAGCAAAACATCAGCGCTAACCTCAAGACCACCAGAAACGGGCTTTGGGAAGTGAAAGACAGTCCTGTGATGAAGCTGAAAGGAATGGCTTGTATAGGCTGTTTATAGAAGGGTTGAAAGCTGCTTTTTTCTCTCACCTCCCTCCCTTTTTTGAAGTAAGAGTGCCTACCATGCTGAGATAAGGGTGAGACACCCGTGCGGTAAGGAGGTAGGATACAGTCTGGTACAGAGTCCTCTGCCGTTGTGTCTTTCTCCCTCTTTCTCCTCCCTGGTGACTAGCGCAGGCAGTGGGATCAGTGAAGAGTTTGGCTGCTTGTTTGGGAAGATGTGTTGGGTGAACACTTGAATTTTGGCTAAAAGGTAACTGTGTGAAGAGAAGCACAGGATATACAAGGAAGATATAGTATGACTAAAAGACCACACAGTCCCAATTCTTCTCCTAATTCTTTGTGGTTTTTTGCATCCTGGATTCTTAGCTTAGGGTTTGGTTGGTTGGGGTTTTTTTGTCTATGAAAAAACTATGAAAAAATACCACTATCATTCTAAGAAAAAATGGATGTCCCAAAATGTGCCCAGCATTCAAGCTCAATTTTTAACTGATGATCCTCAATTCCTCCCTCCATTTTGCAGAATGACAGAATTCCTTCACCCTCAGGTCACCAAGGTCATCATGGCTCTGCAGTTTTCCAGCGCTCATTATCTACCACTTCTTTGATAGAAATTGCTGTTACTTCCATTTCCTTCACCTTCAAAGACAAAATACATCTTAAATTTAACCTCTTTGCAGCGGCCTGATAAAACTGGATTCCTAATTCTGTTTCTATTGACTAATGGGTAAATGAGATTTTCCTTTCTCTTTTTTAGTAAGCCTTCCACGTTCTGAGTAGACCTCTCAGCTGTGCATATATCATCCCTCCTTTATGAATTTGTTGTGTTATTGTGACCCCATTTTCACTGGCATTACTCATCACAAAGCATAGAGTTAGCTTAATTTAAAGAAAGAGACACTTGCTTAAGGAAAAAGAAATAAAAACCATGAATTTCTTAATGCAGTGCTTTTGCCACATTTCATTAACAAAGGTGAAACATGAAGACTAGAAAGTAAATAATACATAAATAGTTAGGAAAGGTTAGGGGAAAAGCAATATAAAGAGACTCGTACAATAAATAAGTGTAAGTTTAGTTGCACTGTTGAATTGATTTTCATGTCTAGGAATTTTTCAAGTAAAATATTGGCTGAGATTTCCAGGCCTGGGTGCCTAGTGAGGCACCTCAGCTCCAGGATTTGGGAAGCCAAGCTGCCAGCCTGCAGCCCCAGCTTATGTTAGCTAGTGAGCAGTATGTCACAACAAGAAGCCCTCTACATTTTGGTGGCTAAAGAGGGAATGAAAAACAATTTGCCACGCGTTTGCCTTAAGCTTTAAAAAAAGTCCAGCCTGATACATTGATTTATGTTTAAATAAATAAATAAGCAAACATTCCGTGCATATGTCATCAGCTGAGATTGCTGTGCCACACTGCCATTTTCCATTTTGGGAAGATTATCATCTTGGCATTCAAATTCAGTATTCAATTTACTGCCCAGTCTGACCAACGAGATCTGTCCATGTGGAACAGCTGCCAACCCAGTTAACCCCTGTTCTGTTTTTGTGCATTAGAAAGGAATAATCACTCCCATTTGTCTTTATTGTAACTCACTTTAATTCGTTTCTGCCCTCTCCTTCAATCTGTCAGTTTTATTACTAGATTGAATGTTAAGCCTAAGCTCCTTGGCAATATCCCAATTTTAAAGATACATTTTTACGAGATGGGTGTAATTTTTTAAATAAATGAGAGAAAAACCAAAACCTCTCTTTTCCTTTAAAAACAAAATTCTGCTCTGAGATTGAGTGAGTGTACACTGCTCCCACCAGAGAGCTTTCTCTTATTCTTTCTGCAGCATAATTTTTCTGATTTTTTTTTTTTCCTGCTCTGGCTCATGCCAGTTTAGAAGTGAGAAAGAAATTTGTTTTAATATTTTTAAAAGTTTGTAGCTCAGACCAATAGGATTCTTAATCGGCAGCATACAGTATGTTAGCACAGAGTACTATTTTTGAGTATGGCATTGTTGTGGTTTAGCCCCAGTCAGCAACCAAGCACCACACAGCCACTCGCTCACCCTCCCCCCCGGTGGGACGGGGGAGAGAATCCAAAGAGCAAAAGTAAGAACACTCCTGGGTTGAGATAAGAACAGTTCAATAATTAAAATTATAGTAATAGTAATAATGATAATAATAAAAAGTTGTAATGAAAAGGAAGACAATGAGACAGAGAGAGAGAAACAAAACCCAGGAAAAACAAGTGATGTAACTGCTCACGGCCCACCAACCGATGCCTAGCCAGTCCCTGAGCAGTGATCGCTGCCCCTCGGCCAACTCTCCCCAGTTTATACACTGAGCATGACGCCATATGGTGTGGAATATCCCTTTGGCCAGTTTGGGTCAGCTGTCCTGGCTGTGCCCCCTCCCAGCTTCTTGTGCAGCTGGCAGAGCATGGGAAGCTGAAAAAGTCCTTGACTAGTGTAAGCATTACTTAGCAACAACTAAAACATCACTGTGTTATCAACATTATTCTCATACTAAATCCAAAACGCAGCACTATACCAGCTACTAGGAAGAAAATGAACTCTACCCCAGCCGAAACCTGGACAGGCATTTTGAAATATGTATTGCTAGAGGATTATTTCTCACTTTGGTTGGCTTAACCTCTCCATAGTTGCCATGAACATAATTTATGCATACAAAATTTTAATTACTAATGAAGCTGAGCCCAGCCTTTCCTTATTGGAGTAAAGGACCAAGAAAGAGAGAGAGAATGCTTGTTCAGCATACGCTTCCCTGACACGGGACAGGTTTCGTTTTGCTGGCATTTCACCTCTGAGTGCAGTGCAGGGGGGAGAGAGAGACTCAGCTTCCAGTGTTCATTGCTGCAGTTTATGTCACCCACTAAATATAGAACAGAATTCTGCCAAGCGACACGGTAATTCCTATGTGAAAATAGATGCTGTGCTCCGCTGTCAGGCTAGCAGCTGCTTGCTTTGATATATAGGCTTCACCGGGGAGGCAGTCACATGACCTTGGTATAAAACTGTCCAATTCCTTGTAAAAGTTCTCTGTATTTTCAGTGAGTGTCAGCAAATGAAGCCAAGCAGCTTTATGTCATGAAAAGAGCAGGAAACAATCTGTGATACCTTTTGGTATGGATTAACCTATTAATTGGCTTTCTGGTTCGTTTTTTAAGTTGCTGGCCTTTAAAAACTGATAGTGATCATCTGTCTATGCTCAAAACCAATGTAGTGTCTTTGACTTTTTTGGAGTGGTGAATTGCAGAGGTTATTGGCATTGCAGTTGTAACTGCTCATGGTTGACCGAGAACGTGTCATGTGAGATGATATGTTGGTCTTTGTGCTGTGCCGTCTGATGCCCAAGGTTCATTTGTACAGGACTCACTCAAAGACTCGCTTCTTAGACGAAGGGAGGATCCTGCTTCTTTTCAAAGATACTTTTGGCATTGAAGGAGAAACCTTTCTCTGTTCTTTGCTTCAAAGAGATGCAACAATTATGAAGAGCCTGAGAAGTCTGCTACTGTTTGTCTTAGAAATGAGTTGAATAATGAAACGACATGAGTTGAATAAATAACACTCTAACAGAATGCAAAATAATGAAACTTGATAGAGAAGGGAATCTGTAGTTTTTCTTCATCTTGTGCCACAGCATGTGGCAAATCAATATGCAAAACACTTGAAACACCAAAAGTTCCCAAATGCTGCTCTTGTGGTGCATGCTTTTGCTGTGGAACTCAGTGCTATAAGATGATATAAACACCAAAGGATTCAAAGACAATTTGGGCTGCTCTGTGGTAAGACTACCCACTGGTCAAATATCAGAGGAAAAGAAAATCTCACTTGCTTTGTGACTTGATCTGATCTTTGTTTCCAGGGAGTCAGTTGACATTCTTAAAGTAACTTTCATGGGTGCATTTTGCTTATTGGGCCTCCTTTGGATCTGTCTGGTTTTCACACATTGTCAAAGGCAAGCTACTGGAGTGGTGGGGACTTAACATTTGATGTAGTACGGCAGTTCTTCTGTGGCAGAATCCTAGAAATGATGCTACTGAATTTGGAATAACAAATATGATTGGCAATTTAACGCATGCTTTCACGTTGCCATATGGCATCACTTCATGTCCTGGTAGCTGCTGATCCTACTTGGAGTTGCCCAACCTCTGTGGGGTAGTTTCAAAGTACTTCAGTCACTGATCATGCCTAAGTCCTGAGCTGTTGATATTAATAGGGGAAAGGCTCTTGTCTTCTTAGGCACCAGGAATTGCTGTTAGGGGCAATCTAGACTGAGCCTGTTTCCATTAACCTGCTTGCAAGTAGTGGTTGTGCAGCTTCAGTAGCATGGAGTTATCTAACACAAGAAGAATACCATGGCCGACTAAAGTACTGTCAAGCTGCAACATCACTGTTCTTTAACCAGGGAGAAACAGAGGTGACATCTGGAGCAGAATCCTCCTACCAGCTATGAAGCAATGCTTTCACAGTATCATGCACTTGCCTCGTGATGTCCTCTTGCATTTATAAAATGGTCCTGTGTGTATATTTTAAAATAGCACTAATTAAGAGGGATCTTAAAAGACCATGAGGGAATAAATATCATTCAAATACCTTTGTGAGAAAGCATGGCTCAGAGGTTTTACTGCTAAAGTGCAATGGAAAAGAATACTGAATAAAGTATAGTTGTTTTGAGAATCTGTCTTTACAGTCTCACTGTAAATAATTTGGAGCCTTTGTCTCTCTCATAGGACTCTTTTGTGGGACTTGTGCATGTCAGGGAGCAGTAAGAATGGGTTGCTCCACAAGGGGAGGTGAGCTAGGAGCTTTCGTCTTAGTGGCAGGACTAGCGCAAACTAAACATTTGAGAAACAGAACTAACAACATACTAGCAAGATACCAAGTGAGCTGTAGATGCAGATACTGAAACCATTGTGAACACGCTTGGGATTGTAAGGATTGTAACTTCACAGAAGAGCCAGCAGTTAATCATTTCATAAAAGGAGGAATGACATTAAGGAAAAAAAATCCTTGCATTCTTGCACTGGAGCCTTCAGTTTTGTAGGCTCTTAAAAGCTAGTGGGCGTCACTTCCATCACGTAACTTACTTTTAGTCAGTAAGTGTATATATAGAATATAGTAAAAGCAGCTTTAGCTGCAAGAATTCAGGGAGGCTGACAAAGTTAAAAAAAATTTTTTTTGCTCTTGTCTTCCATTCTGTATTGTATAGGCAGAAAGTGAAAAATCAGGATTATTTTTCCTTCTTAAAAATAAATGCCTTGACATTAACTTTTGACAAACTAAGGCTCTGATGACTCTGATGTTGGTTGCTATTGTTGATTGTCTTTAAAGATGCTGGAATTTTCTGACTTTCTCCTTGGCTGAGGAGAAAATGCGGAGCTATTAGAAAGGGGACCTTTTCCTCAGCCCATTTACAATGAATTAGTTAAGCAGATGTTAACAAAACGAAATAATGGTTAGACATTGAAATGTTCTTAGATCTACGGCTAAGAATTTCGTTGACCTTTGTAATGGCCATCTCCTGTCATCTGTGTGAATCTACTGAAATAAAAAGTGTAATCTCACTTTTTAATTATGTGCACACAGATTGTTTGCGCATGCACAAAACAGACACAGGGATAGATTAATTTTTTGTTGTTGTTTTTGACAAAGCATATGGCTTGCTCATTATGGATGCATATGCCTGTGTGGACAGAGGGGTGAAAGAGGAGATGGGAAAAGGACACCAGCTGGTTGGTTTTTCTTGACCTGTGTTTGGACTATCCTGTTGCAATAACGCTTCTGCTCTAACCCACAGACATTTCTGCACTTTCCTAAATTTTACAGAGAAGATTGCAGGTGTACACTTCAATCATCTGTCATTGCAAGAAGACTGAAAAAATACTTTGCTTATTATTGTACAGGAATAGCTGGTGGATGGAATGAGGAAGCCTGAAAGTAAGGCTAAATATCAGCTTCATTGAGATGCAGTACTTGGCCAGGTTTAGAACTGAGGAAGTTAGTAAATTACATTATTGAATCTGGTCCACATGTTTTTTAGTCTAAGTCATTCTTACTCATTTAAAAAACTGTATTTCCACACCTGAACTGTGCAGAATGATCCACGTTGGAAAAAATTGTTGCTATTGTCACCAGTATTCAGTCTTTGAACAGGACTAAGATCATGGGAATGACTCACAAAGGTAGTAGACAGTTCAACCTTGAAGTAACAACCAGACAATCTTAGATCTAAACACGTGACCTTGCTTTCTTGCACCATGGGTACCACAAGCTTTCAGGTAACGTTTTCTTCCTGTGAACTGGAATACTATTCTCAGCTTGTGCAGGTTTACTCCTGTGCTCAAGCGTGAGGGCTTCAGTAGTAGTAGTGGCCAACCTGCAGCTTTCTCTCAAGCAGTTCCTGCACTCAGTCTGTGTCCGACGGAGGGGTACAGTCATTTGAATCCCAAGCTATGGTGGCTGGTGAACTAGCAGGGGCTTCTGGGGCTGAAAATGCCAGGGACCTAGCTCTGCATTCAGAAATGGGGCACTGGGATTCCTTGGACCCTGCTGCCAGCACTTACCTGTCAGTGCAAAGCTAGGGTCCTTGCCCCTCTTACCATCTCCTTCTTCTGCTCTGATTTCTTTGAGTTTTGTATTATGTATCTTTGCATTATGAAAAATTTAGTATGAAGAGGACCAGGAAGGCTGGCCTCCTTCCCTCCTTTCTGTGACCCTGTTGAAGTCAGCAGAAGCTATGCTATTGATTTCACTGTAGCCCGTATTTTATCCTTTCTGTTTAAGAAAAGAGTTCATGTTCAGCCTCATTTACCACTTAATTTTTCCCATTATAGTCACAGCTAAATGTTCTATCTCTAGTTTGTTGCTATTCAGGAAACAATGGGTCAGTTTCTTGTTTTTTATGAGGAAATTAAGATAGAAATGAATGGGATATTTTGAAGTCTTTCTCATCTGTGTAGCTTATTTTCCAGGCCTAGAGATTTCAGATACTTATGACAGATTTTCACACACATGCATATATGGCAATGACAATGAGATCAAAAGGACAAGTTCAGAAACAAGTTTAGAATAATGGATTTGAATGTAGTACCTTCCTAAAATGAACTTCTGCCAGTTTCCCCACACACAAAACACATGTGATCTCTGGATTAGGTGAGCCAAGCCTTAATTTAATCTGAAAGTGTAACCTAAAAACTGTTTGGGAAGTGATTTACAGTATGTATTTATTAAAGACACTAGTCTTTTCCTAACAAAAGTATTCCTTAAGGCTTTTTGCCATTCTCAAAATCAGTGAAATGACTGCATTAATGTTAGGTGTGAGCCACTGCCACCTTTATCGAAGAAATAGTTAGGCTTCTTCAAACATTTCACCTTCTTACAAGGAATGTTAGAAAATGAACTAAGAAACCATCCTGCCCTAGAAACTTCTCTGGAATTTATGGAGGAAATAGGCTTTGAAAATTTTTGCTGCAGCAGAGGAATCACCGTGTACAGCTTGTCACCAAGAAAGGATTCATTTAGCCAGAAATTAATCCTGAGCTCTCTCCTTATAAATATACTCGGACAGATCTAATTCTTGTCAGGCACAAAGCAAGTGATGCATAAACAAAGAATCCCAGCACATTTAATTTATGCTCACTAGGTCTGTTTCATTTCTGACCTCCATGTTCCTTTAATGTTTTATGTAGTGTCAGCTATTCAATTTGAATTCTTAGTGGCCATTTTTAGTTTCTACCTTTTTTGCAGAGGTTACTGAAAAAATGGGAGAACTGTCTCTGGTGGTTCAGTTTAAACTTGGCTGCACACCCACTGGCAAGTGGTTTAGTATGTGCACAAAAAAATCTGCATGGGCTGAGAATGAAAGGAGAAATCTTTAAAATGGCTTTGGAAAACAGCATAGAAAAATGTTTGGTTCAGAGTGGCAAGGCAGAAAAAACATTATTACTGCATAAAAACGTGGCTCTGTGTTTAGCAAATTGTTCTTCTTAAGGATTTTCCAACAGCAGGCTGGCTATGCTGGCCAATAAAGCAGAACTAAAAGACCTCTAAGTTGGTGTTGGTCTGAGCCACTAAGTCCACTTACAACATGGCACAGGCCTCCTGGCTCATGTCTAGAGTCAGTCTAGCTTTTCAGCTGCCTCTTCTAAATTTAGGACATAGGTTCCCCGTGCACCCAGTTTCAGAGTTAGTTTGCCTAGACTGTGCTATCATTGTACAACCAGTGTACTGAAAAGTATCTTGAATTTTCTTCTGGCATGGGGTGAGGGGAGGGGAATGAGGAATAAACAGAAAGTAAGTGTACTTGACTGAACGGTCTGCCACATATGTGCCTATCCACATCTGTACTTTGGTTTTGCACAACTTTGGGGCAATAGATTAAATGTTTGAGGAAGTTAACATGCTTATAGTGTGATTATGAAGATGCTTTGCTAGTTCAAAGATCTTCTAGTTTTAGAGGTCAAAGAAGGCGATACACCTAGCTCAGATTGTGGACTGACTAGTCTGAGGTCATATGACATGACAGGAGACAAATTACAAGTTGAGTCTAAGAATGCTGTGTGCCTGACGTAATTGCTATATAGTCTCTACCGTGACATTTGGGTTGCATTTCTTTGCAGCAATTACCTTGTTCTTTTTGTGTTGCTTAAAAGAGGTCAGAGCAAGAATGACAACATGACTAACAAAGACCTCAGGTTTGGATAGATGGCAAGTTGAATATCAGTCAACAGTGTGCCCTGGCAGCCAAAAGGGCCAG
>WAAD01002620.1:260-38818 GCA_013389945.1 Fregata magnificens
GAAACATACCCTGTAAACCATGCCACTGCCCGAAACACCATTTTAGGCCTTGAAAGGAAAATTCTGTGGTGACATGGTACCCCGGAAAGAATTGAATCAGACAATGGGACTCATTTCCAAAACAACCTCATAAGCTCTGGGCAAAGAAACATGGCATTGAATGGGTGTATCATATCCCCTATCACCCACAAGCCTCTGGAAAGACTGAGAGATATAATGGACTGTTGAAGACTATGTTGAGAGTGTTGGGCAATGGGGCATGGAAACACTGGGATACGAATTTAGCAGAAGCCACTTGGCTGGTTAACAGTAGAGGATCTGCTAACCGTCCTGGTCCTGCCCAAACAAAACCCCTACATACGGTGGGAGGAGATAAGGTCCCCATAGAGCACACAGGGAAGTGGCTGAGGAAGGCGGTGTGGATTGCTCCTCCCATGGGAAAAGGCAAACCCATTCGTGGGATTGTCTTCGCTCAAGGGCCTGGGTGTACTTGGCAGGTAATGCGGAAGCATCAGGAGACCCGGTGTGTGCCTCAACGAGATTTAACCTTGGGGGAAAAAGAATCTCTGATGTGAGCTGTATGTTGTAGGAAGTAATGTAGCAGGAACGACCTGAAGCGACAAAGAGTGAGCTTTGCAAGGAACCGGGAGAGCGCAATGATGAACCAAACCAAGCTGGTACAGGCGCCCAACAACTGAACATGCTACTTCTCCTGTCCTGAACACCTATCTTGCCATATGGGGCCCAAGTCATAGCCTGTTCTTATAAACATTTGAAGGAGTGGAGGAAGACCATGGAATGGGAGAATAATACCTATCTGTTAAGGGACAGGAGACAGTAGTTCATGAGAATGTATAAATCTGCGTGTCGGCTATAAAGATGGTTTATGTATGTAGTATAAGCTGTATTGGTAAGAAGGGATTTCAGTAATGAGAATTAAATACAGTGGGATGGTTAGAAGATATATAAATGTCTTAAATTATGTGGGACCTGAGCATGACACAAATGGTATGGAATAAGGGGTGGAGGTTGTACTGGGTCTGGCTGGGATGGAGTTAACTTTCCCCATAGCAGCCCACATAGTGCTGTGCTTTGTATTTGTAACTAGAAAGGTGTTGATAACACATCAGTGTTTTAGCTACTGCTAAGCAGTGCTCCCACATCATCAAGGCCGTCTCTCCAACATTCCCTTCCCTCACCCCCAAACGTCAGTAGGCTGGGGGTGGGCAAGAGCTTGGGAGGGGACATAGCCAGGACAGATGACCCAAACTGACCAAAGGGATATTCCATACATTATGACATCTGCTCAGCAATAAAAGCTAAGAGAAAGGAGGGGAGTATGAGCATTCATTATTAAGGCAATTGTCTTCCGGAGCAACCGCTACAAGTACTGAGACCCCACTTCCCAGGCAGTGGCTGGACATCACCTGCTGATGGAAAGTAAAGAATAAATATTTTTCTTTTCCTTTCCTTCCACGTGCGGCCTTTGCTTTTGCTTTATTAAACTGCCTTCATCTTGTCCCATGAGTACTTTTTCATCTTATTTTCTTCCCCGCTGTCCTGCTGAGGAGGGGACTGATAGAGCAGCTGTGTGGGGACCTGGCAGCCAGCCAAGCTCAACCAACCAGAAAGACCATACTGCCCCACCCCTCCATTCTGTCTCTCCTCCCGCACGGTGAAGGCACTCAGTGGCTGACACGGGGTCCGGGGGCTGCTGCCCCTCGCAGACCCAGGGAAGGCAACTGGTGGTGACTGTTGGCAGCAGGGTTCGGTGGCCGATGGCCCGATCCCCATACTTGCTCCAGCATGGCCTTACCCACAGCCACCATCCCTTCAGGAGTGAACCTGAGCCAACATGTCCTTACCCATGGCTGCAGTCCCTCCAGGGGCGTACCTGCTCTGTTGTGGTCTTATCCATGGCCACACACTTTGAGGAGCTCCAGTATGACCTCATGCACAGCCACCGATGCTTCAAAGTGTACCTGCTGCAGCATGGACTTGTCCACAGCTGCAGATGCTTTGAGGCGTACCTTCTCCAGCGTGGACTTATCCTTGGGCCACAATCCCTTCAGAGGTGTGCCTGCTGTGGCACAGACATAACCACAGCCACAGACGCTTTGGGGTGTCCTGCTCCTGTGTGAACTCATCCACAGGTCACAGTCCCTTTGGCTCGAGTTCACAGTGGAGTTCCAGCCTCTCCAGTACAGCAGCACAGAAACAGCGGCGATGCCCTGGCCGTCTGCCAGCCCAGGCACATGGTCATTGCTGTTATCAAAATGTTCCCAGGCACAGCAGCGTAAGATGATCAGCAGTACAGCAGTACAGCAAGCAGCAAAAGCAAAAAGCAACGACTAACGAGCACTAGACTCTAATACAGAGTGAGGCAAGCAAGCCCCATGGCAAGCACAGGAGCCTGCCCATTGAGGGCAGACTTTGGCCTGTTTAGGGGCCTGGTTGACAGAGTCCCTTGGGAGGCAGTCCTGAAGGGCAAAGGAGTCCAGGAAGGCTGGACATTCTTCAAGGCGCAGGAGCAGGCCATCCCCATGTGCCGAAAGACGAACTGGCGGGGAAGAAGACCAGCCTGGCTGAACAGAGAGCTTTGGCTGGAACTCAGGAGAAAAAGGAAAGTTTATGACCTTTGGAAGAAGGGGCAGGCAACTCAGGAGGACTACAAGGATGTCGTGAGGTTATGCAGGGAGAAAATTACAAGGGCCAAAGCCCAACGAGAACTTAATCTGGCTACTGCCATAAAAGACAATAAAAAAGGTTTCTATAAATACATTAACAACAAAAGGAGGGCTAAGCAGAATCTCCATTCTTTGTTGGATGGGCGGAAAATTAGTGACAAAGGCTGAGGAAAAGGCTGAGGTACTTAACGCCGCCTTTGCCTCAGTCTTTAATGGTAAGCCCAGTTTTTCTTGGGGTACCCAGCCCCCTGAGCTGGAAGACAGGGACGGGGAGCAGAATGAAGGGGGAAGGTTATGGAGCAGATCATCCTGAGTGCCATCACATGGCACGTACAGGACAACCAGGTGATCAGGCCCAGCCAGCATGGGTTTATGAAAGGCAGGTCCTGCTTGACTAACCTGATCTCCTTCTATGACAAGGTGACCTGCCTAGTGGATGAGGGAAAGGCTGCGGATGTTGTCTACCTGGACTTTAGTAAAGCCTTTGACAGTGCAAGCACAGGAGCCTGCCCATTAATAGCTAAACAGCAATAACAGCTATAAATTCAATCTAGTATGTTCCAATCAAATCCGTCATTATCTCCAACCCTTCAAGCCCCACGCTGGGTGCTATAACAGAAGTAAATTATCTATATCCCAGCCAAAACCAGCACAGCGGGGCACCTCAAACCCACTGCTGCCCCTGCATTAGCAGCCTGGAAGTAAGCTGAACGAATGGTCTGGGCTTGGCCAGGGCGCTCCAGAGTGTCCCCGCATCCCTTCCCCAGCCCAAACTGGCCCTGCAGGTCTTTTGGCTCAGAGATGCTTATGCTGGCTTCCTGCTAGTGTTGCCCATTAAAGGATTTCTGAGTGTGAAGCCTGATGCCTGGCCACATGACTCCTAAGGGAGCACACCTCATCCACACGTCTGTGCATGTGCAATTGCTGCTCACACACACAAAGTACCCAGAGGAGCATGTGCTCGAGGACATACCCTGTGCTTGTTGCTCGTGCTCCTTGGAAGCATTTCACTGACTGCTTCTTCCACTGGCTGCTTTTTTTCTGAAAAACAGTGCACCCTGGTCTGCACGTGTTGCTCTTCCCAGAAAACAAGGAGCACCCAGGCTTTCCTCCTTCCTGGACCATTGCACACCATACTCCTGTGCGGCCCCCTTCCATGACCTTCTTTTTCATCTTATTTTCTTCCCCCCTGTCTTGCTGAGGACATGAGTGATAGAGCGCTGTGTAGGCACCTGCCATCCAGCCAAGGTCAAACCACCATACCACCTAACCTATATTTATGTTTATTTCTTTTATTGCCATTCCTAAGTTCCTGTTGCAGTGAAAAAAATATGTAAAGACTGCCAGAACCACCTGTCTTATTGTTTTATTCTTCTCAAATGCACTTTCAGTTAATAGCAATATATAAACTAATTAATATTTCTTTAGCTCTGCAGAGAAGATTGAGTGCAGTAAATATTTCAACAAAGGGAAATAATACACCGTAACTGATCAGCTTTGTCTTTCTCTTATATTGTCTATGAACATGTGACTTTCTCAAATGTTTTTTAAGAGTTTGTAAAACGTTGATAATCCTGAACCGTCAAAATTTTGAGTGTTCTTTTTGGCCTTTGGGTTTCTTGGTTTACTTTTTCCTTTTATGGAAGATACCTTTCTAGTAACATCCACTTTGACATTGCTATTCTTTTGGGTAAAGGGCATCATAGATCAATGTATAGATAATAACCATTTTTTAAGGGACCTAAATTAAAGAAAAAATGCACTGCACCTCAGCTCTAAAGCTTCTGTATAAAACTTTAATTTTATTTTGTTATGTAGCGTTCTGCATGTTTCTATAAAGTATGTATGGGATGAGAGCTTCTGATTAACAAAAAAGAAATGCATCTTACAGAACCAGCAATGTTTTATAATGGCATGGAAATCTGCACTCATTTATGAATCTGTTCTGCTGTAACAAATCAGCTTGTTTCTTTGAAACCTGAATGTAGCACCTTGCTTATCACAGAATCACAGAATGGTAGGGGTTGGAAGGGACCTCTGGAGATCATCTCATCCAACCCCTCTGCTTCAGCAGGTTCACCTAGAGCAGGGTGCACAGGAGCTGAATATTTCTAGAGAAGGAGACTCCACAACCTCTCTGGGCAGCCTGTTCCAGTGCTCTGTCACCCTCACAGTAAAGAAGTTTTTCCTGATATTCAGGTGGAACTTCCTGTGTTCCCATTTGTGCCCATGGCCCCTTGTCCTGTTGTTGGGCACCACTGAAAAGAGTCTGGCCCCATCCTCTTGACACCCACCCTTCAGATATTTGTAAGCAGTAACAAGATCCCCCCTCAGTCTTCTCTTCTCTAGGCTAAACAAACCCAGGTCTCTCAGCCTTTCCTCATAAGAGAGGTGCTCATCTTTGTAGCTGATCATCTTTGTAGCTCTCCGCTGGACTCTCTCCAGTAGTTCCCTGTCTATCTTAAACTGGGAAGCCCAGAACTGGACACAGTACTCCAGATGTGGCCTCACTAGGGTGGAGTAGAGGGGGAGGATAACCTCCCTTGACCTGCTGGCCACACTCCTTTTGATGCACCCATTGGCCTTCTCGGCCACAAGGGCACAGTGCTGGCTCATGGACAACTTGCTGTCCACCAGCAGTCCCAGGTCCTTCTCAGCAGAGCTACTTTCCAGCAGGTCAACCCCCAACCTGTACTGGTGCATGGGGTTGTTCCACCCCAGGTACAGGACCTTACACTTACTTTTGTTGAATTTCATTCGGTTCTCCTCGGCCCAGCTCTCCAGCCTGTCCAGGTCTCGCTGGATGGCAGCACAGCCTTCTGCCGTGTCAGCCACTCCTCCCAGTTTGGTATCATCAGCAAACTTGCTGACGGTACGCTCTATCCCTTCATCCAGGTCATTGATGAATACGTTGAACAGGACTGGATCCAGTAGAGACCCCTGGGGAACACCGCTAGTTACGGGCCTCCAACCAGACTCTGCGCCATGGATCACGACCCTCTGAGCTCTGGAACAGCCAAAAAAATATGTATCAAAGGTGTAGATCCAAGCGACAAACTTCAGTCCTGGTTCTCCAGAGTTTGGATCTCAAGTTTTGATGAAGCTCAATACAGAAGGAAATCAGTAACCCACACAACTGAGTGTCAGGTTCGTCCTTCCCTGAAAATCAGGCCAAATCCCAGCCCCAAAGAACAGAGAGGTGAGAGTCTGGGGCTTTGGATACAACCAGATACATATCCAGATCCAAGCCAAGTATCTTATGAATATGCCTATAATTCCTAATAACAGGACTCTTACTGCCTCGAGCCTGGTCTTTAGCCTCAGAAAATTGATGTAATTCCATTTGTGTCTTAGCGCAACCCAGCCAAATGGTGACAGGTCTGTATGAGACTCTGAGCAGTGTCAAAGAGATTGGGAACACAAGACCTATAAGCTTGCTCTCAGGATTTGGGTTCTAAACAGCACAATCTGCTTTAAAAAAAAATTGTATAATTTTGGACAAAAATTTACATGAAGAACTTTACTCTGTTTCATAGGTGCTGTTTTGAATTATGATGTGAGATAGTCTGGGAGATCGTGCCATGGTGTGAAAGTCCTGTCTTTTTGCATAATACCAGCTGTGTTACAAGTGATGCTGCCCCTCAAGGTATTTTGGACTGGAAAGAACAAATGTAGATCAGAGGTTGTCTTAGAAAAGGGGGCTTAAGTGGTTAACAGATGAAAAGAGAAAGCAGGTGTTACCTTTCACAGACAGGTTAGTTGCCTGTGGTAAAGACCTCCTGGTTCGGTTTTGCTTCTCTTTTTTTTCTCTGTTGTTAATTTCAGGTATAACTTCTTGTGTCATTTCTCTTCATCTTCTTGTAACAAAGCAATTTGACAGGAGCTCTAAATCCAGGAACCTCCTGGATCTAAGGTTCAAGATGGCTTTCTAATCAACCCATCCATCCTCCGCTATGGTGACAGAAAAGGAGAACTGAAAATTATTGAACATCCTGTATGGTAGCAGTTTTAGGGGCTGTTTAGATTAAGTCCCATGTTTTCTGTCATCCTGGAACTTGTTGGTTGGTCACAAGCTTGGTCTAGCATCTATGTGCTCCATAAAAATGTTTTGCACTTCTTTCTGGCTTTAATACACTTTATTAATTTTATCTTCACAGCCAACCCTTCAGTTGCTAAACTGTTGTCTACATTATACAGGAAAGTGTGGCAGAGATTAAATCTGATTTGCCTGATTTCAGCAGGTTTTGTGAGGAGTGGAATCAGCATTCATGCCCGAAGACAATAGATCTCATTAATTTATCTGGATTTTACCTTTTACTAGGGCAGTTTTGGTTTTTTCCATGTTGTTACTGAAGTAATTACTCATTTCATCCACAGGAGGGCAGCAAGAAGTTTAAAATCCCATATGATACATATTTGTGATGTTCCAGGGAGCTATTCAAACCTCCCATTTACATTGCAAGGAAAATTCCATTTAAAATCTTTTCATCCCAAATCAGCATGAGGAGTCAAAACATCATTCTTTTTTCCTGAAATGAAAATTTTGAGAAATTTGAATTTAAAATCTTGTAATGTTTCATTCCATCTTGGTCCGACAGTTTCTCCTCTTGGGCACGTCACAGTTTGAGTGCTTGGAGTCATAGTCTTCCAAATGGAATAGATATTCTGAGTTTTTCTTCCACGTTGTTTTAACAAGAGAAGAGATGCAACCAATGCAGTTAAGACCATACCACACCTAGACCATAAAGGCCAACAGAAGCACAGGAACCCAGGCCTGTTTTCCATGAGGCATTTCATCAGGTCACACAAAATGGATCATGGGAAACTGTCTAAGAATCCAAAATGCCTTAGCTCAGTCTGTTCCAATCCAGCATTAAATATTTTCTGGAGAGACAATTTAAAAATGGAAGAAAAATTCAAATGTTCCTTAAAGAAAGCCTCAATCAGTGAAAAGCGCCCTGCCATTGAGAAATACAATGATATGAAATTCCTAAAGATGTCCATCATAGAAGATGATTTTCACCAATATTCAGTTAACTGTACTTTGCACAGGCTGTGAGATCCTGTGACCACCAATGTTTAGGTTTATTTTAATAAATGTGCATTAATAATTCATATGCATACTGTTGTACTAACATAAAGAAAGAAATTGAGACATTATGGCATGCTGAGATAAAAGGTTTAATCCACTCAGGATTATAAACCGTCCTCAGTTATATATATATATGCTTTTTAAGGAAAATTAGACTGGCAGGGGATTGTTCAAATGGCTTAGACTACAATTTTTATTTGCATCTAATTACTTCGGGTTTATGTGGTATTTTTAATGAAAGAATATTTGCTTTACTGATTCTGATAAGTCAGAAATGATATATCATACTATAGCTCAGTCAAGCCATAGCTCAGTCTAGCTCAGCATCTTACCCTTGGTGCCTCTCATTTTTGTCAGTAAGTTGAGGCAAAGTAACATATGATATACTTAAAGGAACACTGATGGCTTCTCAGAACCAAAATCCACATTATAAATATGCCAGAGTGCTATCAAATCACTTATTCAATCAATAAGTACACAAGTCAGAACAGGCTATGGCTTATATATTCTTCCATGTTATCCAAACAAATGTTATGTGAATTGCAATGGAAGTAAGACCACTCCACAAAGAAGAGCTATGGAAAGGGAGCTGCATTTGTTATACTGCTGTAAAAATTTGAGCTTCTGTTTGGTTGCTGAGCTTCAGAAAAGTCACAAGCCATATTGATTCATCTGCCTGAACAGCAGGGACTTTTTATTTTCTTGCAGGTCTTTCTTTCATATACCATGTTTTAAAGCCCTCACTAGCTCTGTTCTGAAGTGTGGTCAGCACAGCAGAGACCCCAGCATGTATTCCAAAATACTATGAGTCTGAGGGTGTTCATATAAGTCTAGTCCCTTAATATTTCAGCTACAGTTTGAACTACCGCCTCATCACCTGCGCTCCGACATACGGAAAACATTTCCATCTATTCATGAGCGTCTCTGTTCACAGCAGAAGATTGTGATTTGGCCTTTAGCTTGGGCTGACAGCACAGGCTTGGTAGAAGGGTTCTGAAACAAAATGACATTTTTTAGTAGCTAGTTTCTCACTGAAAATTGCTTAACGTGGTGCCTGGAGCCGTCCTACAGGACGACACAGTGGCTGTATGCTTTGTTTTCATTTAAGTAATACGCCAGTCCCTCACTCTGCCTCATTGCACATCTCCCTTTGATGGCAAAACATTTTCTTGTCTTTCTAGCATTTGTGATCAATTTTGTTAAATAACCCAATGACAGGATTTGGTTTTGGGAACCTGTCAGAGAAAAAAGCTGTGGTATGCAGCGTCATCATCTCAGTTTCCCTTGCTATTTATACCAAATTGACACAGAGGCACTGAAGTGACATAATTTATTTCTTAGCAACGTGAACATTGCTTATAATTAATTTCGTAGATGCCAACACCAAAATTTCACTCTGGCAATCATTACTGGACATTTTACATCCAAACATCTACCTTATTCACCTATGGGTTCAGTCACCTTGTAGTAATAGATTTCTTTTTTCTAGTATCCTATACCCAAGCGAATATGTAACACGACTTCAAGAAGTTTGCCTGTGTAGTGGAAGAAAAGCAGCAATAGACATGTTAAGCTGTTTTTTTCTGACTGGTAATTATTGAACCTGGATCCCCAAATCACTGCCAAGCAATGAGAGAGCACATATTTGCTATGCTTGGATTGATATTTCTCAGTTAAGACAGCAGCATTTGAAGCCGCACTGTCAGTGGAAAATACAAAAAGCTTAACTTGAAAAGTACTGAGCCCTTTTAATGAGCCCTCAAGGATGTCAAACATTGTTTGTCCAGTTCTCAAATGCACGCTCTGACATATCTAAAAGGTGGTACTTTTGTCAAAACAGCTAGCTAAAGTCCCCATGGGCCTTTCATATCACAGAGTCAGTGCTTAGCTCCAAGTATGCAGGAGCTGCCATAACACATCAAACATAGGGTCCGCCTGGTCCAACAGCCTGTCCCTCACACTACCTGGCACCAGAGGCCTCAGAGGAGTCTCTGTAGTGGACAGTTATCAGTAACCTGTCCAGCAAGGGCTTCTTCTGACCTTCAGGCATTTAGTGACTACTTGTGTGTGAGTACCTACTTGTGTATGAGTCCGTATGTCCCACACACAGAAGGAGTTTGAGGTTTTCTTGTTCTTTTAATCTCCTTTAATGCAACTTATGGATCTCTTCATTGCTCTTATAATAGAAATCTTTTGGTTGTTCTCTTGTTTTTAAGTAAGTTCTGTAAGTGCCTGAACATTATTGTGCCTTTTGGCAGAGTTCCACTTAACAACTCTGTGTGTGTGTGTGTGTGTGTGTGTAGTCAGTTTGCTAACGTTAAACTACCGTGTTTTATTTTAGGGCAGGGGAAATATATGTATCCTTTGCATATCCTATATGCCACCCTTTATTGTATAGTATGCCTTTGCTCAGCCTTCTCACATTTGCTGTACAGTGTAAAGCATTCTGACCTACTCATTCTCTCCCTGTAAAAATTAAGTCATTAAGTAATTAAGTGTCTTGATCAAGTTTGCTGCATTTCTCAATATTGTTTTAATTTGAATATTTTATTTGCTCTTTTTGTTTGGATTTTGACAATGTGACTAGAAGTCAGCAGAATACTTGGGATGGCTTAAGCAGAAATGATGAAGCCCATGGGGCTATACATAGAGCTAGCTTACAGTGGGAGATAAATTTCTTAATTTAGCTGATCTGAAAGAAGAAAAGGAATGGCCTAGTCTGTCTTCACTGATGCTCTTATTCTTCCTCCTCAAATTGATGGTCATTCTTTCTTACTCTCTAGTCCTCATTCTTTCTGCTTCAGAGGTAAATTCTCAGCCCTATTAAAACCAAGGGAATCTTGCAATTCAGCAGAGCCAGGATTTCACACTTCAGGTGAAGATGCTGAAGAAACTGGAACATTGACTGTGGTTCAAGAGATGATGCAAGTAGGTGTGTTGGCGCCTAAGTGAAATATTACATATAAATAAAATTTACATTCTCCACTCAATAGCCTTTTGAAGCACCAGCATACCTAGTTCCAAAGGCGCCTACACCATACCTGTGCCTGCAGCTGCCTGAGGTTTGACAGTACTGTGCAAATAAGCATCCCAGACTAAATGTGAGCCAGGGACCTGGCTTTTCACTCCTTCCCTCAGCTGCACAGCCAAATGTAAAGTGACGACCTCACAGCACACCTACCACATCAGTTTCAGGCACAGTTTCAATTACAGTTTATGCAGTTTATATTAAACAGGTATCACATAGGATATTGAAGGACAAAAATCCAGGTCTTTTCTTCCATGCAGGGAAGTGTTCTGATACCAAACTGTCCCCTTCTATTGGGACAAATGCATTTGTTATAATTGCCTGCAAATTGAAGCCTTTTCAAGGAGAGGTGGTAAGGGTCCTCCCTTCTGAATTGGTCTGATCGTTAGACTGTTTGCAAGGGGTGAGAGAGACAGATTTACAACCTCTCAGGCAGAGGAAGAAAACTATTCTAGTTTTTTGTTATCTTGGTGAGAATTTCCAATATTGAGCTACTAGATAAAAGAAAGTTACTGTATCTCTCTCCTTACATGTACTTTATATAATAGTCTCTTCTTCATAAAGTAGAGACTTGGAGA
This sequence comes from Fregata magnificens, assembly GCA_013389945.1. Taxonomy (NCBI): domain Eukaryota; kingdom Metazoa; phylum Chordata; class Aves; order Suliformes; family Fregatidae; genus Fregata; species Fregata magnificens. The sequence goes on from WAAD01002620.1 coordinate 11,646, forward strand.
GAGCTTGGAGAGGAAGAATCAGAATTGTGAAACACAGAATAAATTGTTTAAGGCCAAGACAAGAGCAGACCCACTTGTCTTTCAGTGTTTCCTGTGGCTGTTTCGTGTGCTCTGCATGCATTGGTATCATCTTGGGTATATAATTCTTCTCATGTATCACAGAGGAAGCCTAGGCTCCCAGCTCTGGACTGTGATTTTTCTGGCAGACACCAGGTGCCCTCAAGGTTACATGTTGCACTACTAGGTGTTGTACAGTCAGATGCACTTTTATGTTTCTAGCTTTTAACTTGCTTGAAGAAGTAGTAGTAGTAGTAGTAGTAGTAATAATAATAATAATAATAATAATAATAATAATAATAATAATAATACGAAGCCAGGTTTTAATAGCTGGATTGATACGGCTAGGGGAAAAAAGGCCAAAATCCCAGACCCATAAGCTCTCCCAGTCTAATGTATTCCTTCTCCTTACAAACCTTGCCAACTATATTCTTGGCAATAGTGCAGTCTCACCAGGAGATTTGGAATGGATCTTAAAAAAAGATTTGTCATTGTTTTTTAAGTAAATCGGGCACAGACAGGTTCTCCCTTAGCACCTGGGTTTGTCACAGCTCTTGGCCATTCCTGGATGCTTTAACATATCCCCTCTTACGAGATCTGATATTGGAGAAAAAGCACTTTGCTTTTGCTGTTAGGTATACAATAGTTAATCCTTTTTACAAAGGTCTTGTCTCCAGAGTAATTACCATTAGCTGCAGTATATTACTGGAAGGTAACTCACAGTGCAGAAATAATGTACCTGGATGGCTGAAATGCAATGTAGTTATGTCAACAGCAAGTGAGCAATGTTCAACCCCAAGAGCGGTAATGCTACAAATGTACTATACAGTACAAAATAATTCTATGGATAGTTTGGATCAAGCTCTGCTCGCATTTGCATCATTTTTGCGATGGTAACATCCTTGCACCAGAACAAGTGAAAACAGATTCACTTATCTTCTGCTAGATGAGATTAGTAATAAACAAACTAATGAAGTCCATGTATGCATCACCGTGCTTTCCTTCATTGAATGCCCATGAAGGAACATTTGCATTCAAGCCAAGATCTTTGCTTGAATGAAAAATTATCCCCACGGGAATCAAATGAGGCTATTTGATATAAGTATAGAAATCAATTTAATATCTCTCTCTGTGGAGGGACTCTGGGCCTAGGCCTGCTGCTGTTGAACTCATTGGGTAGATAGGGCTCATTATCCTGTCCTTGTAGATTATGGACTACTTCTACGGACCTGCAGAAGGCTTCTCATCGGCACTAAGACCTCAATGCTCTGATAAATGACTTTCATTTCTGCACAGGTATAATATTATAAACATTTCTAATGCTATTTCCAATGCCAGAGCAAAATCCTGCCCTCAGACTTTTGGGCTATGGGATCATGCTGCAGCTGTGTGAAGAGAGTTTATCCTCGATACGAATTTTTTCTCTTCCCACTGTTTCGGTGAGAGGAAATTGCAATTAATCTACTTCAATTTCAAAAGAGAAAAAAGTAATTATAAAAATTATAGTAATTGGGGCATTCAGCTACACTTCAAAGGATATTCTTTTCTTTAGTACCCTTGCTGAAATGTAGTTTCAGATTTCCTAATGAAATACCCCACCACCACCAGCATTAGTCTTCTTAAAAAATGAATCTTAAAACCTGATTATGGCATGAGTATGAAGTCCCTGAAATCAAAGGACACAAGTCAATGACTCTGTTATATTCAATGGTCCTTGATGTTAAGAAAAAACAGCAGGGGGTTACATAAAATTAAATCCATATAGTTGATGTTGTAAATGAAAATATCTTTGAGCTTCCTGCAAATCCAGGGCTTGAACTGAAATTTCACTGAAATTACAGGAAATTTTTCCTTAAGTTAAATGACTTAATGTAATGTAATGTAATGTCCAAAAGTGTCATGAGAATAGTGCTCCCGTGAGCAACAGAACTATTAAGCCAGGTTTCCTACAGGAATATGTCCTTTTCCTTTAAATAATCTCTCCTCACTATTACAACCCCAGTGCCACCCCCATTTCTTTCCAGTTCCCTGTGCCAGTCCACTGGGCAGGGGACAACATGTGCACTGATTGCTGCCAAGTAAAACAGATAATAACACTGTTCTCTTGCGTTTTACTCAGTGGGAGAATTAAGGCTTCTCTGTTTGAGCACTGGTTTTCACCAAGCTAGTAGGGGCATGGTATATTTGAGACTTCGAGACTTTTCTTCGGTTTGGTCTCAGTAAGTTCAGAAGTTACTTAATGATGGTGATGATGATAATGAATATGATGATAATAATAATACTAATAATGTAATGCAGTTAAAAATACTATACACTGACTTTTAATATCTACCCCTTTTTTTTTCTGGTGTTATGCTACCCTGTCACTGCCTCTCTGATTCCCAAGGTCAGTGGCTTCAGTCTGGGTAGAGGGGTAGGGTGAACCATCAGCACGCTGGCTCCTTCGCCAGGAGGAGTTTGATGTTGATAGTGTCTTCTTCCTCCCCGTAGGATCTCCTTAGGGTCATTATTATATGTTTGCTAACACTTTCAAACCTTGCTTTTTCTTCATTGGTCTGCAGTTCATGTTACATTTCAATTTACTACATATGGCGGGTTTACATCGTTTAGCCATTTTTTCTTTGTGCTTTTCATTACCCTAAACACAGTTTTGGTTAGCTCCAGGTCTGTATTTCTGTTAATGGACTCTGGGTAAGCTGTGTATAGCCGCAGGGTCTCCAGGGCCACCCTGTGTCCTACCTCTGACCATCCCACACCTGTGCACCTCTAAGCAGCATCCTGTGCTCCACTTCTCAAGGCTTCTGCTGTCGTACCAGGGCCGTGTTTCCCTACACTGTGTCTTTGTGTTAGTCATAAATATCTTGTTCTGTGCAGAATAACTGCTTGTGACTACTATCAACATAAAATTACAGTAATACCATACAAAGATAACCAATAACAAAAAACATGGGCATTAGAAAGATTGCTGTTACATCTAAAACATGTGAAGACAAAGCTCCAGGCAAGCCAAGCCAAGTTTATACAAAACAAATCTGACAAGCCTTCATCCTGACGTCTTGCAAAATCAGTAACTGTGGCCAGTTACTAGCAACAGTGCTTTTACCAAGCTACTAGGCTGCAGTACAGTCACTGAAACCTTTCTTCTTTAGAAAACCAAGGTAATGTGGAGAAAGGGGAGTAGTTAATTTCCTTTGTGAATTGCCTGCTTTCTTTACCACAGTTTTATACATCTTTCATTTTTAAGTGACTTTCAGTGAGAAAAAAGCATTTAAAAGGCTGGCACAGGTAGGAAGCTAGCCTGAGTACAAAACAGAAAGCAATGTCTAACAGAGGTCTCAGGGGCATGGCAATGAGTTGTAGAACAGCAAGAAAAGTCACTGCAGCCCTTCTCCTCACTTTTCCTTACATTTAGTGTTTGCAGGTTCCCAGTCAGCTAAGCGCCTCTGGTTTCACCTGCAGGTGCTGCTCCCTGGTTTCACAGAGGTGTCACATAACATCAGAGACTTCTCCTGGGAACTGCAGATCTTACTGGACCGCCTTCACTCACCCCACTCAGGCTAACTTCCTAGATTTAATTTTTTCACATGTTCAGGTATAGCCCAGACCACACAGGTCATGTCCGAGTCTGGTGAAGGGCCTGCAGTACATAGGGATGCAGGATGCCCAGGGAAGAGACAGCAGGAAAAGTCGTGAGCTGACCCTGGCTTACTTTAGGACTGCAGGCAGACTACCGCAGCTCAGAAAAGGCTGCTGGGGCCCAGGTGTGCCTAGAGGTGTTTTGAAACACAGGGAAATACTCCAGTATGTAAGAGCTTGCGTATCAGATGGTCATGCTGTAAACATGTCTTGGGTGCAGGGAGTCAGCGGAAACAGAACCAACCTTCCTCTTCCACCGCACTGCTATCCATAAACTCCCCTGCCATCAGACTGAGCCAGTGAGCCTGACTTTTTTTCACACCTAGACATCTAAAGCATAACCGGCTGTCGGCTGGAGCTGCCATTGCCTGAGCTGCTTTTAGCCTTTCTGCTGCTGACCCACTGCACTCACTGGCTGATTGCTGTTCTACATTGGGCAATGGGATCTTCCCTTTGACACTGGTCACGGTACAGCACCTCTGGCACTGTCAGGTGGGTATTAAAAAAGGAGGCACGACCAAGCATCAGCCCCCTGGGGAAGAGCCACAGGCAAAAAGCTCTCCAGAGGCTCAGCCCTTGAAGAGACCTTTGAATCAGGAGAGCATTGCAATTGCATGCTGTTAATTTCCTACTGATCCCATTTCCATAATTGGAAGACAGATCTGTTGGCCCTTAATACGGATTTTTATGCTAATCCTTCACAGAGACTAAGGCAGCTGTATAAACACTTTAGGTAGATGAGGGCAAAGGAACTAGGCTGGGAGAGATCCCTGGCAGAAGGAAGCTGCGTATTTCCTTGGCATTTATTTAATTTCCTACCTGGAATGTACTTAAGGACTAATAGGAAATAAACATAGTTATGGGAAGGAGCGGTTGACTGTGAAACTATTTAAAATTAATAGAGACTGCTTTTCATGGCCTTTTGTGAAATGTGAGTAACATTGTTGAGGCTCCCTGTTATCTTCAGAAGGTCCATTTAGACTGAGAGCTAACTCCCCGCAGTTTTATGGGCTCTAAAACCTCATCTCCAAAACTAGTGAATTACCAATTAAAAGTGGTAATGGCAACTGCAGCAAAGAAGCCATGACAGGTAGTAATAAGATCTTTCTTGTTTAGAGAAGAAAAAGAAAAGTGCACTTGCTTTCAAGAAATGGTGATCCTCTTAAGATATTAAGAATAGCTTACCTCAAGCTCCATGTGGAGCAGATAAAAAGAAAAATAATACTTAAGCTTTGGGAATGAGTGCCCTGGGAGGCTGGTCTGCTGGCAAGATCTAGTTCATTATCTGTGGAAATGTAAAAGTTATGTCACCACTACAGGGAAAAAATGGAGTGAGCCTCTGTTTTAAAAGACAGAGCCTCATGTTTTCTCTAATTTAGCTGCAGTAAAATTAGCTGCAGTCTTTATTCCCTCTTATAAAGTTGTGCTCCAAAATCTAAGCTTTTATCTAAAGCAACAGATTATGTTTCTGCACCTCTGCTGTGAAGAAAGTCTTCAAAATGTCACCTTAGGATCTGGACAGGCTGGATCGATGGGCCGAGGCCAATTGTATGAGGTTTAACAAGGCCAAGTGCCGGGTCCTGCACTTGGGTCACAACAACCCCATGCAACGCTACAGGCTTGGGGAAGAGTGGCTGGAAAGCTGCCCGGCAGAAAAGGACCTGGGGGTGCTGGTCGACAGCCGGCTGAACATGAGCCGGCAGTGTGCCCAGGTGGCCAAGAAGGCCAACGGCATCCTGGCTTGCATCAGGAATAGTGTGACCAGCAGGAGTAGGGAAGTGATCGTGCCCCTGTCCTCGGCACTGGTGAGGCCGCACCTCGAGTACTGTGTTCAGTTTTGGGCCCCTCACTACAAGAAGGACACTGAGGTGCTGGAGCGTGTCCAGAGAAGGGCAACGAGGCTGGTGAAGGGACTAGAAAACAAGTCTTATGAGGAGCGGCTGAGGGAAGCGGGGTTGTTTATCCTGGAGAAGAGGAGGCTGAGGGGAGACCTTATCGCTCTCTACAACTACCTGAAGGGAGGTTGTAGTGAGGTGGGTGTTGGTCTCTTCTCCCAAGTAAGTAGCAATAGGACAAGAGGAAATGGCCTCAAGTTGCATCAGGGAAGGTTTAGATTGGACGCCAGGAAAAATTTCTTTATTGAAAGAGTGGTTAGGCATTGGAACAGGCTGCCCAGAGAGGTGGTGGAGTCGTCTACCCTGGAGGCGTTCAAAAAAGGTGTAGACGTGGCACTCCAGGGCCTAGTTTAGGAGGCATGATGGTGTTAGTTGATGGTTGGACTTGATGATCTTAGAGGTCTTTTCCAACCTTAATGGTTCTATGATTCTATGATTAGTCTGAACCAACAGAATATCATTCTCCTTCAGCAGCAAATATGATTTGAAAAAACAGACCCGATTTTCAGTTTTACTAATTTTTCTTCACACTGCTGACGTGGTGTAAAGGTTCCTCAGCAGGCAAGGTCATGGCCCATGCACAGAAGATTTCCTGTTTTGGGCTCGGCTAACTGTTTTCTGCTGTCTTTCCCTCAGTCATCTGTGCCTGATGCAGAACTAAAGTGCAGTGCATAGTGACCAAGCCTGCTTCCAGGAGCCCACAAGCCTTTCTTTTGCAAATAGGTATCACAAGACACATCATTGTTAAGGTTTCTTGTACACAAAACATGAATTAAAATAAGATTTGGGGTTTCTTGCCTCTTGCTCCAGTTCTTTGCCTCTAAACCATTTACCACAGTCTGCGCTTCACCAGCTCCAGAAAAAAATAAATGATCGCTTTGGTTTATCTACTCTTGTAACTTCCCCTACCAATGGCTGATAGTTAACTGTAAGTTAATGACCGATTTTGAAATGCAATAATCACTTCTCCTGTGTTTTTATTTTTATTCACTATATTATGCAGCAAATCTGTCTTGCTGAATTTGTACATCATTTTCACAGGCAATTTGATGTAAATTTATCACTTTAAAGTAAAAATTAATAAGTAAAATGTATTGCTATATTAAAATTCAGCTCAGAATTTCCTGATGTTGTAAGCATTAAATTTAAAGTTCCTTCATAATAAGTTTTTTTGGTTTAATTACATGTGATGTTCTTTAAGCAATTAATTTTCACTTCTCCAAGAAGGCCACGTTCATAAACGGATGTTTATTATGTCCCCAGCCTGGTGCCATGCAGAATTGGAGGAAGACAGTATGAATGACAATTGCAATGTTACGCTTACAGGAAAACACTGTAAATAGAGCAGCTAAACTCAGGGACACACCTGCTGCTGTGCTTTCAGAATTTAATCCTCGTATGAGGTGCTGAGTACCATGAAGTAGAAAGCTCATAGAAATCACTAGGCATTAAGATGATCCATGCCTATATTGCAGAGTGAGGCATGGGTGTGGGTAATGCCAGTATTGCTGCAAAACCCCTGAAATGTGTTATTTTGAAGTGTACTGAAACGTTGTGTGCTGAACTTCATGGCACAGCTCACAGTACTTCCTCCTCCATGCTAAAAATAGAAGACCAGAAGACGGCTAGTGAACCACGCCACCATCTCCAGTGCAATGTAAGAGGTGCATAAATGTGAATTTCTCCCGTAGTGCTTCCAAAAGCACCAGTTCTTCCCAAGAGTAACCTCCCTTGGTAACTGGCAGAGCGGAAATTCCCTCAAAACCAATACTTAAAGCGACTATGTAGATCTTCATAGAAAAATCCCCATCTAGGTACTTTCAGAAGTTCAAAATTTTCTTTTCTTGCCTGCCAGTTTTTCAACTGGTACAGTGCAATCCTCATGCTCTTCATTAGGATTTGTGAGTCTGCCCTTTAGCTTAAAGAAAAAACAATATCACACACATCCCAGGAACTGGGAATTAAATAAAAATGTCAGGTGGTGTGAGAAAATGGAGGCTGTAATGTGAAAAAGAAAAATTGGTGAAAGGGAAACATATATTGTCTGCACCGTAGCTTCATCTCCTTTTGTGTGTTTGCATATGTGTATGACATGATGACGTTAAGGACAAAGGACCTCAGAAATGAGACAAGAATGGAAAACTTCAAGCACTGAATCCAACACCCTGCTCTCACAGATATTTATATAATTTCTTCTATAAACTTGTGAAACTCCCATCTGAAAACTGTCTAGGTTTCTCATCACACTGCTTTAAGTAACTTACTTTTTCTGATTATTGGAAACATTCTGCTAGGTTTCAAGCTGAAACGTACTGTGCCAGTTTATATACATTTGTTTTTATATAACCACCGTTCTTCAGTGTTTGAGCCTTTTCCATCGCATTCATCTGTTCACTGTACTAAAAAGGAGCAATCATATCCCTTCAGGCCTTCCTATTCCAAGCCAAACAGAACAAAAGCTTACCTTCATACTTTTTAAGAAAGGACAGTATAATTAATAGGAAGAGAGACGTATAGGACAAAATCCTAGTTCTGCCTGGAATAATGGCAAAAATACTGTTTGTTTTACTAGGATCAGAATATTATCCATCACAGACAGACAGGTGATCTATAAAACACTCATAGGTCAAATAATCAAAGAAGGACAAACCAGAGAGAGTGTTAAATGCAGAGTAATATATTAAACTTATCATGAGGTTGTGTTTAGTAATTTCTAGGTGTATGAAAGGGGAAGTGTAACCAGTATTTCTCTGCTACGTCAGAGGCTAAAACCTTTATGAACAATACGAGATGAGGGAGCTGTGAATCCTTTCTGTTAGTTTTTTCCCAGGGTGGAAGCCAGGTTGGTGCCTTTCATTCTCAAAAGAAGATGAGGGATGGGTACAGGTGGCTCTGCATGGAGACTATGGGCTGCTGTGCATGTGTGGGGCACATAACCACATTCAGTCTTAGGTTCCACTCACACTTGATCTACAGGTGTGCTGGTTTGACCCTGGCTGGAGGCCGGCTGCCGGCGGGCCGCTCGGTCACTGCCCTCCTCAGCAGGGCAGGGGGAGAAACCGAGGTGGAAAGAAACCTCCTGGCTCAGGACAAAGGCAGCTTCATAAAACAAGGGCCCCGTGCGGAAACCACAGGGAACGGAGAACACAGAGAGAAAGCGCGCGCACCAGCCCCGGGGCTGGGCAGGCACCACCCGGCCACAGCCAAACCCTGGTGCTGCCTCCAGCCACCAACACAAAGCACAGCAGGCTGGCGTGGGGAAAACTAGCTCCCTCTCAGCCAGACCCAGTACAACAGGCAATGTAAATGCACTGAGGTCATCACTGTGCGAGTATTTCACTCATTTCCAAAGATTTGTTGTATTTTTCTGTTAGTTGCATTGGGTTATTTTTAGAAAAAAGAATTTCCAATACCTTAAACTTTCTGATTTGTAAAAAAGAACAGCTGCAAAACATGTCTTGCATCTCCCATAAAGAGACTGATAAATTATAGCATGCAAATATCCCATAAATAATAATGGCAGCTCTCCAAATCTAGTTTTCTTTTCTTATAGTTACTCTGGCCTTTATTGCAGTAATGGAGATTGTCACTAGGAACTGTAAATTCACTCAGGAGCTAAAGAGTGTCTGAGAGTTTTACAGTATTGATTGGAAGGATGTTTTGTGGCAATTACTAGTATATCAAGCCCAACAGCTATTATGCCTTCCATTGCTTGACAGGGTCCCATGAAACCTACCTGGAAGTTTATGGAGTTCTCATTTCCTAAGATGGAAGAAATTGCATTTAGAAGAAACCCACAAGGGACTTCCAAACTCGAGGAAATAGCACAAGTCAGGCAGTGAAGAAATAAAGCAAGAAAAGGTGGACATAAATAAAAAGCTGCTGGCAGAGCTGGGTGCTATCATGCTTCATTATCAGTTTCCCAGGGAGAAATATTTTTGTGCGGCAGGTCAGAGTTGAAGGAGGAAGAGAAGGCAGGTTGCTCTATCATCCCATGAGTATGCATGTGTCATCTCATTTTAAAATTAACATCATTTGGGGAGATTAACTTGTAAGTTACACAGTCTTTATACTAATCAAAATATGTGAAGAAAATTAACTCAAAGTCTTTAGTTCTCCTCAAGGGAGACACTTTTTAGTGTTGTTTCCAGTTGATTTAGCTTTTAAATGAGTAAAGTTATAATTGGTAATTAAGCTGGCTGCATTTTGGGCATACAAATGAAGATGAAAAGTGGAGTTGCAGTTTCTGAGGGGAAAATGAGAGTAAGCATATGGGAAGCAAATGAGGCTAATATGACACAATTCACAGCTTCATTAACATCAGCATGCAAGTCAGGCAGGCTCCCTGTGATGTTAACACTGTATTTGCTGAACTTCATTATCAGGTGGCAAGTTCTGTAACAAGCCTAAAGAAAATAAAGAGGTAAAGCATAGTTACTAGATGAGAAAAAGCCTAAAAATAAGATACTCGCAAGCCTCACTCATATTCTGAAATGTAAAGATGAGCCAAAGTCACACTATTGAGATGTGGAAGAAGATCTGGAGCTCTGCAAAGCTTAGATGACATATGAATCAGAGTTGTGTCTGCTACAGTTATAAAGCAGTCGTGGATATCGCTATTCCTTCTGTTTCATACAATAAAACATTTTAATTTTCCAGCTTTGGTCAAATTTTCTGTATTAACACACTGATTGAGAAGCCAGGTGATTTGCAGCAAGAAACAGGAAGTTCCCATACATCCAAGTGACAGAGCATATAGAAAACTGAGAAAGATAATAACTGAATAGACTGTTACCCTTTGGGCCAAAACCCACTGAAATGAATAGGAGTCTTTCCATTGGCCTCATGAGGTTTTACATGAGTGGGCTGTATGTGTATTTGGTGGCACCAAAATTTGGGATAGTCGCGATGATAGAAGTCGTCACTTCCCAGTAGCGGACTGTGATCTTCACTTTCTTCCAGCTATACCTTACTAGTCCTTCCAACTACGTTCTAGTAATTTTGGTTCTTCCTACCTTTGTTCAGGCAGGCAGGCATTCCTTTCCAGATTTTGGCATTAACATCTCTTGGGTGCTTTTCCCAACATGAGCAGTCTGGAACAGCTGCATTCTGGATGCCGCTGTGTGCAAAACCTGTAGCAATTCACAAGAAAAACAGAGTACCTTGGCCTCTCCTACACTCAGTAATAGTTTGATTCTACTTATGAAATAGATTTCTAAATGCTAAAGATCCAGAAAATCTCCAGGTCAACAATCTTTTTCTCCTAGGTTTTTTATAGCTTGTACAAAAATGTGCCCTAGATAAATATATCAGGAACTATAGTGAGTGAGTGAACTAGATTTTTAAACAAGCTCTAACCAGACATATTAAAACCTGTCAGAGCATCAGGCATACTTGTGAAATGTTAGGTCTGAATCCTGCATGTCTTGTGAACATAAACAGCATCTAAGTAAACCTGCACTGAAAAGTAAGAGATTCATTCATTCAGATTTTGTTCACAGTCCTCAAGATTTCATCAAGCCAGTTGTGAACTTTCCCTTCAAAAAAAAAGAGTGGCAGTGCTATTTGACACACCTGTTCACTAGTACACTTTGCCAACAAACATCCTAAGGAATAAATTTCAAATAGTTTCTCATAGTAAGACCATTCCATATGGCTAGCGTATATCATTCCCCTTTTTTTTTTTTTTTTTTTTTTTTTGGCCCAATAAAGCTATGCTTTCAGGTTTATTTCTGTATGGGCAGGTGGGAGAGAGAAAGAGCGAGAGAGTAGCAAAGAGGGATGGCAGGTAGCGTAAGGAAGTCAGAGGAAGAAATAATGAAAATATCTCACCCCTGGACACGTTTGTGTCTGCTTTTTGCAGGCAGTGTCCTTGGCTGGCACAAAATTGACTTTCAATTAGTAGACATTGCACCACTGTGATGTAAGAGGTGGCCTTGAGGGTTGCAAATAGAGTTAACAAGTTAATAACTGCGTTGCCAGATGATACGTCTGGTCATTTTATGATTCAAATGACATGCTGATTTGGGAGGTCACATAGCGTTTTACTGAAAAAGAGCCAGAGCTGCATGCTAGTTACTGTACAGCTTGCTGAAGTAGGTCAGCACTACGGTGCTATTACTGTGGTGTGTCTATCCTTTCTGTTGCTCTAGTCCATAGAGTATAGCTTTTGTTTACTGAAATATAAATTTATACATGACATATTTACAGCTACAAATCTCCCATAGTCCCATCTACCTCTAAGTCTTCTGATAATCATGACAACCCAGCATTTGCAAACTTTTATTCTTTTCTGAATGTTATAATGTATATCGTAGTAGCATGGAGAATTGTTATGCTTCTGATCCATCCATCCAAAATGGTGTGCCTTTTAAGTTGTTGCACAGAAGAAGGAAGGATCATTCAAACTATACAGAAAATTAGCAATGATTTGGGATGATGATGAATATATTTTTCAGATCGGTCACATGTGTGAGTCACTGATCACAACGTGCAAAGTCTGAAATGCACGAAAAGTATAAAAAGTGATCTGCTGTCAATTATGTGGTAAAGTGACTGAATGCACTAGCCTTATTTAACGGATCTTTAACAGAGAAGTCAGAAGTTTCCTATTCATGACATTGAGTGTTATTAGGACATCATGTATTTTGCAAATGTGCTACTGCTATTGAGCAGACTCTTTTGGCTGCTTGTATATATGAACAGGCTGCCCTGGCTTGAAGATTAAACAAATAAATCAACAGAGGATGCTGAGGGCGTCTGGGCTGTAGAGGATGTTAAACTAATTGTTACTGCAGGCATTCCCTTACATAGATAGCTGTATATGTAGGTAACAATTTTTTAATTAAGTCTCTACCCGTTTTAACATGTTCTATATTATTTTAACGTATTTCTAGGTGACTTCTAAGATAAAGACATTTTGAGGAATGAGGATAATTTTTTTCCCAGGAATTCTGGAACAGACAGAAAATTAATGACAGCGTAGTAGATGCTGAGAGAATAAGCAGTACGAGGATGATAGATGATAGCTGAAAAAGATTTCAAACTACTGCCTTAAAAAGCAGAGATAGGGAGCTTTGTGGTGTAGTAATTTCATGAAGGAACTTGGTGCTTATTCTGCCCCTTCCCTGACAATTGGTGAGACAGCACTTGGAGAAACACAGCTGTCAGCTGGCTGCTCCCTGGCCAGGAAGAATCAAACAGAAAATCCCACCCTAGCATAGATGTAGTCACACTTGCTTTATTTGAGGTGCTTTGCTGCCGATGGAAGTGGAGCTGGGTGGCAAACATTAAAGAGGCAGCTTGGAGAAGCTGTGTCACAGCAGCAGTTTGATCGGTTTAAGAAGGGCCTTGGATCAAAGTTTTCCTCAGCATAAAAATGCTCACAACTTTATCTAACAACAAATGCTCCTATTCTCTGAAATATCTTTTTCCAACTGCATATATAGCGATACAGTTCTGTTCTAGAAAACTGATCTTTGATGACTGCCAAGACATAAATATAACATTTTTACATATATATTAATATTACATGCTTTACCCATTACAGAATAAACTACATTAGATAATAGACATTACATAAATATATTTTTATTTCCCCTAGTATCAATATATAGCTATCAGACTAATATCAAGCTAATATCAATAATCAATTGAACTGGATCATGTAAACCTAATTCTTCATTACCCTGGATTGTGTGCAAGCACTGGTATCAATGGATGTAAACATTGCCAAATTAAAATGATACGTTAAGCACTCACTCATTTTGCTGACATGGCCTTTGGCACAAAGTAATGAAAAATGCCTTCCCAATATTGTTAATATTTGGTTTTGTAGGTTGCCTACTATTTATTGTTTTCTACTATTTGATAATGTTTATAAGACAGCAAGTACGGTATGATGACTAGACAAGCAACATTCAAACACTGCTAAAGTCCTGGGGATTTTGCAGTTTAAAAGTCCTTTGCTGGGATTCCATGTACAAGTGAGTGAAATTATCACCATTTTTGATATACTGAATACACCCAACAATATCCAGAAGTTAAAAATAGGCATTTTAGACTAGAAAAAATTTGCATATTGTTAACAGTGATGATGATTAACCACTGGCCTCTTTACTAAGTGATACTTCTCTATAATAATGGGAAAATGGCCATCTTAATAAAAATTAGCTCTAGCAACTAATCAATCCACATGCTCGAGAAAAGCATTTCTGGATTTCATTCCCCAGCCTGGGCTACGCATAGCTAATATTTCTCCAATGACCTAAGTATTGTTCTCCATATTTAAGATAGTCTGTGCCTTAATGCATTATCTTCCAAAATCGCTTGGTATGCAAGAATATTAAGCTTGTTAAGTGGTTAAGTAGACATATGATATTAGCTTTGGGTTTTTTTAAATTTTCTCTTCCAAAAAAAGTGAGACTTATGTGATCTGGAAATCTATCAATCCTAATGGTTTCAGTAGCCCTAAGTATAGTATTTAATATAATACTGGAAATAGGGTATAGTAACCACCAGTGATAGCATGTGAATAGTGCTATAGCTTATAAGAGTGACTAAGACTAAGACAATTGCGCATTAGCTAAGATAAGCAAAAGTTATAGTATCAGAAAATATCCAAGGTGCAAGACAAATGTGAGTTTAGGCTTCCCACAGGCACAAGTTACATTAGAAGCAACAGCCTGAAGGCCAAGTAAAATAAACTTGCCACCAGTTTGGCATGAGTGAATTTATCTTATTTATATTAAGATAGAATCATAGAAAAGAATCATAGAATAGTTTGGGTTGGAAGGGACCTTTAGTCGTCTAGTCCAACCCCCCTGCAATGAGCAGGGACATCTTCAACTAGATCAGGTAGCTCAGAGCCTTGTCCAACCTGACCTTGAATGTTTCCAGGGATGAGGCGTCCGCCACCTCTCTGGGCAACCTGTGCCAGTGTTTCACCACCCTCAGTGTAAAAAATTTCTTCCTTATATCTAGTCTGAATCTACCTTGTTTTAGTTTAAAACCATTATCCCGTGTCCTATTGCAATAGGCCCTGCTAAAAAGTTTGTCCCCATCTTTCTTATAAGCCCCCTTGAAGTACTGAAAGGCCACAATAAGATCTCCCTGCAGTCTTCTCTTCTCCAGGCTCAACAATCCCAACTCTCAGCCTGTACTCATAGGAGAGGTGTTCCATCCCTCTGATCATTTTTGTGGCCCTCTTCTGGACCCACTCCAACAGGCCCACGTCTTTCCTGTGCTGAGAACTCTAGAGCTGGATGCAGTACTCCAGGTGGCGTCTCACCGGAGCAGAGTAGAGAGGCAGAATCACCTCGACCTGCTGGCCACGCTTCCTTTGATGCAGCCCCGGATATGATTGGCTTTCTGGGCTGTGAGCGCACATTGCCAGGTCATGCCCAGCTTTTCATGCACCAGAACTCCGAAGTCCTTCTCTGCAGGGCTGCTCTAAACCCCTTCATCCCCCAGCCTGTGTTGATACTGGGGGTTGCCCTGACCCAAGTGCAGGACCTTGCACTTGGCCTTGTTGAACCTCATGATGTTCACATGGGCCCACTTCTCGACCTTGTCCAGGTCCCTCTGGATGGCATCCCATTCCTCAGGCATGTCAACTGCACCACTCAGCTTGGTGTCATCTGCAGACTTGCTGAGGGTGCGCTCAATCCCACTGTCTGTGTCACTGATGAAGATATTAAACAGTACTGGTCCCAATATGGACCCCTGAGGGACACCACTCATCACTGATCCCCATCTGGACATTGAGCTGTTAACCACTACCCTCTGGATGCAACCATCCAACCAATTTCTCATCCACCAAACAGTTTCTCCATCACATCCAATTTATCTCTCCAATTTAGAGAGAAGGATGTCATGGGGGACCATGTCAAAGGCTTTACAGAAGTCCAGATAGATGACATCCATAGCTCTTCCCTTCTCCACTGATGTAGATAGAATAATCACATCTGATTATATATTAAGATATTTTTATATTATTAAGACAATATAAGGACAAGTACCTCCAGTTTTCTTCTGTCCTTAAACCTACAGTTCATGCAGAGGTTCCCAACTGCAGATGCCCAGTCCTGCCTGACATGTGGTCACTGAACTTAGAGAAATTAGATCAGATTTGTGTCCCAGTGGGTAATTTTCTTATCAGTGTTTTACTGGAATTAAAAATTTTACTTTACTAAATAATACAACTCTTACTTTACTCTTGACCTACTTTTCTTCTTCCACATTTTGTTTTTATTTTTATTCTAATTTCACATAGTCATCATTTGTTTACATTTCATAGTACTGAAGCACATGAATTTCTCATGTCATATCTGATCACACAACTGTTTATTTTCATTATATTGCATCATTGTTAAGTAAAAAACTTTTCATCTGTTACCACGAGAGCCAGAGCTCTTCAGGGAAAGTTTCCAGGACACATGTGATTTCCTGGTTAACTTCTGGGGACGCACAGATCAGAGTGCCTCACTGCGTGTTTGTGAATAGATATGTCGGTCTGTTCAAAGAATGCATCTGTCTATTCATCCTCCACAACCTCTGTTAATAATTTTTAGATCTTTCTCCAATTTCAGCCGTTTTTGTCAGAGAGAAAAAAGTCTCAACATTTTTTTGCAAATTTAATGAAAGTGGGTACCTAGGGTAGAGAGATCTTAACGGTGCCCCTACACAGGAAAAGAGTACAGTGTGAGATTATAAAATATTTATTAAGTACTAGAGATGTGAGAGGAGAGAGATGTTTTGAATGTTTCAACCCTAAGACAATCTTCCGTACAACTTCATTCCTTCCTACACACCAGAGTTTAATCAGAAGGTACAAAGCTGTAGGAAATTTCATAGTACCAATGCTCACAGAACTCTATGCTAATTCTATTTTCTGGGTATTTCAGTATGAATGAAGTTTGGCATGCAGTTTGGCAGTAAAGATGGTAGTTAGCAATCCATCTTTGGTCCAGTTATAGAAGCAAGTACCTTACCCAAATAGATCAAAAGTACAATGCAAGAAATAAGGCAAATTCATTTCATTTTGTTTCAGAAATCTGTCTGTGATGTGACAAGACAAGCAGGTACAGTTATCTGTGCTGTTCTCAGAGCTGTTCAAGAAGTACAAGTATTGCTACAGATGTTTCCGGACTTTCTAACCCAAGGTATCTCTTGTTTTCTTCAGTAGTCTGGCTTGCACTTCATTGGATATACCTATTCTGAGTGTTTGCTCAACAAATAAAAATTTGTTCAACAAAAGCCTAACACATATATTGAAGGATAAATTTAGCAGCCATCACTTCAAAAAGGTTGCATCCATATGACACCCCCAAAATGACAAGGAGAGTAGTAGGTGTCTGTTGCGTTTTCTGAGAGAGGAATCAAATTAGTTTGATTAGAAGGGCAAGACTGTGTAACATGGGGTTTCTACTCCTGGATCACACAGCTACTTGAGGAGACAAACGTACATGTAGCAACCACAGCCCCTTCTCTGCTTTGGAGAACTCTGTAGAGCAAGAGCAGGAAGAGATGGGAATTCAGTATCCCTGGCGTCTGCAGTCTCTTCCCTGAGGCTATGATGGTCAGGGTGATAGTCAGCAAATCTCTTCCCACATGACTGTCAGACATTGCTCTTGGAGCTTCAAAGGAAAGGGTGACCACTAAGTTTCCTTTCCACACCACACATTCTCATCTGATCGTACTGTAGACCCCTTCACTCTGTAAAATGGAAGGGATGGTCAAGCCCTGCACCATTCATATAATAATGTCAGGCACCTAACTGTGACTTCTCAGCAGAGAGACAAATAGAGAGGCATCCCCAGATGAATCCAGATTTCTGTAGTTGCATTTAAAAAAAAAATCAGAATGCTGTTTTAAGTATTAAGATATTTTGGGGTTAAAAAGGAAACAGACATAATGCTCATTAAATAGAACCAGCAGGCATCTGATTTGAAATGGGATTAGTTCCCCAATCCTGCTGTGCTGCTTTCATGTACATGGATGGATTAACAAAACAGGTTGGGTTTGAGCTTTTTTTTTTCCCCTCATTTGAGCTCAGGACTATCAATCACTACTTTTTCCTGACTTTGCTGACTAAAACTTTTAATGAATCCATCAATGGAAACTAGGCCACTGTCAACAATGAGCCTAATACTAACTGACACTCTTTGGAGATCAAGGCTTAGCTCATACATACAGTGATGTGTCATTTTAATTTTAGTTAAGTAAAAAGACACAACTAAACACAGCCTTTACTTCTCACTAAGCTTAATAGAGACAACATGTATATTAGGCAGCTGCATTGGGCACCACCTGCATTTTTCAGAGGCTGATATATTGAATCAATAAGATAGAAATCTAGTGTGTTCAGGGATGGGGTTAGGAAAGCCAACAACCACCTGGAGCTGAATCTGGTGAAGGATGTGAATGGCAAAAAGAAGAGCTTCTACAGGTACATCAGCAGCAAAAAGATGAAAATATGGGCCCACTACTCAATGGGGCGGAGGATCTGGTGACAAAGGACATGGAAAAGGCCATGGTATGCAATGCCTTTGAGTACTAGTAAAGACCAGTCTGCAGGAATCCCGGGCCCATGAGACTAGTGGGAAAGTATAGAGCAAGGAGGACTTAACCTTCAGTGGAGGAGAATCAGGTTAGGGAGCATATAAACAACCTGAACATACCCAAGTCCCTGCAACCTGATGGGATGCACCCACGACTGCTGAGGTAGCTGGTCCATGTCACTGCGAGGCCACTGTCAATCACCTTTGAAAAGTCGTGGCAATCAGGAGAGGTTTCGGAGGACTGGAAGAAAGCAAATGTCACTCCTATCTTCAAGAAGGGCCAGAAGGAGCATCAAGAGAACTACAGGCTGGTCAGCCTCACCTTGATCCCTGGGAAGGTGATGGGACAAATAATCCTGGAAACCATTTCCAAACACAGGAAGGACAAGAAGGTGATTAGGACCAAGAAGGATTTATGAAGGGAGAATCATGCCTCACCAACCTGAGAGCCTTCCTCAATAAAATAATTAGTTCAGTGGATGAGGGAAAAGCAGTGATGTTCCTTATCTTGACTTTAACAAGGCTTTCAATGCTGCCTCTGATAACACCCTTATAGAGAAACTGACGAAATACGGACTATATAAAAGTACATGAAGTAGACTGAAAGCTGTCGGAACTGAGCTCAAATAGTTGTGATCAGCAGCATGAAGTTTGCCTGGAAACCAGTCCCTAATGGTGTACCCCAGGGGTTGATGCTGGGCCAATATTGTTTAACATCTTCAGTAGTTACTTGGATGATGGGACAGAGTGCATCTTCATCCAGTTTGCAGTTGGTACAAAACCGGGAGGTGTGGCTGAGATATGAGAGGGTTGTGCTGCCCTTCAGATGGTCCTCAACAGGCTGGAGAAATCAGCTGATGGGAACCTCATGAAGTTCAACAAAGAGAAGTGTAAAGTCCTGCACCTCAGGAGGAATAACCCCATGCACCAGTACAAGCCGGGGGCTGACTGTCTGGAAAGCAGCTTTGCAGAAAAGGAGCTGAGGTTTCTGGTGGGCAACAAGTGGGATGTAATCCAGCAATGTGCCCTTGCAGTAGAGAAGGCCAACAGCCTCCTGAGTTGGATTAGGCAGAGTGTTGCCAGCAGGTCAAGAGAGGCAATCCTTCCCTGCTGCTCAGCCCTGGCGAGACACACCGAGCTGGGTCCAGTGCTGGGCGCCCCAGTACAAAAGAGATACAGAGGTACTGGAGAGAGTGCAGTGGAGTGCCACAATGATTGAGGGCATCTGTCCTACAGGGAGAGGCTGAGAGAGCTGGGACTGTTCATCCTGGAGCAGACAAGGCTCAAGGGGGGGGGATCTTACAAATGTGTATAAATACCTGATGGGGGAGTAAAGAAGAGGGAGCCAGGCTCTTTGCAGTGGTATCCAGTGGCAAGACAAGAGGCAATGGGTACTAACTGAAATATGGGAAATTCCACTGAAACATAAGGAAAAGCTTTTTTTACTGTGAGAGTGGTCGAACACTGGCACAGGTTGCCCAGAGAGACTGTGGAGCCTCCAACCTTGGAGATATTCAACACCCAGCTGGACACGGCCCTGAGCAACCTGCTCTGGCTGACCCTGCTCTGAGCAGGGGTTGGACCAGGCGATATCCCGAGAAGCCTTCCTGCCTCAGCCAGTCCCTGACTGTGTGTGGTTTAGACTAGAAATGTTGCAGAGTGTGTCGTACCCAGAGGACTCTAAAATTGACATTCCACATCTATTGCACAAATTCTCTTGATGGGGTTTTCCTCTCTCGCTTTCCATCTTCTCCTGTGTTTAGGCATCTAGACTGAATTACTAGTGGTCTTTTCTAACATTGTGGTATGGCACTAACTCTTCCTCCTGCAGTAGTTTCTGAGTGTACAATTAGTGCAAATGCACCAAAACATACCCATCAGAGCTGAAAGAAGGCAAGGCTAAACCAAAAACCTGGACACAGTGATCCTAACAGCCATGCTACAGTGAAACTCTCTTTGTATGCATAGACAAAAAGTCTTTATAACAGGGAACCTCAGTGAAGCAAGTATTCTGGGAGGTTCACCATCTGCACTAGTGCCAATTCGTATCAAATGCCAATCAGCTGCGGAGTGCTGCTTCCTTCTGCAAGTGTATTTCCTCTGATGCCCTATTGATTTTTTTCATTGAAGCAAGAACTTTTAAGTGTGTGTGTGTGTGTTTGTGTGTGTGTGTATGTATATATATATATAAAAAAACACATAAATGGTGACAGCAACAAGAGGCAGGAGTAGTGACAAACAGTGTCACTGGATAAATGAGTTTCCAAAGAGTGTCACTGGATAAATGCGTTTCCAAAGAGGATGTTTCTGCTGCTGCAGTAATTGGAATTAGTGTCGCAGTGAACAATTTAGGTACTTCAGTTGGGTATGTGTTTCTTGAGGCAAGCACTACCATCACAGAGGCATCCTACCACTTGGAGAATTATTATTATCAGAATACAGAGTGTAGAGAAGAAACAATTCAAACAATGGCATTCAAAAGAAAAAGTGGTTCTCATTTTTGACAAGTTTCACTAAATGTTTTTAGTATGTTGTACAATTTTACACAGGTAGTTGATTTTTCTGGGTTTTTTTGGTTTTCGTGGGTCTACTGAACTTTAACTCTAGGAAATAAAAGGGGGAAGAAACCACTATGGAGATCAGTCCCTTCTGATATCCTGTTAAAGAGCAGTTTCAGGATTTTAAAAAATTGGGAGGACAGTAGCATGAAGATGCTGTTCTCCTTGCATTTGCTGCTAAAGAAGACTTTAGTACGAAGACCGCATACTCTGTATTCTGATAGCACAACTAATGCTATCAGTTCTCTAGGGAAGTATAGAGCATTTGATAAGATACTGAAACACCTACATACTTCAGAAGCTGCACCTTAATCTGTGTAGTAAATAGTGATATACATCTTTCTGCTCTCTCAGATAGGTAACTATCTTGTTGAATACTTTTCAGGTTGATATTTCAACATGCGGAAAGCCATTAAAGACCACGAAAGTTTTATAATGCTGTAGGTATATATGTAGGTTTCATAATGCTGCATTGATGTTGTTATAATACATAATTAGAAAAATTCTCCTTATCAAAAATCAGGCCTTTCTGTGCTACTCAGTTGTCCTCACGTTTGGGGAGCCAGTGGCACTCACACTTCTCAAAATTTCTCACATAATATTATATATTGATTAGCCCAAATGTTAATGAAACTTTTACTCAAGCAACATGAGAGTGCAGACTACTTAAGATGGTTTTCAGCAGACCCCAGTTTGGCAACCATAAGGCTGTGATAACAACTGCAAAAGTATTTGTAATAAAAGGAAGACTAGAGTTTATAGGTTTGCAAAAATACAAGGAGTAGAACAACCGGGTAAATAGCATTGATGAAGAGACTGAAGGGTACAGAGCACAATGACTGCATTTTACATATTCAGCTCTGGGCAACAGCTGTGGGCAACAATGCAGAAATAAGTCTTGGGTGAGATAACAGCATGAACTAATTCCTTTAAAGTTTGCAAGGAACTTCCAGCAAAGGAGGAGGTATTTTGTAAAAAGGCCAAAGGTGATTGTGTGAGAAATACACTAATGAGACAGTGAAGACTAGTATTACTGACAGAGAGTACATGAGGGCTGACGCTCAATGCAACAATAAAGCTGATTCAGTACAGAGTCAATTGATCAGAAACTTTGAAGAGGACAATGAGTTTGCCTTTGATGCTGATGAAATGGAAAGCCAGGAGAGAGACATAGACATTATGTCAGCAAGGAAGATAATCCTCACAGTGCAATTCTGAATGAGCTTTTGGAGAAGACAGTGGAAGTCACAGGAGTTAGAGAGAGAAGTTGATAATAGACGAGGTGTGAAGTGACAGGGGTGCTGAGACAGTCAACAAGGCTGAATCTTCTAATTGACATGTAGGAAGAAGCAAGATACTAATAGACACAGTCTTCATGTATAGATCCAGAGAGACTGCTACGCTGCAAGTGGTATACAAATTAAAGGCCTAAATGGCTGGAAGGGCAGCATGGCATTCACAGTAAAAAGAGAGAGAAAGAGAGCTTTGTGCGAGAAAAAACAGGACCTGAATGTACTGTGCTGAGCGTAAGCTGTGGTAGCTGCCCTCAAGGAGGTGGCAAAAAGGTACTGATTTGGACTGGGAGTAGAAAGACAGGCCAGCAATAGAGATGAAGAACCATGAATCACCAGAATAAGATGTGAGTCAATGCCAAGTTCATGGGTAAGACAACTAGAGATAGGGCTCACAGCTGTGAGGACTTCAGGGGATGTATTACAGATCCTGATTAAAAGCTGATTAACCAGAGAAATAGCCAAGAATTAGAAGGCACATTGGACAAAACCCAAAAGCCAATATTAAGTCTTGATTTTAGAAATGATGGAATGACTTACATTGTCAGGTGGTACTGAGAGGTCAAGGGGGATTAAGGTGGAATAGAAGGGCTGGGATTTGGGCAGGAGGAAGGTGTGCTCCATTTGGGACAGCACTTTCAGTGACTTGTAGACATCCACAAATTTGTAGATTGTTGTGACAATCAAGGAGGAAAACGAGGCTGTGCCAGAAACAAGGCTGTGGCAGTAGACAACACATTCAGTTAACCTTGAAAGAAAAAGCGTAAAGAGCTTTAAAGAGCGTCGTTGATCATTAAAGGGGCAAGAGGCATTGTAAAGAATATTTAAATCTATGGATGAAAAAGGAATGCATAAACACCACTTAGAAATTAAGTGCTATTTCATCATTGTAAGTAATCAGTGAGATCTTGTTAGGATTAGGAAATCTTGTGTGTTCTTCCAAATACAAAATCAGGATAAACTAGTTACTAGGAAGTCTTTTACCAGAATGTGAAGGCAGACAAGTCACCCCCTCCTCTGTCTCCCATTCATGACTTGTTTGAATAGCCACATACTGATTTATCATGTCTCTGATCCACTGTAGCCAGCAACCTGCTATAAGCTTTTGTTTATAAGACACGAATTGTTGGTGCTCCACCCTCGCGTGCTGTGACTCAGGAGTAATTTTAGGTTGGCTCAGCTTCCTCCATTTTGTGGCCTATTACATGTAGACAGTTGCAGATTTGTTTTTCTAACCTCAGAAAATATAGGACATGACTTTCCAAGGAATAATTTTTCACACTAGCTGGATATTTAATTTCAGGGGCCAATCATGAAGCCAAAAAACTTAACAATGAGCAACCTCTCCTTTTCTAGCTGGTTTACTGAGATGACATCTGTGAATTAGACCAGTGGTATCATGGTTAGTTTTTAAAATTTTCCTTAGCAGTGTCTCTTCAAGTTTGGTGATGAGTTTACCGAGTGTCCAGAACAGGCCTCCATCTTCTTCTGTCACTGGTTAAGGAACAAAACTAAATTTCCACAGGAGAAGATCTCAGTTTAACGAAGGCATGCAATTCAGTGAGTGCAAGAAGAAGAAGGTACAAGAGATAAGACTGGTGGTGTGCCATAGTGCAGACAGGAATGCTCTACAGAACGAGCAGTGGAGAAATTGGGTGGTTTCATATGGCAGAACAGGACGGACATGGAGGAAAGGGACTGGAAGAAAATGGTCATAAGTGGAAGACAAAGAGAAAAACTGAAAAAGGCAGGAGAAAAAAGACTTAGGCTGTCTTTACCCATGTATTCATGCAGTTGGCTTCAATAGTCTCTACTACTGCTTTCTGTTCCTCCTGCCACCTTGACACAACCCCTGCTGTACCACAATGAATGTCTGGGCAATCATGGAGTGAACTGGACAGGAATCTGACTGATATTGGTTACTTTTAAGCACATAACTGAGCAAAAATTAAAATAACGGGGGAAAAAATGGATAGAAGCAGGGAATATTTCAGCTGGCACTGCTGCCAAAAGGAGGATCATGGAATCATAGCCTGGAGGGAAGGTACAGCAAAGGGACTGGATAAATGAATAGAAGGACTAGGAGCAAGAGGTAAGACTGATAATGTTACATCGAGTTTGACGCAATTTCAGACTGCTGGAAGGTCAGTCGCATTTCCACACCAAAAATCCTTACACCAAATCTAGCAATAATGTAGCTGAAGATACAGTCATTTCAATAGTTGATCAAGAAAAGTTTTGGGGTTTTTTTTAGGGGGGTTTTTTTTTTGGATCACCTCAGTGACTCAGGTCACGTTGCAGGAGCCATAAGATCATCCGATCCAACACAAAGGAAATGTCAGTGAGAGGGAAAGTGGAACTACCTCTCTTCAATTAGGTTTTATACCACACACTAGGGGGACTAAGACTAGCCAGTAAGGTTTCAAATAATACATTATAGAAATGGTTATGCACTGAGTGAAGCTGAAAGAGGACTAGGAGAATAAGAAGAGATAACAGGTCACAAAATAGAGGAGTAAAGATAGGGGGTACAGCAAAGTATTCCTATCCATATTTATTCAGCCTTCCAGGGATGAAAGATAAAATAAACTAGGAAAGGTTCAAGAACACAAGAAACAAGAAATCTGTAAAAATAGACAGCAATAAGTAAAAGAAATGAGGAAAAAACCAGCAGAATAAAAAAAACCCACCAAACACAGAAGAGTTGGAGAAAATATATGTGTTTATTAGCTTCAGACAGAGAACTGCTTGAAGAACATGCAGATCTGCCAGAGTGCCTGGAAAAGCCTCAGTCGCCTGACTTACAGAGGGGAAAAGATATCCCCAAGCCCAGGGGCGAGCAGAGCGAACAGAGCAGAGAGGGAAGAGAAAGAAGTCAGGCTGATTTTGAAATGTTACTTTTTAGATGTTTTCAGGGGGCCAGACCTATGTCACCTAGACCATGAGTTTCAAATTCAAATTCTTTATATACTTTTCTCCTTTCCTGGGTCTCTTTTAATATACACACGGAAACCTAGACAGATACTTTCCTTTGACCAGTGCCAACACTATTTGTTAACTCTGCTGGGGATTTGCTGCAGTATTTTTGCTAATGCCCAAGGAACCCCACCTCTCCCTGGACTCCTGTTTAACACTGTGTATTTCAGTAAAAATGTCTTTTAGCTTTAGAACTTCTAAGCCTTCACTCAGGAAACTGGAACTAAGCATGTCCATAAAACACTGACACAAGCTTTCATTTCTGATTTTTAGCTATTTGGAGTGAAGATCCTAATGAAGCTCAAGCCATGATTTCATGATACGGGGGCCAGAGTACTCATTTTCATCTGTGCATTACCCCTTCAGCTGCCTTCCCACCATTGCTTATAGGGCTGCACTGTGAAGCAAAGGAGTGAATCGATCTGGGGTAGAATTAATTTTCTTTCTTTTAAATCGGTGATCCAGTCCCTTGTGTCATCTCACAAACACTGAAACACAGCGAGAAAATAGTGTGGGAACACGACCAAGCAGCTGGGGGAAAGTGAAGCAGAGGGAATTATTAAAACATGATCACTGCCAAAGCCTCTCTAGAACGAAAATGCAAACTCAGTAGGGAAAAAGAAACATAAAAAGACAGAACTGATTTGTTTGCTACTAAAATAATTTTCCAATGTCAGTAAACTGTTATCTAGAACACCATGCACTGATGAAACAAGGGTCTTGGGAGGAAATACATACGTGTATGTATACATATAAACCACATCATGGGCAGTAGTTAAGATTGCACAATCTTCATCTTGGCATTTACTAGGTTTTTTCATAACTTTGCACCTGAAACATTAGTTTTCTTTCTCTATTTTTAATCCAGTGACCTCTATATTTTAGAGCAATTTTTTACAAGAAAAGCAGCTCAGTTACTGAGAGCCATACTGTCTCCCACGTGTCATTTATTAACAAGATTCATGACTTTTTTGCCATTGGATTTCACAGCTGCTGCTGCACTGCGGCAATGGGCTATTGAGACTCAGTAGCCTTTGGATCTACGTCAGATTCTGGAGGGGAAAATACTCCAATATTTATAGATTTACCATCTACCAGCATCTCTCCCTTCTGTTTTTAAATCCTCTACCCCAGGCTCATGTCTTTTTTTTGGTCTTAATATTGCTTTTGCAATGAAGTCAGGCTGCTGCTTCTTGGCCACTCTTCATGTATATCAAAAAAGCAGACAAGGATGGGGCAAAGGAAATGCAACCTGTCTCTCAAGTCCAGTGTCAGCCGCCAGCGGGAGAAACAATTTGAGGAAGCTTTGGGATGAAATAGGCTCCGTCATCCTCCAACAGAAGCAAATCTAAAGTCGAATTGCTACTTAAGAGCTGTGAAGGAAGGGACTCTGACACAGCGTGGGATTTCTTTTTTCTTTCTTTTTGATAAAATTGAAGAAAATGCCCCAATACAATACAGTGAGAGAAACAATAAAAACTGCAGAGAGACGTGTTTCGACAGAGGACATTCTGGAAGACTACTTTGCTCTTTCATAAATAATCCTACTTTGACACGTAGGAATGTGTTGTACGTAATTTCCGTCAATTGCGGGAATTCTCAAGACGATACAATCTACCAGCTGCGGCTTTATCTACGAAGTGCAAGCACAGACCTGGCTTGGGTTTACTTTCCATTCAGATCATACTTACAGCCTGTACTTGATATTTTCCATCACGTCGAAGTTGTATACTTGGGACTTGCAGACTGTTTCTCTCTTATGCACATTCTCCTTTTTCCTCCTTCTCTTTTTCCTTTCATGCACACGAACTTTCAATCCTGTTCAACAGTAACATTTTTCTTTCCTTCCTCCGTAGGTACCCGAAGTGAAAAACAACAACAAACCCTGACGAGCAATTTTTATTTCCTAGAAAGCTCAGGGTAGAGTAATCCCACCCTGAGCCATGAAAGGACATAGTTAACATTCAGCACCGATTTTGCCAGTTCTGCACACAGGCGTGGCAGCAGATCGTGACTTTATTTCTTCCCTGCCATTCAGCAAACCCTCCCCGGTCTCAGTTCCTATCCACAGATGAATTTGGCACTTCTAACAAAACCTAATCCAGACGACCCCCAAGCGGCCTCCGTATTACATATCACCAGCTAATTAAATGTAAATGTGCGCTGGGATAACTGCAGAAGTAGGCCCCAAACGAGATA
>WAAD01002620.1:39350-60182 GCA_013389945.1 Fregata magnificens
CGGAGCGGTGGCCGGGGTCGGCGTGTGGCGCTGCCTGCCGCCTCCCCAGGCGCGCGGCGGCCGGTGCGTCACCTCGGTGGCGGTTGAAGTAACGGTTCCGTCCCTTGTCGCCCCCTTCTCTCCCCCCCAAGGGCACTATGAACGAGGAGCAGTTTGTGAGCATCGACCTGGACGATGACAACGTCTGCAGCGTCTGCAAGCTGGGGACCGAGAAGGAAACGCTCTCCTTTTGCCACGTTTGTTTCGAGCTGAACATCGAAGGTAATGTTTTAATAGGAGTCGTCTTGCGCAAACTTCAGTCACGGACTGCCTAGCTTGGAGCTGAACGCAAACTGAGCTTATCTGAAAGCTTCCATAAAGGCTTAGGTTTGAAAACGTGTATAATTATAGAAAGTTTTCTTGCTGACCAAGCTAGTTTGTTACGTTCCTAAACAGCTCATTTCCAGTAAAGGTGGGTGCCCTAGGTGTACTAGCGCCTGCTCCTCTAGATGTAAAGGTGTAGCCCCCTTTCAAGAGCTTCTGAAATGCCCCAGTGTTAATTTCACCTTCTGGTATTAGACCTCTGGTGTTAGTTCAGATCAGAAGGAGTTTTTATTCTGCCTTTATTCAGGGGTTTTGTTCAATAGTCAGAGGGGTCTGTGTATAAACCTTATTAAATTTCAAGTTTTAAAGCATAATAGGTTTTTTGAAAGCAGACGAGTGTTTCACTTTTGTTTAGAAATAAACGGAGTATTGTTTATTTTTGCTTTCACATGGTGATAGTACATGTAATATGATAAAACTGCGTTCACTGTCAAAGCTTCTTAAAGTTTGCAAATTATAAAGTAGGAATTTTGTCCATCTTTTAAAAGGCTAAACTTGTAAGCATCATCTCTGGCCTCCAAAATAGTATTTTTAGAATTTCAAACCTTCTTTTGCTAAAGAATTTACTCATCTTGTTGCTCCTCTTCATGTGTGAATCAAGTGTTGGGCATGAATGAGCAGTAGATTAGTTATTTCCCTTTTTAAAGTCAAATAAGGATTTTTTGGAAGTATAAATATTGTTGCTTGATTTTTGGGGGCAACAAAGTAATTTGTTCCAGTTGTACAATTGGCAAACACCACTTTATATATGTGTGTGACTACCTAGAGTAATCTGTATTGATATGGGGCAATTGAATATGAAGATCTTCATGCTGTTATGTGAATAGTCCCATTTCTTGATGACAGTAAGATTTGCTGTGTCTCTGATACATACGAGAGTACATGAAAGGTCTTAAGATCAAGTCTTTCTGAGGGTAAAGTGCTATGAGATATGAGCACTGTACCCAGTGATCTAGTTGCTTATTCTGAACCCTAGAAGCATGAAACTCACTGGAATGTAGGAGGCTGTAAGGATATGTATTCCATACACTGTTTCTATTGTGCCTCTGACTTTTAATGCATGTATAAGTAATAAAATTTTGTTCTTGCCTTACAGAAATCTGAAAAGTGCATTAGCAAATTGGAATAACTTTTAAATACTCAGTACTATTTTGATTTAAAAAGTGATGCCTTTAAAGTCTTTGTTGCTACTAGAGGCAATATATTTTAATCTGAATGATACTTTCATACTTCAGTAGTAACTTGCATGCTTTATGCTTTTGTTTAGAAGAGACATGCTTGTGTATTTGTACTTTTTTGGTAAAACTCAGAGCAACTAAGCTAAGAACCTGTCAGTCTGCTTGAGTTTTCTTACTGCTTTAAAATGATAGGCTTATGGTTCTCAATATGGAGTGGAGTTAAGATGTTTCTCTCTCTAGGCTTTAAAATGAGAAAAAAACATTGCCATAATGAGAATTAAGTACTTTAATTACATTCAGAATCTAATTTTGTTTTGGAAGTGTTGAAACAAATAAAACAGGATGCATTAAAAAATTGCTGGATGGTTTCTATGCTCCGTTGTTTGAGATAAGCTGTGGATTTGTCAAAGTTACTTGTTATGGATATTACTTTACAAAATTATCATGTGTTTTAGCTGGAACACCTTTTTTTTTTTTTTTTTCCCCTGGAACTCTAAGTAGTCTTCATAATAGTAAAGACTTCATCTGTTTAGCAGACTACTTTGCATAATCTTCTAAATTTTTGATTAATTTTAAAAGAAGACTGCTTGAACAGAATACTGATGAAAGCTCACCTGAAACTACATGAACCATTATATTCTTAATCTTCTATTTTGCATAGTAAAAGAAAAGTATTAATATCTTTGATCATTATAGCATCAAAATACCTCAATTTCTGATATTCTGTCTTCTGTGTACCACTTGGAAAAGAGGTACTGTTACTGCTTTTATAGGGAGAGGAGGCTTGAGGGCGGCAGAGGTTGTATAAGTGATTTCATAAAGAATTGTTATAAGACTTTTTAGCGGAACCACTATGTGAGCCAGTCCTTCACCATATCCATGGTCACACTCTTCCGACTTTTGACATATCTATTCCATTCCTGTATTTTCCTGTGACAAAGACTATGATTTATATACATCTAAAATAACAATCTTTTGGCAGCCCTGGGTAAGGAATGAAATGGATAAGTCACTAACTCGGAATGTTATACTAGATGTTTTCATACTAACCTTCTGCTTATATTTTAATGAAGTTCGGATGCATTATAACATAGCTACTTATTGAACAGAATCAACTGTAAGTTGTATCAACTCTGTAGATGTGCTATCCCACACTTACAGATAAGTGTCATTCTCATTTAGTGTTGATGTGGATGTGTAACTTCTCCCTCAGTGAAGTAGGAAATAGCTGCTGTTCAAGAACAGGCTATTAGTCACAGCTCAGCATCTTGCAGGATGCTTAAGTACTCCTACTGTTTGCAGCATCCTGTTAACATCCATGTGTTAAGTGCTGCCTGACTTAAGAGGAATGTGTAGCACCTCTTCCATCTTTCCTGACCATCCAGTCCTCACTAGGAGGTTGGTCAGGATAGAAAGGGGCATTGCAGATGCATGTGCAAAGGCAAGTAGTGGACTTGGCAGTGTTAGGTTTCTGGTTGGACTTGATGATCTTAAAGGTCTTTTCCAGCCTAAATGATTCTATGAGTCTATGCATGAAATTAAGGAAGTAGGTTTCCCAGTTCCCTTTTGTAAAAGGGTGTCATATTCTAGTGCTTTAACAAAACTCTTGAGAACAATTCTGTTTCCCTTTGTGCCAGCATCTGATTGCTTAAAGCTGTCTATGGTAAATCGACACACTTGAAACTGATCTAGCCCAAGGCTTAACCACGTGAACCCCCTCTGAAACAGACTTTCTCAAATGTATATAAACAAAACACTACAGAAATATAATTTACTTAGCTGCACTTAATTACATTATACTTTAGTATTGGTGAATCTTTGTGTCTTCTGGCATTTGTGAGTTCAGCAGCTATACAAGTTTGCTTGTGTGTAGATGGTAATGTTGTTGATCATTTTGGTTAAACAAGATGAGTCATTAGAAATGAGCAAATCAGAGACTATCCCTGTCTGTAATGATTTAACAGACTTCTTCCAGGGTTAGTGCTGTGATGTCTCGGCCTTTACCTTCCTGACACTGGGGTGGTTTTTTGTAACCTTTTTTTTTTTTTGGACAATAGCTCCATAATGATACATAATTGGGAAAAAAAGTTGTTATTATAGTCCTTTATAGAGAACACTGCTATGCAGAAAGCTTAATCTGTGGTCTGCCTTAATTAAATAACTGCTGGGTATCTGAATGAGGAAATTAGTTACTGTGTCATAAAACCTTTATGTTTTTGATCAGAAATCAAGTCTCCATCACAATTGTTTTTAATAGTAGATTTTTAGTCTTTTAATGAAATAAAATGATAGCTTAGCCTAAAAAGTGATTATGCTTCTTACTAAGTTCAGTTAATTCACAGAAACCACTGGTTTGAGTGCAGTTTGGAGTTCAGCTGTGGTGTCCGTCCCAGAATTTATTCAGGAGTGATGTATATGGATTATAGGGTCTGTTTCTCTGAAGTTGACTGAAAGAGTGGTAGCAAAGGGAGGAGAAAAGGGAAAATGGGCATACAGAATAAACAGAACGCCAAGATGCAGGTTTAAACTTTCTCCTGTTACATGTCATCAACCTTTCTTGCACAGGGAAAGAGTGATGTTCTTAAGAGAGTTTAGTAGTGCTAATCTTCAGTCAAAACAGGGTGGGAGGAGGTGGTGTGCCTTGAAAGGACAGTATTTTTGTCCCTGTTGCACTTGCTCTTTCAGCTCATCTAGTTTGGTGATTCACGCTCAGGGAAGCTGAGTGGACTAAGCTGCACATAAATACTTTTATTGCAAAACTAGCTTTTGTGTCTTGAAGGATCATTATTGGGTTATTTAGCACAACACAATACTAATGTGATTCTTAAACTTTAAAATATGCAAAGTACTTACATATGAAATACTAATAACACTTTGAGAAATGAAGCTGATTCTGTATAGTGGTTTTAAAGTTCTAGACGGCATTTAGAATATCCTGGTGGTGTGTGTCTGCTGGAGTTTGATGCTGGCTTTTGTTTGCCTCATGCAGGCGAAGTGAACAGCAGAGATTGTTGTGTACTGTTTGGGTTTTTTTCTGAGTAGGTGTCACAGTAGTAATCTGTGGATTGAAACAGGAAATGTTTTAAATTCATATGTAACTAGATTGCATAAGCCAGGAAATCATGTGTTGCGTGTTAGTTTGAGACAAATTTCTTCTCCTTTTTAATTTCATTATAATATGGGAAAATGATTAACTGAACTCTGGTAGCAAATATATAGTACTAACAAATCTGCAGTTATAACTGGACCGTGGGGGGGGAAATATATGAACACACAAAAATATATGTGCTTGTATGTATAAAAGCTGTCTGTATGTGTATATATCAACAAAACAAATCCCTGTGCCTGAATATGGTGTCCCTACAAGCTGCTTTGAAACTCCAGTTGTAGGGTTTCCGCATAAGAATGCGGTGCTGTGCAGAGATACCTGACTGTGCTCTAATTCTGTTATTAGGAGGCTGTAACCATCTAGCCTGTGTGTCACAGAGCACACAGAGGCGGCTAGGGTACTAAGCAGTTGTGCTGCCTGTCGTACGGCTTAGAGTTGTTTAGATGTCTTCACATGGGAATGCATTGTGCAATGCAGGTGTGTCCTTTGTTCATGCACACTCTGTGGTCCTCTGGACAATGCCTGTGGAAATCCCAGCTTCAGGAACTTATTACTTGAATGTATTTGTTCAAACATCAGACTTGTCTCTGAAGGTTTCAAAGTTGAAAGTCCCTAATAATTATAGTTTAGCTTCCCATTATTTGTCATAGATAGTGTATCTATCTTAACCTGGTTTTATGCTCGTATGTCTTAATGCAGAATTATTTAAAAATCTGTGAGTTTCCTGAAATTCAGGGGTTTGTAATGGAGACAGAACGATAATAGAAGGGGAAAATCCCATTGTTTGAGCTGATTTTTATTCACTCTCTTGCTTATCTGATGCTGCTAACTACGATAACATCTTGGAGAATGCTAGCTGACAAGCAAACTGGCTTGTTTCCATTTCTGTTTAGAGTTGAACAACAGCTGAATAGGAAATGACAGTCCCTAACCTAGGTCTTGTAATCTAAAAGAAGAGATAGTGTAAGTACTGGGCATCTATTCCCCTGATTTATGTTAAGATAGTTAAATTTCCATGGTTCTTTAAAGTGCTGATACAGTATTTGAGGCAGTTTCAGCATCATGTTGGTGCATTCCAGTCTCCAGGCTGGGACAGAGATGCTATAAACAAATCTGTCTTATGGCATAGCATTTTTCCTGTTAAAGTCTATAAAATCTTGTGTAATATCTTCATTCAGTGTTCTTTGTGTTTATCTTAACCAAAAAAAAAAAGTGGTTTAGTTGTTAAAAGCTGTAAACGCTCAAATTTCACTTTTTTCCTTCTTACACCCCACAGAAGAATATCTCGCTGAAATAAAATGGGTTGTAAGGTGTAACTGAAAGGATTGGAAACTGCTGGTTTAATTTCATTCTGTTCCAAAATATTACACATCGTTATTTTTTTTCAGTGTTAATGAAATAATAACCTTGCCCTTTAGGCTCGACAGATGAGAACTTGTTTCAAGGTAGCATTTGCAGTCCAGGGGTATGACTCATTTCTGCAAACTTGAATGGACTTGTGGAACTAGCTGCAGTTTCCAGTAAACCACTTAACTACGAATTCGAGTCCAAATGTAGTTGGAGATGCTATTCTTAAGACTCAAGATTCATACTTTTTACTTAGAATAGAATCATTAAGGTTGGAAAAGACCTCTGAGATCAAGTCCAACCGTCAACCCAACACCACCGTGCCTCCTCAACCATGTCCTGAAGTGCCACGTCTACATGTTTTTTGAACACCTCCAGGGATGGTGACTCCACCACCTCTCTGGGCAGCCTGTTCCAATGCTTGACCACTCTTTCGGTAAAGAAGTTTTTCGTAATATTCAGTCTAAACCTGCCCTGAAGCAACTCGAGGCCATTTCCTCTCATCCTATTGTTGGTTACTTGGGAGAAGAGTCCAACACCCACCTCACTACAACCTCCTTTCGGGTAGTTGTAGAGAGCGATAAGGTCTCCCCTCAGCCTCTTCTCCAGACTAAACAATCCCAGTTCCCTCAGCCGCTCCTCATAAGACTTTTTTTCCAGACCCTTCACCAGCTTTATCTTCTAAGTGCCATATAAGTACTTCTGAGTAATAGTAGAGCTGTGTGGCTGGTTCTAAAAGTATATTTTTGAATTCTCTATGTGTAAACTGGGGAGGTTTGTCCATGCAAACAAGTAAATTGAGCAGTTATGTTTGTTACTTACCTGGCATCATCCAGAATGTGGAAATACTGTATCATGGCTTCCCCTCTCTTCTAGGTCAGTTTAACTGATTTTTCTTACAAAGCGTGGGACGTCTTCAAGATAGTGGTTCTTGTAGTAAAGTTTTCATTAGAATGTATTGGCTTGTCTAATACAGTAATAAACTGTCTTCTTAGATAGTAAAGTAGTTTACAGGCAACATGAATTTTGAAAGTGTGTTTAAACGGTCAATCGGATCTCTGTTCTGTCTTACATAGCATGTCTTTGCTATGTGGTAAAATACAAATGGGCTAACAGAAACGCAGTGGGAGATGATTTGTGTGCATACATGATGTATGGAATGCGCTGGCTTTATCGTCTGAAACTGAGGAGAGAACTTTAATTTATGAACAAGATAATATCTAGTCCTTACCATGTGTCTGGTTTTGGAAGTTAATGAATGGTACTGGCATTTTCCTTCTAGCCAATCTAATAAATCACAAGATTTAACTCTCAAATGAAATTGCATGCATACACTTAAAAATAGCAGTTGGCTTTAAGCCTTGTCAGGGAGATGTATTGGAGATATATGTCTCTAATTATCCCATTTTTCAGCGCTGGCAGAATTGTACAACTGAAGAATATCAGTTTTCCCCACCTCTTGTCATTTAGATGTGTGGATGGCTTGCTGTCTTAGGTCATCATGGACTGATTTTATTTAATGTATTTTGAACAGGTCTTGGGATCTGCTTTTCTATTGTATCTCTATCTGCACTCTTAATGAGCAGACTAATACGCAACAGTGGCTTGAAATAGATGAACATGAACATTTAACATCTTGTGAAGCATTCCCCTGTCTGCTGCAGGTCTTAGCCCTGTAGACTAGGTAAACCAAACTTGAGCTGGTCTTATCTTAGTGTTCCGAGTGGACACTAGCAGTTGTTCAGGAGCTGTTTCATGAGCTGGCTAAACATCCCTGTTTTAAGAGTGGTAACTGTATGTGTGTGGGGTGGACAGCTGCGGGAAGCAGTAGCTGGAAGGTGTAGTGAAAGCCAGGGCTCTTAAAGTAAGCAGCCACAGACTGGTGCTTTTCACAAGGGTTCTTGCTTGCTTATAGGGTTAAAGGAAAAAGCATAGGTGTGTATCAGAAATCTTTGTAGAGCTAACTATTTAGGATGAGGTGAATTGTGCCTGAGAAGCATTTCTTCACTGGCTATGAAGGCAGTCTCCACAACTAGCTAAAACTAGAGGTGGACCTTTTCTAAGTGTTCTGACTTAAACAGATAATTTCACCCATGTTGCCAGTACTATACAAATTTGTATTATGAAGTGCATTCACTCTCCTTTGACTGTCCTTAATAACCACACGCGCTTTACGCGTTTATGGAAGCTATATGTATGGTGGACGCTAGCATTATACTGAGAAGGCAGTTTTGCTTTGCTTACTCTATGGTCAGGTGTAAATCTTACCCATAAGCATTTGTAAATTCTTTAAAGGGACTTTAATATGGCTTTAATTAACGAATGTCATAGTACAAACTTATAATTGACTGTTTATGTGTCTAGAAGTATTCTTGTTAATTTTACTTCACTGCATCTTAAATTCTGGGGGTTTTTTCCTCTTCAGCTGCTCAAGCTATGGTTATTCACCATTGCAGAAACAATTTGTTTCCAGCATTGCATTATAAATTGCTAAGAAGGCAGGCTTTCTTTAACATTATTTTCAACTGATGGAGCTGAAAGACCAAATAAGAAGGTTTTTTAAAAAAAGAATAACAAACAAATGAAAAAAAACCACTGTGGAAGATAAGCAGGCAAGCTAATGATCACTTTTTTTTTTAAATGAAAATGTTTGATTGTGAAGGGATGTGAAGTAGTCTTGGTATTTAAGAGCATTCCTTTTGAATTGAACTTGTTCGTTATTATTATAATCTCCAAATAAGACAACTGTTCTAGCCAGCTTTATATATAAATGTGAGCAAACATTTCAACTTAGTTCTGTATCTTTTTCATGAAGAAGAGTTATACGTAGTTTTCAAAGAATCAATTGCAAAGGCAGAAATAAAGTCTTTGTAGACTTCCTCCCTTCAAAAAAAAAAAAAAAAGGCAGAACTTTAATATGATGGAAACTGATTTACTTTCAAGTACAAATGCTTTGAAATGGAGTAGAACTTACTGAGATGTGGTTACACACCTGGTTATAGGGTAAATATTCTCCCTGCCCTCTGCTACTTTGCACTTACAAATAACTAGAAGTTACAAAAATGTGTACTGCTTTATAAATTGCCTGATTGCTAGTTATTCATTTACAAAATTATTTTGCAGGAGTGGATTAGGACTCATTATGTTGAGAACTGTACCAGTGTAGAGGAAGAGTTTCTGCCTTGTGTAGCTTACAAACTGAAATACTCAATTTTTCTTTTTTTGCCTAAATACTAGGCTCTTAAATAAGCAGCCCTGTTCTTAAAGTGCTCAACGTACGAAGATATTGCTGAGTAACGTGATACCATTCATGTTTCATCTGGGACACATGAGTTACCAGAATCAGAAGCAAATAATGGATGGTAAACACTTACTTACATTCTTTTATGATTTGTCGTGAGGTTTGGCATCATCCTGTGAATCTTGTTCACTTGAGGAATGATCTCTGATGTGAGCTTGTTTCCTAATAGCATCTGCTGTCTTTCGTTAGATATGGTCTTCTAGATGTTATTGAATTTTGGTGGATTTTTTTTTCCCTGCAGATGACACTTTCTTGCTCTTGCGGGCTTTTTGCTGTTTTTTGAGGTTCTTTTTCCTTCTCTGAAAAACATAAGTATGAAGGGTAGGACATACTTGGACATAGTCTGCAATCTTATTCTTGGCAAGTAAGACAAGAGACAAATGTACACATACTTACAAATGTGGAAAAAAAAAGGTTGATGATTGTATGATTGCTGACTTGAAGAACCAGCCAAAAATTAAAAAGGTTGAGATGGATATTAGCAAACAGGAACATTGAGACAGAACTGAAACCCTGTGAAAACCCCCAGAACTGACAATAGCTGTTTATCAAAATTACGATGTTACTTGTAATGTACAGAAGTCTTACCTTTATTTGTCTCTTTGTGTATAGTGTTGAATAAAGTCATGTGTCTTCTAAAACTGAATCATCTTTATGTATCATATGTTTGATCCATGCCAGTTTACCAGCTGGTAGATTTTTCTGCAGTTGTGATGAAGGGAAAAATATGAAGTAACCTGAGTGGAGTATTAAGTCTTACCAAAAAGGAAGAGGCATCTTTTCTGCCTCATAAAGCTGGTGGTATTGCCCACAACAGAAGGGTTTGTGTCAAAGAAATGTACTCTTACTTGCAGTAATACTGGTACGTCATCACTAGTTTGTGCTGGCACAGCAGCTGCTGTGAATGCTCAGCTCTTGGGATGCAATTCCAGAGGGTTAGTGGCTGATGTTATTCACGTCCTCTGTATAGGAAAGGGCTAATTGTCACCTTAGTACAAAAGAAAGATTGAGGGTTGTTTGGGGATTTTTGCATGTGTTTGTTACGTAGCTGGTTTGGATTTCTACTGTGAAAGCTGAAGCAAGTCTGTTAGCAATTCTATACAAAACTGGTTTGGTTTTGCACATTTTCTGTTCCTTACTATATTGAAGAGTATTTAGATAGAGCCTTTTTGGTTTTTTTCAGTGGAGTAAGAGATGGGGAAGGCTGTAAATTCTGGTCTTGGGGGAGGATTTATTCTTGTATACTGGAAATGTTTTGTAATAACTTGCTCTATGTTCAGAAATAGTGATGTTATGGCTAATGTGTGGCATATAAATAGCAAAACTTAGACTTTTGAAGTAACATTTTTTTCTTCTGTAATAGTTGCTAATTTCGGGCATACCCAATATTACTGAGTTCTGATAAAATAGATTTCTTTGAGCAGCAGGCCTCTGGAGTGGGGAAGTTAACAATGTTCAGAACTCTTTTAAAAGATAAATTTGTCAGAAGGAAAGACTTGAGTAAAATTGAGCTTATGGCCTAGATATGAAAATCAGATGGGGCTTCATAAAGTCATGCTGCATTTGTTCTTTTTTTTGTATAACTGAAATCGTGTGGTGTTTATTTTGTGTGGTCTCACACCATTGTCCTATTGGACAAGTAACATGTTATTCTCATGGAAATAATGAAGCAGAAAGCCTCAAAGGAATTTTTTGAAGTGAGATGGCAGTATTCTATCATTTGTTGTACAGGTGTTTCTTTTGTGATTGCCCCAGAAGTGATAGTGTGTATATGTGAGGAAATATAGTCTGACCTGCTTCTTCAGATGTGCCAGGCAGAGGACCTAACTGTAAGAGGCCATGCCTCTAGAACCAGCTCTGGAAATATTTCATTAAACTTGCAAGATTCAGTTTTTCTGTTTTTAATTGAAACAGTGCAGTAGTTCTTTCCCTAATTTTGGGGAAGGAGGGGATGCAGGGGAGAATAAGAAGTAAAAACTTGGTAGGTATGTTTGATTTTGAGTTGGGAGAAAGGTGGTATCCTGAGAGCAAAACAGATGTTAGTGCCTATTAGCAGCTGTGAACTAGAAGCAGTCTGTGCAAAACTGCATTTGTCCCAGATTTACTAACTGTGCTTTCTGTAGTTCTCTTCCCTCTTCTTCACCAAATCTTTGCTTTAGACAAAGTATTGTCTTCACCAAGTATTTGCTTTAGACAGGATTACTCTGTCCTCTGATCAGAAGACATTGGCTTCATTCATTCGTCTTATGGCTTCATTCATTCGTCTTATGGCTTCATTCATTCGTCTTATGGCTTCATTCATTCGTCTTATGGCGAAATTGTTAGGTGGGTTCCTGAGTGTTATTGTGTAGAAAATTGTGTAAAACTTGTTTTTCAGGCAATCTGATGACATTTTCTTTAAGTAAAAGAAAGCACTGTAAGCATCAGCAGTGTAGCATGTTGAAGAATCACTTGGGTAAGGCAAATAACATGGAACAAGTTGGTCTGGTTTTGTAGTGTTTGCAATGTTGTGAATATATGCCTTGTAACTTCAATTGACAGTGCTCACTCTTCCTTGATGGCTTAAAGATTTAAGGGTTTCTATCATGCTACTTGAGTTAAGCAGACTTGCTATATTTGAACTGTACTGATAAGTCATGAAAACAAATTACTTGTCTTTCCTTGTTTTCACTAGAAATGTTTATTTTGGTTTCTTTAAAGTCTCTGTAGAGATAGAGAGGGAAAATAGCCTTGCAAGTAGGCAGTAGGTCATATAGAGCTTAAGAAAAGTTAGTGAATGTCTTATTTGCTGAAAAAGGTTGAAAGATATTTTGAGGTGTAGAGTGAGAATCTTGACTCTGTACCCATGCAGACAATATCTGCCTTTGTACTTTGTTTGGGAACTTCCTTCTTAAAAGGTGCCTCTGATTAGGATGTGGGTTTTGTTTGTTCTAATACTTAGTTCGTGGACAGGAGTGTCTGTTTTCATGACCTTACCTTTCTCCCCTGCTGCTAAGAACAAAATAAATTGCACTCCTGTCCTCTTTCATTTTCCACTCTTTTTGGGTTTTTGTCCCATAAAATTTGTGTATGCTCTTACAAACTCAACCAGAACAGTAATGCTCTTGAGTCTCAACACTGCCCAAAGAGTGGAAAATCAAAAATTTATAGTGGCTACTCTCAATGTTTGAACTCTCCAACTTGAAACACCAGTTACCAGCAAGTGAGATAATCAAAGTTAAGTGCTTGGATTTGTTTTCAGTAATTTCATGTTAAGAATTTTACCTGTGTAGCTTAGTTTTGAGAGTAGTTTGGGATTTTGCAGAATTAATGACTTAAAAAAAACCCAGCTTATTATTTGTTAATTGTTTGGGGTGGGGGGCTTAAAGTTTACCACAAGAATTTAAGAGGGTAAGTCAGATATAACTGACAATTGTTGTAACATGTAGCTTTCTGCTAATTGCTCGTCAAATTTTGTTACCTGTTGCATTTCATGGTTTTTCTTCTATTTTAATCACTTTTCTCTCCTTCCTTCTCTGCTAAAAGTTAAAATGGCTGCAGCTTGGTTCATGTCACCTTGTTTCAAAGATCAAACTACATTATCATATGTTGATTTAAATATTCTGGCTTTAGTAAGCATTGGGCACTTTCAATCAGTGGTTCACAGGTATATTATTTGTTAGTTGCAATGAGGAACTTGTTTGACAGAATTGTTTTCTATTGTATTGGGAACTTCCCAAGTAGTATGCTGTATGTTGAGGTAAATGTTGAACTGTCAATATTCTGGACTTGGATACTGAATCTACTGCGTAGGTGATTCTGAGGAAAAATAAATATCCACTGAAGTTGCAGAAAGTAATTTTGTACTGGAGTACTATTAACTTTCTGAAAGAGTCATTTCTCATACCATCTGTGTTCACTCAGCAGCTGTAGATCTTCACAGATTGTGTTCCTTTTTAACATGTCAATGACTATCAATTACTTTGAGGCTTGAGTAAGTTACCTGCTCTAGCTATATGAATAGTCTTTGAAGGAGGGCAAGCAAAGAGGAGAATAAACATCCGTCTTATATGAAATTAATTTCAGGACAGTTTAATGTTGGCAAGTGTTGGCAGTATTAGAACTTGCTTCTCTAGCTAGGCTACAGGCTTGTACCAATGCAAAATGAGAAGCTAAGACTGAAGTCTGAATTATGTTTGACCACTTGGATGACACAAGCCCGTACCCTGCAGTATTTGTTGAGCAGATAGCTCACGACGTTCTCCAGAGAAGATGGAAGCATGAATGACTGCTCTCAAAATGCTCTTCAGTATTGTTCTATGGAACTTCCTCATATATAGTTGGGACTATTTTACTTCTACAGCTTATACACTTGTGTATAGGTGTGATGCAATATGTACAGAGTTAGCAGTTTTGCTTCATCTGTGTTACCATCCAAGAGGCACATGCAGGTAATCTGTAAATCCTGCATAGAGATTACTGTGTACAAAACACTTTGTATGCTAAGGACACAAAACTGAGTGGAAATTAAAAAAATTTTAGAGTATCACATATCCTGATTTATTTCAGTGATTAGACTGTTAATAGGAAAGCATCAGTTAAGTCTTTGTTTTCTTGGTTGCTTGTGAGTAAAGATTTTGAAAAATTAGTTGAGTATACAGTAAGTGAACTTTTTTCTGTTGTGTCTTTACAGGAGTACCAAAGTCAGATCTTCTACATACAAGATCTTTAAGGGGGCACAGAGACTGCTTTGAAAAATTCCACTTAATAGCAAATCAGGACTGTCCACGTTCAAAGCTCTCTAAAAGTCCATATGCAGAAGTAAAAAATATCTTGAGCAAAAAAATTAACTGGATCATACAGTACGCACAAAACAAGGATTTAGACTCAGATCCTGAAAGCTCAAAAACATCCCAACACCAGCTTTTTAACTTCAGACATCAGACTGATAGAAAATTACTCCCACAGTTTGACTCCCCAGTACCTAGATACTCTGCAAAATGGATAGGTGGGAATCCTGGAGGCATCTCGAGCTGCTCACAAACTCTTTTGGAACAAAGAGAATCCACTGATTTCAGACTTGGTGTGTTGCAAGAAACAGGTGCTACCTTCTGTTGCAGCAGTGTTTTGTGGTCTAATCACAACCAAGCCCAGAAAGCTGCAAAAGCTGAGGGTGGTTCACTCACCAGTGTTCATAGAAGGCATCCTCAATACAGCAAGGAAGAACGTAAGTATATATCTATTTACACGCAACCTAGCAAGCAAGGGCATTCTTTGGAATATCTCTTGACCACTTCATGTCCCCATACAGCATTAATTCACAGCCTGAAATGCAGCTTTTAACAGTTTGGAGTTACTGTAAAATCTGTGAAGAAAAAGGCTATGTGGCTAAGCAAATAGTGTGGAGGGAAGTGGTTGGTGTGGGGGTTTTGTTTGGTTGTTTTTTCAGTGTTCCTGTTAGTTATACCCCAGTGTGATACAGTACATGCCTATTTTATGCAAAAAAAATACTGTTACGGTTGATTGCAGTCACTTTAATG
The DNA here is from genome assembly GCA_013389945.1 of Fregata magnificens. Classification (NCBI taxonomy): domain Eukaryota; kingdom Metazoa; phylum Chordata; class Aves; order Suliformes; family Fregatidae; genus Fregata; species Fregata magnificens. The sequence goes on from WAAD01002620.1 coordinate 54,168, forward strand.
TGTCAGTCCTTGCAGTTGCATAGTCCTGCCTGTGGAGATTACTAAGCTCCTGAAACAACTGTCTTATTGAACTTGTGTGGTGCCTTGAGTTACATTTTACAGAGAGCTGCCCTAAGCAATAGGGGAAATTAGCGGTAAGGTAGGAGAGCAAGCTTGCGAAACAACACAAAAATTAAACATTCTTAATAGTAGCAGACTTTCCTTGTGCATTTTACTAGATTTTTTTTCTTCTGTTTATTGAGCAAGGAAAATGGGAAGGCCCTTATGCCACCATGTCCTCTTAAAGGCTGTAGCAGTAGACTTGAGCAATTTTTTTGATGACTGCGGTGATAGTGGAAGCAGCAGAAAATAAGTTTTCCTATTATTTAAGAAGGTTACTAGAAGAATTCAGAAAAATCTAGAATATCGTAGTGTCTCTGGAATTGGCCTACATGAAATGTGTTAGGAGTAAGTTCCAGGAGATCTCTGCAGTTATCCTGCTTCTAGAACAGTGCCTGGCCCTGAAGTGGAATACATCCACTCTTACTTCCGTAGATGAGAAAAGTAATTGGAAAGGGTTTCTGAACTTCAAAAGACCTGAGAAAGAAGACAAAGCTGGTAAAATATTCAGTGTAAAATTAGTTAATGAAAGAGAAGGTAATAATGGAATTCAGAATGTCAGAAGAGCGAGTGAGAAAGAGGTACTGTAAAAAGTTGGAATCATTTTCTTTAGGCTCCCATTTTTTTAACAAAGTAACAAACCTGTCCTTGCAAACTTCAGTCCTTTCACACTTCTTATAAAAGGATTTTAACTGCTGTATGATGCTTCATATTGCATTTGTAGTGAATTAGTAGTCTTAAAGCCATAAATCGAAGCAGATACACTGTGCTGTTTGACCACCTGTCCTTTGGAGTCATAAATTGGCATTACATAAATCAGGACAGCAGTTAACAGAGGAATTATGAAAGCTTGACCTCGTTTATGGGGTTGTCTGACTGAAGTTAGTGACTTGGAATTTTTCTCTCTGATCTCTGATTTTGGGATGGGGGAACATAAACATAAAGCTCTTTTGAGCACGATAACAGATTTTTTTTTTCTTCTGTCATTACTGCATAATGCACTTTTGAGGTATTTTTTGCTTTGTATAAGGGGGTTTTTAAATCTTTTTACAGTATTTAGCCTTAAAAAGCTTTAAAAGTCTCCATTTGGAGACTCTATGATTATATAAAGTTTGTATTTTAGAGAAAAACTTAGTCAGACTTTCTCTGCCAGAATTAGGTACCACCTTATTGCAGTACCTACACTGTAACAACATAGCATTCTACTAGAAAAATATATTGTTAATGTAACTGTAAATAGCTTGGTCAATATTTCTTTATAACTTACCTCAGCCATGAATAGAATAATCTTTTATTTAAATTCGATGTTCTGTTCCTTCTTCCTTTCCCTTCTGTATCAGAGTTATGTGACATGAAACAGTCCTGTCCTGATACACACACGAAATGTGTGAACCTGCCTATCTGCTACAATTGATGAAATGTTGATGAAAATAATGAAGAAATGGGAAGTAACATCCTACCGCTGAGTATAGAAAGGGGGGGAAAATTATTTAATTTCTTTTTAAAGCTGTCAATTACTATATTAAATCCAATCAGGGTTTTCATGGAGCTTAAAAACTGTTAACTTAAAGGATGGTAAGATGTGAGAAAGGAATCTTCTCTTCTGTTGATAGCTGAAGGTAGGAAGGAACACCACTGTACCTGACTGTTGGAGGGGAAAAGTGGATCTGTTTCTCTCTTAAATGGCCTTATGTCTTGAGTAACAAGTAGGCTATCTTAGCTATTGCCAACTTCTTTGGTTTGGCTATAGCAAGAGAAAATTAATATCCTACAACTGCAAGATGTGAGAAGGGTTGAAAGAGAAGGCTTAGAACAGTCAAATAGACCTGTGAGTAAGTAAAACCCATCCTTTTCAGAACTTACACTTTAAATTTACGGTATAAAAAATTCTTCCACTGAGAAATCTCTGAACAAAAGCTGCGTGATTGCAGCATAGGTTTCTTCTGAGTATGCAGTGAGAGCTTTGCTAAGCTGCAGCACTGTTTAAAAACAAAATGTAAAAATTACAAGGCCTTAAAGCTTCTTTCAGTGCCCTGTATCCTATTGCGGTGATCAGGATTGTCACTTCTCACCGTGCTGCCTAGGGCATCTCAGCAGCAGGCATGGCACCAACCTGCACCCACCACTGCTGGGTTGAAGGATTTCTAGGAAGCAGGCCAGTGCTTCCCTACTTGCTGCTCTTGATCAAGGGCAGTGCAGCATACTTTCAGAATTCCCTCCTCTGAGGTTTAATATATATTTTCCATGAGGATGATCAATGTACACATAACCTGAGCTACAGAAGGGCTTTTGAATGATACAGAAGGGCTTTTGAATGATACAGAAGGGCTTTTGAATGATACAGAAGGGCTTTTGAATGATACAGAAGGGCTTTTGAATGATGCAGAGGGTCTTTTAGGTTCTCACTAGGAACATAGCACAAGGAAGTGAGAAGTAAACCTATTTTTATGTGTTGGTCTTTGTATCAAACTAGGATTTTTCTTCTTCATTTGTCACTGAGTTACTCAGTGGAAACTGTATACATTATTATTATATGCATAAAACACAAAACTTGGTAGCCAAAACAGGTAGCTGCGTGCTGAAAATTCTGTCCAGAAGCCATTTCCTCTAGGCTTGGAAACGTGGCAGGACTTACCTCAGAATTGTCCACTTGACCACAGGTAAACAGACGTACTTGCAAGGGTTACACTGTGGAAACCGTTTTGCAGTCAGAGGAAGGTAAAGTATTTAAAGGTGTCAAGCAATTTACAAGCAGTTCTGATTCTGGACACTTCTGTTTTGAGGGCTTGAGTTTCCAGCTTTTTGACATCGAAGAAGGGGCTTTTCCATGGAGTAAATCCTTGTCTGTGTCAACATAAAGAGAATTTTCAAACTTTCCACAAAGGACTGATAAATAGTGTTGCCTCCGACTTACTGTCACACATCTGTTGATTATTAGGATGACAATTTGAGAAAATGGGAGTCTGCTTAGGGATGCTTATGTGACTTCGGTAGTAGTAATAACAGATTTTATTGTTACAGTGACTATGATGACTCCCGGAGAGTTAAAGCAACTTAATGAAAAACTGCTCAAGCAAATCCAGGGTGAGAATTTTTCAATACTCTTTGCTTTGGTAATAAAGAAGATTTCCTTTAAAAAAAGGAATTGTGATGGCCTTACTATCAGCTAAGTTTTGAACTGAAATCTCTGTATATCATGTTTCCACGTAAAACAAGAAACTTCTAGGTGCTTCTATTATGTAACCTCCTTGGGCATTGCAAACTGGCACCTGAATAGAGTATTTTCTTTAAGTTTTTTGATTGGAATCAACTTCATTTTGAGTTATAAACTGATCCACCTTGGCTCAGGTCACCTAAAACTATAAACTGGTGATCCTGTTCAGTTTACAATGCATACACCAAGTTGTGCTGGAACCAGAAAAAGTGTTGTTCTTGTGCATGAGCCCACTTAAATGTCCGTGCCTCTGTCATAGTCATGTTCAGCAGTGCTTCTTAACTCTATGAAAGTACAGGGACCAAGTGCATTAACCAAATAACGTTCTTGCAGATGTGTTTGAAGAGCTGACGCAGCAAGTCCAAGAAAAGGACTCTCTGGCCTCAGAGCTCAACGTCCGCCATATTGCTATTGAGCAGCTGCTGAAGAACTACTCCAAACTGCCGTGTCTACAGATGGGACGAGCAGGGATGAAACCAAATGTCCCCATATAAAGGGGATACACCTTCTATCACCCTATAGACCCAACTTTCCCTAACAGCTTTGATAACCATTAAGTACAGCTGCACAGATATTTAGAAGCTTTTGAGGAAACTTGGGCAGCTTTGTCTTTGCATTTGTATTCCATGAGAAGTCTTATTCCACTTTGGTTTTAACAAAAAAGGCAAATATTTTAGATATTAAAAGCTACTGTAATATTAGGGATTTTTTTTTGCCCATAACTACGCATGAGCCTTGAAATGAAATCTGTGTTTTGTTGATAATAAAATTGTTTCTAACAAAGAATGACCTGAAGCCTGTAAACCTGCCTCCTTTATACAGAGGAAAAATAAAAATTTTAGTTTTGATCAGTTCTGATCATACTACATCCAAGAGAGCTTTAAGGGGAGAACAGTATTAATGAAACTCATGTTTTCTTATTTATTATGAGCAATATTTTATTACTGAAATTTTATACTAAATAAATATCACTATTTTAGGTACTTTTCCAGATCTCTTTATAAAATGTCTCAATTACTCTGTGTAACATTTATGCCTTGTGTATGATCGTTTATCCGTTTTCAGGTCTGTATCTTTCATGATACAATTAAAAAAAAAAAAATCTTCTTTCCCAAAGAGATGAATTTCACATGTTAAAGGAAAAAAAAATATGGTGGTGCATCACTTATTTTTGTCAGCTTTATAACTGAAGAATCTGGTTCATGAGATTTTTTTTTAAAAAAAAAAAGCACAGCACTTCCTTTAAAAAAAAAAATCCATACTTTGGTTTTAATGCATAGAAGTTGAAGTTGTTTTATATGTGTGAAATTTTCAATGCTGAAAAATTACTTTGAAGAAACTAAATAAATTTGTAATACTACATAACCTTGTTATGAGTTTTTGATAAAGTTGGATCAGACTATGATAAAGTGTTTTCACTTTGAAATGCAAATAGCAATGATACATTATAAAACAGAACAGCCTCTGCTTTTTGAAAACTTCTATCAGTCTACCATAGTGAGAAATGTTAATCTTTGCCAAAAGGACTGTTTGTAGAGTTGCATTTGTGTAACTGAAAGTTGCCATGTTGCACTGAAAAAGTCAGGGGTTGGGGGAGAAACTTCTTCCCACACACACACTGAAGTTAAAGTCTTTGTGCTTTCTGATTTTATCACTTTAAGTGAAAACAGGGAGTAATTTATATAGCTGAGCTGAAAGAATGACTAACACAAAGAAAGGTTAAGATTTGATTTTAAAATCAAACTGAGAAGTAAGCTAAAGTTCAGACTAAGTTTATTGATTGCCCTCACCGTAGTGATATCTGGACTACATAGGATAGGTTGATTAATTTTATTTTGTTCCATAATGCATTTCTGGAAGGGCTCTGAAAGGGGTTTAGAACAGCTTGAGAGTATGCATGAGGGGGGACATGAACTTGTATGTCTCTGAATGTTTTGTGGTTTAGGAGGGGAAAAAATTAGTGGTGTCATTGCTTGCTTACGTAAGTGGGCCTGTAAGTAAATGTGCACTAACTAATCCCTAATTATAGTTGTCAGAAGATGGATTAATCTCCATGTGCAAGTCTAGAAACCTTATTAATACAGTACTAAGGTAACTGCAAGTGTAAGGCGAGAGGAGAAATACTGCTGTTAGTCATATCTGTGAAAATGACCATCATACAGTCTGAGTGAGAATTCCCCAGGTGTCTGATCAGACTGATGAGAGTCTCAATTTCACTTCCCTGGATAGTGGGGAGAATTAAGTTGTACTTCCACTTTTTCTGTTTGCTCTTGTGGGAATGAAAAGCATAGCATCTACAATTTAAGTCCTTCCTACTACATTTCTGTGTTTTATTTTTGTTACATTAGGTTTTTATCCAAAAAAGGTTGCAGGACCTTATTTTGGTTTTAGTTATAATTCAGATTATAATTAGGAAGGATAAATTCTGGGGCACATAAGCCGTGGAAACAAATTTTCTTATCATTTGCCCTCAATATAATTGAGTCAGGGGAAAAGGAAAGCATACACCTAGTGTATGTGCTTAAAAGAAAGTAACTATATAGCTGTTTCTTCTTAAGCTCAAAATGCAGAGGGGGTGTTGTGGTTTAACCCCAGTCGGCAACTAAGCACCACGCAGCCGCTCGCTCACTCCCCCCTGGTGGGATGGGGGAGAGAATTGGAAGAGTAAAAGTGAGAAAACTCGTGGGTTGAGATAAAGACAG
>WAAD01002620.1:60290-103067 GCA_013389945.1 Fregata magnificens
CAACACAGTTTTCAGCACAAATCCAAAACATAGCCCCATACTAGCTACTATGAAGAAAATTAACTCTACCCCAGCCAAAACCAGCACAGAGGGTCAGCACGTACCCCAGCTATCCGGCAGTTCTGAACTGGAGTTACTGCTGCACATCACTGTAGCCCAGAGGAGTTCAAGAAGATAGAATTGGCTGTGTTCTTGGGTACTTTGGTTTAAAATAATGTGCTATAAGAAAATGCTCATACCATCGCATGCATGGGATTTCTTTCCTCATTAATTTCTTGACTTTCACTGGGAAATCTGTCTGGTGTAAATCTTGCATTAAATCTGAGCTGTTTCTGTATCTGAAATGCTCATCGTTCGGATACGAGATGCATGTATTTTGAGTAGTGAACAAGCTTTATACAAGGCGGGGGGTGGGGAAGGCTTGCATTTGCAAAAGTGATATTTGAGGCTATGAACACCTATCAAATACAATCCAATTTGAGACTCTTAACAACTTAAAACTTACCAGTTTTCGTCTGCATTATAAACTATTGCTTATTTAAAATGGTAAAAAGAACTGGCCAGAAAGTGGCGTACTTAACAGAAGGATCTTAATGATCTCTGAAAAAATAGGCAGAATTGCTACAGTTTTTTGGTGGTGGTTGTTTTTTTCTTTTTGTCAATTGCTAGTGGTAAAGGGCAGAAACTGAATTCTGTTTTTAACAGAGGAATATATTACCAATAAAAATATTCCTCTAAAATGAATCTTAAAACCTTTTGTTACTGTATTTGTGTTTCAGTGCCTGGAGACCCCAACAGTGAGAACACAGCTGGATCTAAGGCTCGATTAGGCAGTAATTAAATTCACAAGGAGGAGTCTTGCTTGATCAAAATGAGATCTGTATGAGTGTAAAAGAGCATACCACGAAGTTAGATCCATGTAAGAGCTTAATTGATTATTTTCATGCAGATTCTTCCTTTTTTAGTAGCAACTTGGTAACTGCGTTATAAAAATGTTGCTCTCCCTTTTTCCTAACTTGAGATTTCAGGTTGGGCAGGGGTCTTTTGTTAGCACCCTCAAATGACAATGCATGCTCTGGTTTCTGTGCCGGCAAGCCATTCCAGAAAGCGGGTAGGGGGCTTGGAGCTTGTTGCTGCTTTGTAATTAATCAAACCCTAGGAACAGGGTTGTTTGTTTTTATTAGAAATATTTCTGCCACATAACACTTTCTAGAAAATGCAACTCTTTATTTCAAAATTGGAAATGCTACTTACATGTAGCAAATGTGTAATAGATTGCATGGGCAGTTAAATTTGTTTTGCAATTACAAGATTTAGACTGACATACATATTTAAATACTGAGATTTAATTTTGAGGGAAATGTAATAAAGCAATCTGCTAATTTCTTTTTCAGATTAACAGATCGCTTACTTTATTAATTTTTCCCTAGGATTTTTGGTTCTAAGAACAAATAAAATGTTTCTGTATTTTACTGGATATAAAATTAGTGATGTATAACTGAAACAACATTAAGGAAGCTGTGTCTCTAGTAATAGCATTGAAGCTATTAAAGTCAGTTGGATCGTATGTTAAGAAAACTTCCACACAATAGCTGTGGTTCTAAAAAAATCTCAAAATCATTATGCTTCTGGCTAAAGAAAGAAAGGGTTTAAATTCATAAAGAATGCAAGTATATCTACTGGTTTTTAAGAAGTCTTTTTTATTGTGTTGTGTCAAGCAGCTGTTTATTCACTTTTGCAAAGATTAAATATGTTAGCATCTCTTGGCTTAAAGTTTTCAAGTGATGATTTCATAAGGACTTTATGTTAAGACCGTGTGTTGGAATAAAGGGAAGTTGGAATGCTGGTAGCCAAAGTTCTCTAGGCAGATTAAATTCTGCAGTAGGGTGGAAAAAACAAAGATGTTACTAAATCACTGTTGTTGTTTGGCAGGGTGTCATGGTTTGAGCCCAGCTGGCAAGTAAGCACCACACAGCCGCTCACTCACTCCCCCCTGGTGGGATGCGGGAGAGAATCGGAAGGGTAAAACTGAGAAAACTCATGGGTTGAGATAAAGACAGTTTAATAGGGAAAGCAAAAGCCATGCACGCAGGCAAAGCAAACCAAGGAATTCATTGACTACTTCCCATCGGCAGGCAGGTGTTCAGCCATCTCCAGGAAAGCAGGGCTTCATCACGTATAACGGTTACTTGGGAAGACAAACGCCATCACTCTGAACGTCTCCCCTTCCTTCTTCTGCCCCCAGCTTTATATGCTGAGCATGATGTCCTATGGTATGGAATATCCCTTTGGTCAGCTGGGGTCAGCTGTCCCAGCTGTGTCCCCTCCCAAACTCTTGTGCACCCCCCAGCCTGCTCCTTGGCAGGGCGGTGTGAGAAGCAGAAAAGGCCTTGACTCTGTGTAAGCACTGCTCAGCAATAGCACAAACATCCCTATATTATCAACACTGTTTTCAGCACAAATCCAAAACATAGCCCCATACTAGCTACTATGAAGAAAATTAACTCTATCCCAGCCAAAACCAGCACATACTGTAATAACAACACAAGTCAACCATGGATTCTACTGTGAAATGAAAGGCAGAACTTTACTGGGTTTTTCGCCTCCATTTAATTTGAATCCCATACAGTTCCCATTGCCACAGAGTCCTGAAACCTGCAGGAAATGTCTTGCAATCACTTGTTTATCTACATCTGCTTAAATGTTTATTTAAAGGACTGTTTTCCTTAATTACTGAGAACAAATTAATTTGCCAGTTGCAAGTGTAGTTATATAGTTAATTCTTTTCCATAGGCCCGTCCTAAGGTAGCCATGTCAAGACACCTCCCAGTCCTTGCCTGCACTAGCATCCTCCTCTGCTCACTGTAGTCTCCACTCCTGAGTTGCTGTGAAAAGCCTGCCAAATGCCATCATTCTTCTGTTAGCATAAACAACAGCAAAAAAATCATAGTTAACTTCTCAGTACTTGTAATACCTGAAAATTTCCTCTCTGCCCCTCTGACACTCATCTTGCACTCTTGGTAACCAGCTGGTACCTTCCCCGCTCACCCCCTCGCCGTTTGGCTGCCGGCCTTCCCCTGGTCCCAGGCACAGCTGCCTAACCCCGCCTGGGTTTCAGAAACAGTGCTGCCACGTGAGACAGCACCGTGAGAAAGAGGAGAGGTAAAATTACAGGCTGAAGTAAGATTGTCGACAGAACAATTTACTGGTAGCTCAAGGATCCAAGAGTAAAGCATTAACATGAAAAGGTAGAAAATGGGGAAGAAATGAAGGTTGTCGAGCCTGCAGCTGGCAGTCAGTCAGGTCATCAGTGTTGGCAGCATCAGTGGATTTGGTGTGTGAGTGCAGTTTGGCAGTCCCCAAGGTCTGCAGCTCTGTTCCCATGCCCAGCTCCCTCATCCCCACCACCCCTCCCCAACCGATGCCTGCCTGGTCAGCAGCGGCTCTTCAAGCATCTTAGCGGGGCACCAGCACATTGGTGCTTAGCCAAGTAGCTCAGTAAGCCCTGCTGATCTTGTGTGAGTGTGTGAGAGAAACAATAAATACTGGCTTTGTACTTGTATGTATCTCGCTTGCGGAGCCTTTGTGCATGGCTACGGACGGCCAAATATAGTGACTCAGGCAGTAAAAGATGTCTGTGTTTGTACGGCAAATGCAGTCTCTAGGTAGATGCAGGTATATTGTTATATGCTGGCTGAACCTGAGATAAGCACACAGCAAATGTCCTTGATGCTACATATGGGTATCAATGCTACAGGTCAAGTATTTCAGGGAGGAAAAAAACCTGACTGCTATGTACAGGTCATAAATTTGCAGTGAAGGTGAGCACTTATAAAGTTAAGAAAGTTTTGTTTGTGCACAAATGTAGACAAAAACATTCTAACTGTGAAATTTAAAGTTAAATGTACACCAGATGTGCTACTGGTACACCTAAAAGCAAAGGAAAAAAATCCTGATATTTCATTTGCAATAGCATACCTATGTGCACCTGTGCTAGCAGAAAGAATGAATATGCACATTGGTTTTGCATTTCTTATCTTTTGAAGTTATGTGGGTAAGCTTCAACTTTTTTTATATTAAAACAGATGATAAAAAAAGGCAATACGCCTTCATATAGCCTGTCTAATGGAGGTGCCTGAGGGAAGAGCACGTCAGGCAACAGGCTACATTTTAATTAAGTGCACCTGATTGTGAGGTGAAAAAGGGCCTACCTACATACTGAAGAAAATGTTCAATATATGTTATTTTAGGGAAGATATTACTTAGCAGTGATGAAAAATGTGTGTGATTCTTAACAATCACCTAACAAGGGAAGGCCTCTGCAGTTCTATGTGTGTCTGTCCTGTTCTCTCACTCTAGCCCAGTAACTCAGGAATCCATTAATTTTACCTCAACTTGATAGAAATTTGATAGAAAGTTAAAAATCTCAAAATTTTTATAAGATGGTGTGGCTCAAGGAGATTTTGTGAAGCCCTCTACTGGTGTTCCACTTAGGAGGAAAGAAAGAAGTCAGGGTCACACCAAAGCATCAGCAGAGGGAGCGTGGTGCGTGTGTGGGTTTGGGAATGCCCCAACCACAAGGAAAGCTTTGCTGAGTGCTTACGAATAAGGAGGAGTCACAAGGCTGTGGGCAAAAGGGCTTCACTCCCCCACTGCTGCAACTGTCCTGACTTCTTGAGATGCTCTGATGCTGGTAACACAGTCCTGTGGTGTCCTCTCAAGCCTACATCAACACACCAGGATTCCGACTGATTTCTTGCTGTGGGTTGAGGCGGCAGCAGAGCAGCTTCTGCTGCGTTACCAGGACAACCCCATGATGTCATCTTTGCAGAACGTGTCAGATCTATAGATCATCACGCCACCAGAGAGAGGCACTGTATGAACTAGTGATGTTTCACTTAAGAGCAGCAGCAGTGTCACTGTTAAACTTGTGCAGGGGCACTTGACCAACTGTGTGGAATGGCGGAGAGACACCAGCTTACCAGGACGGAAGTTTAGCTGCAAGCTTTTCTTTTTAAAATTACTGACGTCGCACACAAGAAATTAGGTTAACGAGAAGAATGGTTAATAAATCTGATGCAAAACCACCCGGAGTCTTTGGAATGCTTCTTTTGTACGACCATAACTTCTCAGCAGGTCTAAAATCTGATATGACCCAACGGTGCCTTTTCCAAGTTGTTAAAATGTAGTCTGTGTATTAGGCTAGCATTTAAAACACACTGCCATTGTAGCATTCAGTTTTACTCATAAGAACAAAATAATTAATGCAAGTTCAGTTCAGACCTTAGTTCCTAAGGTACTATGTTGACTCTAGATCAAGATGCCTCTGAGTAAAATCCTCAGCAGTAATAAAAGGTCTACCAAGACTGGTCTTGCAGCAACTCATACGTGAACCTCTGTTGCAACAGCTTCAGGATCTTCATCACCATGTTCATCCTTATTTCAAAAGTAGATTGCAATGCTGAGAGACTAAGCAGAAATAGGTTTTTGGATAGAGGTAGCCTTTGCAGTCTAAGTTGCATGGTGCATCTATGTGGCTATATTAAAAAAATTGATGAGATATACATTCATATGTATTTAAAATGAGAACTTGGCTAAGAGTTTTTTCTGCCTCTTATCTGAAAGCATCTAAATATTTATTGTGCTTTTCCATGTATCCGTACGAATACACATAAGTCAGTGTGCTGGTTTTGTGGTCACTCAAGCACATAGCAGCCTGCATTGACTTCTGGTAAGGATACACAATACCTCTGTATATAGCACGCACCTATAAAGTATATATAACAGTCTGTGTTACAAAGCATGAATCATTGTATCCCATAAGGGAAGAAACATGGCTAAATATTGGGTTTCCTCCCTAACTCCTTTTTTTTAATAACACCAGTTTGGTACAGAATCCTGAGCAGAACAGTTTCAGTAATTCCTCTTTAAAATATTTTTTCTTCCTGATATAGCAGAAAAAATAAGTACACTGTGAAGCCAAATGCCAGCTTTAAACGATAAGACTTCTTTAATCCTCCTAAAGAAAGATAAAATTATCGAAAAATAGTTTCATGGGTTTCACCTTTTCAATGATTTTTGCTAATCGGCTGAAGCTAAAAAATACAGGGGTTTTTAGGGGGTTGGGGGAGGAGAAGTAGCAGTTTGTGGCTTCCAGTAGATATATTAATTAGAATTCAAGATCCAGACTTCAAACTGAAAAGGTCATAGACTGCAAATTATTCTGTTTAGACCTCTGCATTGAAATAAACAATAAGGGACTTCTTTGCCAAGGTGGTTTTAAAAAGCGATCCTGAATAGACATTTATGTAGGCTGCACTTTTGAAAAATATTTGTGCTTCTGTCTAACTAGAGGTTTGCTTGAGGTGCCATTGCCTTAAGGTCTTTGTGTGGTTAATCTTGAATCAGGTTTTTGTACAGGTGACTTTATTTAAGGATAGGTGGGTCTTTCAATGTGGAGATAGGTGAAGGAATAATACAATGTGAATTTGCAATTAACTTCGGAACACGCAATATTTCTCCTCCTTCAGCATGCTATAGGCTTCAAAGAGTTTGATAAGCAACAGCGTCCTCCATAATGCTGATGCAGCAGCCATTCAGAATAAGCTGGACTGTTTTCTTTGTCCAAAAGCTCCATCACCCTAACATAAGACCATTTGAAACAAATCTTTTGATACTTAACTGCTGCGAGCAACATGCAGCAAAAGGCAATGTGCAGGGCTGTGCTCGCTGGCACCTGCGAGTACCGCAGCTGCAGATGCTGGGTTAGTGGGAGAGGAGCGGATGACTGTGGGAAGCCAGGCTCCCATGAAGTCACTAAATAGCCTCTCCTCCTATCGTTGCTGGAGTCACACTACTGGGCTAAATGGGCCGTTGCTCTGACACAGCAGGACATTTCTTACGGACTTCTCTTTCCTGGCAAATATTAGTTGGAGCACACCAACAGCCAAGTAATAGCCCTGTTTGCTGCGGCTGCTGCTATTTCTCTTTCTTCTCTCCCCCCCTGCCCAAAAAAGAAATTGTAAAAATTCCTTCTCCCTTCAAAAACATGCTTTAAAGAAGTCATCCTTTTGTAGAATCATAGCTATTGGGGGGAAAAAAAAGAAGAAAAAAGCTTTAGAAATTGTTGAATCCAGTCATGGGAAAGATGCACTCACCTATACCACTAACCAGCAGGTAGATCAAACCGGTCCCCATTAGCCTGAAATCATCCTGTATATTTTTTTCCCAGTGGCAAATGAGCACTTATTTTTATTACTGTATGTACTTATGAAGCATTCCCTTACAACAGTTCCATCCAAACTGCTCGGTTCTCAAAAATCGTATTTTGTCTACATAATCAGCTCTTGAGAAGGAAAGGAGATTCATTTTTGAAGGCACTGTGGTGCTATACATTGACAGGCAAAGGAAAGGGAAAGAAAAGGCAAGGCCTTTTTTTTCTTTTGCTTAGCTTTTTAAGAAAAGAATATTAATAAGATTTCTCACTACAGTAACTAACAGGTGATCATAACCTCAGAGGAGGCAGTCGGCGTACATCCCCAAGAGGCACAGGCTGGCCTTCAGCGAGCCCCTGTCAATATCAGCTACCTTTGTAGCTGGCTCCACTAACACTTTACCCTGAGATAAGTGAGATGAGGAGTGGGAGGACGCCTGGCCTTTTCCAGCCCCCACCCCTCTCAAATTAAGCTGTAACTGTGCCTCGCTTGATATAGCTCCATCTGGACCCCCAAGAGTTGGGCTTGTGAGCAGCAGGCATGGGACTGACTCCCTCCAGCCTCTCCACCCAGCAGAGAGGGGCTGACGGTGGCGTGGTCTTTGTGCCGTCTCACAGTGCCTGCCGCCTGTCCTTGGACTTGCCAGGGAGAGGGCTGGGCGCAAAGAACAGCCCATACCGAAGGCATGTTTTTCTGCCATGTGAGAGCGACCTGATAATCCTCAGAGCCCAGGCACTGCGATGCACCACAGCAGAGCTGGCTGAAACGCTTCGGCTCGGCCACAGAGAAACCCGCCCTGTTGCTTGTGAGCAATTGCACTTGTTTTCTTTCAATGTGACAAATGGCCAAGGTTGTTGGCTTGCACTTACTTTTGTACTTGTTAAAATAACACAACACTTAAAGAAGAATTTGAGTTTTGGCGTATGAGTCAAAGACATTGATCCAACAGGAAAAGCAGACCATCTATTGCTGCCAGTAATGAGATGGTGTCCTTCAGTGCCAGAAAAACAAAACCAGTAGCCAGATGCTTTCATCCATTTCCTTATTTCTGCTCTGTCCTATTCAATCACAACAAATCTGTTAACTAACTGCATTGATCAAAATTAAGTGCCTAATGTTTAGATTCAACATTTCAGTGTTCGGTGCTGCATCATGGTTAATGTAATCTCTTTGCTAGCTCTAGTTTTGTACTCATTTCCTTACCCTGCACATCATTTAGCATACAAGGTTTTCCACACAGGAAAAATCAAATGAAAAAAGTATTCTTCTAAAAGCAGATAATTTATACTCAGTAATAGTTAGTGGTTATGTGTAAACAAAACACTTATATGTCTGCAAATCTCAATCACAAGTGTATATATATAGTTTTATCTGGCCAAGGTGCTTTAAAACAGTTCCAGCAGTGACAGCAGGGCGACCAGTTCAGTGTCATCTTCCATAAGACGTGAGCAGGCCCTTGCTAAGGAAGTCACCGTGGGGATGTGTTACTTCACGTTGAAGGTCATCTCAAGGCTTTGCCAATTTAGCTTTGATATTCTTCATGTTGCTATCGGAGAACCAGATCCTAGACACTGCATAGCTAAGTGTGAAATGCAGCTTTTCACCCTGCTAAAAGCACACAGCTTAATCATCATTTATATTGTTTACGTTAACCTTCAACTTTGGTGCATCAATTCTTCAGCACACAGTGCCGTTTTCTATAGGGCTTTGTGAGCATTTCAGGTTTGTTTGCTGATCACACACCTTTTCTAAGGTGTGGCTGGGGCAAGACTAATCTTTTTTAAAAACTTGTTTGTAGCTGCATATTATATCTTGAAAAAAAATAAACATTTTACACAGCTGATATAAGCAGGGAAAACAGCATTGCCTAGCATTACAGTTTTCAGACTCGCCTGATCATAACGTGCTGCCTCAGTTGCGAGTTTGGCTGCTAAACATCACCCTCTTGGTGTATGCTCCTGCACACGAGGTGTCTGCTTCAGAGGCTGTCCTGTCTTACCTCCAAATGCCGGTAGCCGTAGCTCTAATGAGCTTCTCTGCATTTGTGTGTTGGCGTGAGGACACGAAACCGTCCCTGGCGCCAAGCCTTCGCTGGAAGGGCGCCTTCTCCTGCCCCTGTGAGGCCGCGACCAAGGCTGACCAACCTACACACCTCTGAGAAACCCCTCGTGCTGCTGTGAGGTTACCACTTCAAGCGTGGTGGCAGGGCTGTCCACGCCAGGCTGAGTCCTGCCTAAACCTGAGCAGGACGTGCTTTGGGGTTTTAGCTGGGGTGTGTGAAAGCGGCTGTGTAGGTCAGCTCCACCTCCTGCCAGCTCAGCGCCGGCCCTGGCGAGGCGAAGGGACCTTCCGCCCACGCAGGCCTTTGGCCACCAACGGGGGCAGGCGGGGAACGTCTGTTCCCATCCCGTTTGTAGCCGTCCCGTAAACAGAAACAACAACAATCATAATTGATGGCGTTAAAGTCAAAATTAACCTGGCTCGTGTGGAAAGCAAGCGAGTCAGAGACCAGCTGAGGTGAGCAGTTACCCTGCAAAGCTGAGGAGGCTGCAAGGGCCTGAGGGTGCTGGAGGTGGGCTGGGACCAACAGCTGCTTCTTGCTCTGGTAAAGCCCCCAAAACCTGTTGTCAGCTTATTGTACTTCCACCCCCGAAGCACTGGCAGACCACCAGCCGACACCGCTCGGTACGAGCGGGAGCCCTCGGCGCTGGCTCTCCTGGGGACCCAGCATACGGGTCCGGCTTCCCTGGGCCACAGCCTGGTGCCGCGGGGGCACCGAGCACCGAGGTGCACGCTGGCAAAACCCTTCCCCCCAGCAGCCTAGAGTGACGGGTGTTGGACTTGGGCTGAGGGGGGACTGCAGGTGGGAGTTACCCAAAAAGGGGTTAGAAGCTGGTTAGGGCGAACAGAGCCTGCTTGGCGCACTCCGGGCCCCCATGTAGTCCATGCTGTTTCTCGGTACATGAGCGCATAGACTGGTCAAACGCTGAATAAGGTTAAAAGACAGTATCTCTGCTTGCTCATTCAGTGAGTCCCAACTAACGTGGGAATGAGGGGGAGGAGGCGGAAAGCGTGGAAAAAAACCATATGTGATCGAGCAAAGACTGTCTCATCATGACTAACCACAAAGGGACAAACTATGCTGTGCTGCTAACTTTAGCTCTGTCATGGCAAACCAGAACGCTTCATTTTGCAAACTTAGCGGCACACGCTGTGTTTTCTACAGTGCCTTATTGCTGGTTTTAAGACAGGGAAAAACCAACCATATTCCCTTCTTGCATCATATTCAGATGGAAGATCAGATCTATGTGGAAACACCTCTCACGCTAACATCTTCACTTACACACATGGGAAAGGCAAATTTATTGTGTTCCGACAGAGCCCTCATTCCCAAGCCAGGGTTGAGGCTCACCCAGCAAACAGGGACCAAATTATAGCCTGGAAATGAGTAGCATGCACTGACTGTAGGCCACTGCGCAGCCCTCGCACTGTTGCACACACACACACGTGCACCATCATGGACCAGCTGAGGCAGGAAGGCATCGCTGGAGATCGCCTGGTCCAACCCCTGCTCAGAGCAGGGTCAGCCAGAGCAGGTTGTTCAGGGTCATGTCCAGCTGGGTTTTGAATATCTCCAGGGATAGAGAGCCCACAGCCTCTCTGGGCATCCTCTTCCAGTAGTCAAACACCCTCACAGAAGAAAAGTGTTTTCTCACATTAAATGAAATTTCCTGTATTTCAGGTTGTGCCCATCGCCTCTCGTCCTGTCACTGGGCACCACTGACAAGAACCTGGCTCCCTCTTCTTTACTCCCCCATCAGGTGTTGTGGTGGACTTGGCAGTGTTAGTTTAATGGTTGGACTCGATGACCTTAAGGGTTGTGTCCAACTTAAATGATTCTGTGATTCTAAGATTTATACACATGGATCAGATTCCCTTGAGCCTTCTCTGCTCCAGGCTGGACAGTCCCAGCTCTCTCAGCTTCTCCTTGTAGGACAGATGCTCCAGGCTTTCTGGCCCTTCCCTGACTCTCTCCAGTACATCTTTTGTACTGGGGAGCCCAGCACCGGACTCTCAGGCTAAAGCTCCTTCAAAGTAATACGGTCACTCACTTCGTGACTACTGAGCTTCCTCAGTCTAGCAGGAGGCTGGGGACACACTCAGGGTTTTCACTGTCACCTCCTGCCACAGTTGCACTTTCATCATCCTTTGGCTCATTGGAGCCAAAGCTGGTCAGAGCAAGGCTGTGAAACTGTCTTCGACTATCGGCTCTCTTTCTAGCTGTGTTACTGGATTTTTTGGGATGACCATGTGCAAATCCATTACCAGTAACCTATTTGTGCTTGTTTCTTCAACTACAAAATGTGGCAGTACTGAATTTGATTGCAAAGCTTAATCTGTTTATGTCTGAGAGCCTTTACAGCTGTGTGCTATGCACTAGTACTGCTATTCACTACTTTTAGCCTTTTGAGAGGATTAATCCTGAGGAATTGGAGACCAAAACACAAACAGAAGGTGTTTTGGGCAATATGGTCTTTGCTCTCATAAATTCCAAATTGCTTGAGACCCAGTGGCAACTACTTTCGTTGTCCATAGTTTAAAGCAGTCTTACTGGATGAATTATCAGTAAGCAAATGTGGTGCCTGGTCACCCACAACAGGATGGCTTTTTCGCTGCCTTAGTGAGGTAAATCTGCTTGTGTTGCTCTGCAGTTTGAATCTGATGATAATCTCCTTCTCCTCCCACCACAACTGCTGCATGAAATTAGCTGTAAAAATTCCTATTATTTTCCCTCTGATATGAGTCAGCTATTTTACATCACAAGACTGTATGCCACTTCCGTTCTGAACTGCTGATCCTTGGAGCCAGTTTTTACCTTGTGCTATGTCTTGAGCTAAGAAACACACTGCAATTGGAAGCCCTGGGCTAAAACACTGATAGAAGAGGAAGAAAAGTAATTTTTCAGTCCTCTGCTTCAAAAACCCAGAGCAAACTCTCAACCTCGCACTGGCATTTATGAAAGCAGGGCAGAGCAGCTAGCCTGGTGTGCCACTTTCCCTTTATAAACTCTGCAAAGGTACAGCTGGAAAGTATGGAGGAGTTATTTGCAGGGAAAAGAAGTGTTGAAATCTATCAAGACAAATCAGGCACTGGGGGATGACAGCGTAATTGAAAAGACATCCTGAGCCCTGTTGTTTTCAGGGCTTTTCTTCCCCACTATCAAATGGAGGATGCTTTCTCACCCAGGTCCAGAAGCCCTCAGCCAGCAAGGATGTGACTCCACCGATACCCTGCTCTCTTGGCAAACCGAGAGCCTCCAGGTGCAGCAGCTTTTGAAGTGGGCTACCTCACGCTGGCACAGTGCTTTCCTGGCCAGCTGAGCCAAGCGAAGGCGTCCCTGCTGCCCCACCTCCCCTGCCTCAGCACTGGAGCACCCTGACTCCCCACTGCCACCGCCAAGCCAGCCCTGGCCTTTGCCAGCCCCTTCTGGGAGCCGCTTATTAAAGAGGCAGAAAACCAGCTGCAGCCTTTGCTGTGGTCCCGCTGGCTCATGGAAGAGTGCCCAAGCCCGGGCAGGGTGGAGGAAGGTCAGGGAGGCAATGGGGGTGAGTTGGTGCACTGGTGCAGCTGGTTGGCTGATGCTCCATGCCTGCCTGGGGCACAGGGTGGGCTGAGGAGGTGTGTGCTGCCAGCTCATGCCCTGCTTACCCTACATGAAAGAAGACAAAGAGGTGTAATGCTGTTTGCACTGAGGCACATTTTAACCAGCGGGTTGGTGTGCATTTGCTGGCTTTGTGCCTTCCCAGGTTTCTTGACATCTCCTTCCTCGTGCAGCCTCCTCTGCTTTTGCACGTGGGCAGGCAGAGGTCCCTGTGGCACTGTGTTTTGCTGGCTTGTTCTTCAACGAAAACAGTTCCCTGAGCTGATTCACAGTGCGGTCTGACAAACAGTTGAGTCAATGCTGCTTCAAAGGGCAGCATCGCATGGCTGGCCCTGGGAGCATGCACTGCTGGGCAGAGGGAGTGTCCATGCCCCGTGCAATACCCCGCTCCAATATCACACCTTACCCTTCGTGTACAGGAGTAGGTTGTAGAGCAATTGCAAAAGTGCTGAACTGCATCCACAGACATAGCTAGACAGTCAGGCTGCTGAACTTTTGAAATCCTTTATTTCACACCCTTACATCCCAGTTGAACAACCAGGTGTCCTCAGGAGGCGTCAGCACCTGCACCCCTTGAGCTGTATGCCCAAGACTCGTGAAGACAGCCGCAGGTTCACAGGTCCAAGGGCATCCTGGAGAGTTTCCTACCAAGGGATCCGTTGGGGCATGTGCTTTCTCAGTTGCAAACTCAGTGGCTTGAGAGAAGGAAAGACTTGTATTTTGCCCATGTGCTGAGCCCTTCATGTAATTATCAGAAAGACTGCAGAAGACTGCAGAGACAGACTGATGACAGGAGTAAAGATTTCTTCAATTATCATTAACTCTAAATGATGAAAGTGGCTAAAAGAGGAGAATTTCACCTATTATCAAAGGTGTTCAATATCTTGCAGAGTCGAATCCTGTATTATTTAAGACAGATTTTCACCTTTTCTGTAAAGCACACTCTTGAATTTTAACAACTGTAAAACCTCACTTGGAGCTGATGGGTTTTTGGTATGATCAGCCCTGATTGCATATCTGGTCAATCAAGTGGTGCAGCAACGTGTCTGTCCTTGTTGATGCCAAGGGCTGGAATACCACAGGATTCACAGCAAGCAGCTAATGCAATGCTCAGAAATAAAGAGCTCGCTCTGAGGTGAAAATTAGGGTGGAATGAATTTAGGAGGCCCATTTCTGTTAAAATAGATTTTTGAAAACTACATTGGAATACATCTACTGCCACAATGTTTTTTTCGAGCAAGCAAAACAAAATTAGAGCCTGCTTCTGTAGTAGGATACTTGAGCACAGTCACCCATTCCTAGGTGGAACCGCTGAAGTTTGAAGCTTTGTTTATATGAATCCCAAGCCAAAATTAATAGCTTAGGTTTTTTAGGACTTCACAGAGGTTGTTGGCTGTCAGTGTTGTTATTTCTTTAGTCACACACACACACAAAATAAAAACCCAGAAAGCAGAATTAATGACGACCTATAATTAAGTTGGCTTGACACAAACTGCCAGAATAATTCATGTGACCTGTAACACGGTCTTTTTCTTCAGGGCTTCTTGGCTGTCCACATGTACGTACGGTTAGATTGTGTGGACTTTTGTCATGTGTTTGGCTCACTTAGAGGTTGTGTGTTGCTTTGGTGGCTATTTAATATGCTGTTTGATCTGCTTCTACCAAAGAAAAAGAAAAAAAAAAAAAAAAGGGGTTGAGTACACTGGGTTTTTACAATGAAGAGTATTTAAAAAGACACTAAGGAATTCCTGGGTCAGGCCTTCCTAGGATGAGACGGTTTCTGGAAGAGTACAGAGGCAGCTCCAATTATTTCTACCTGCAGTGAGAAGTGTTCTTTACAGGCCTGAACATGCCTATTCCCCAGGAGTCCCATAAGTTTTAATGTGGGAAGGACCGGTGAGGGCCCGTTAAGTGGAAGAACTGAACAATAGCAATCTTCCTATGAGAACAAAGGACAGCATTGCTTCATTGAAAGTCTCCATCCATTTCCCCATAGATCTCAGGAGGATCACACGAAGGTGGTATCATTCACCTTCAAAATTGCAAATACTTTTTTGCAATAAAAGTGGAGAAGGGATATTGGAGGTGGAGAGGGCAGAGAGGGGACACTTCATCTGTAACCACAAAGTCGATGGAGATGCTGGACCACAGCTACAGTCTGTTTTGCCCAGTATCCTCTTTGCGACACCAAACAGCCAGGAAAGAAGCCGGGAAGCCTGCAACCGTGTCATGACACTTCCCAGAATAGCTTCAGAGCTTCGACTCACCTGCTGTTCTTCCTGAGCCAAGGCTGGTGTCTTTGCCATAAACAATATGTGCCATCAGGTAAAATATATTCCAAGGTCAACTAAGCAGATAAATGAAAAGTGAAACACAAATCTCTGTAAAGTTGTGTCCATTTCATGGAAGCTGGTTTTCTATGTAAGAAATCCAGAGTGATCAAAAACAGTATTTCAAATCTGAAGAAAGATGTGATCATGTACATTTAAGAGATATTTTGCTATTGTGTCACATGTCAGTGGTGGAAACCAAAAGCTATATTCCGAGAGCAAGACTATGCATGGGATTTCATGGCAAAGGAGAAATGTGCAGCGTAGGTCCCCTCTCAGCCAGCTCAACTCTGAGTGCACTTCCACCCTTCACAAAATGTCCCTCCCTCTCTTGGCCATACTGGGAGACCAAGCTAAAATCAAAGGAACTGTTATCAGATCATGACCTTTGTAGATACGAGTCATTCAGTTCGTACCAGCTTCCCCCTAGTTGTGATTAGTTTTAGCAGTTGCTAAGCTCTCCTGACAGTTGTCACAGGACCAAGTGTGCAATAAAAATTACTTGTATTCATGTGTGCGCTCACGCACACGCACAGAGAGCACTTATGTTTCCTATCGGTGCCGTGAATTTCGATTCTTTACTGTCCTCCTGATACTAAAGAGGAATAATTTAATACCTATAAAAACTTCCATTACAAGACCAGAGATGAAGTGCTGCTCTGCGTAGCCTGCCTATTAATGTTAGCAAGACAAAAGCTCTCTCTGGTGGTAGACTTCAGTAACTGCATTTTTCTTTTCCTCTTAAACATGTGGAGCAGCCAAGTGCTGTCACTCCATTGTCTAGCTAATCCCAAGGTGCACTAGTGACAGCACTGTAGGAAACAAAATGTAGGGCATTGTCCTGTTGAATAGAGCTGCATACACTTGGCACATGATAGCGTATAGACGGTGAACTGGAAACTAGATGTAAAGCTGTGACGTCAGAAAACTCCTATGTATTGACATTTATGACTGCTTCATATGTATCATTAAGCCCAAAGACATTCAGGAGCTCAGGAAACAGAAACTACCTGAGTTTTGTTGATTTACTTATTCTTACAGGCACAATTTCTTACCACAGCAAAATATAAGCTTGTAGCATTTTCAGCTACAGGAGGAAGCTTGGAGCAGAAAACATGCTTGCTTTCAAATCCGATTTCTACACGTATCACCAACTGCAGAGCAGCTCTCACTCTAAATTCATTTGCCACTTCCAACGTGGAAACATAACAACAAGTAAGTTAACACCTTAGGAAAGAAAAGGGACAGAGATAGCTATAGCTTGTATCATTTGCTGTGATCTCTCTGAGTTCAGTTCACATCAGCAGAAGATTTATGTTTAATAAGGATAGTGTTAGTGAAGCTAGTAATAAAGTATAAGACAACATGTCTTCCTACCCTTTCACATAATATCATTATGCATCTTCCTTTGGGGAATATGTTCTACACAAAAAAACCCTTGTCTACGAGATCAAAAATGCATGATAGCAAGAAATCCTTTTGTCTCTAAGTCAGAAGGTAAGCCACAGACTGTGTTGTTTCTTTGCATGTATATAATATTTACTTGCCTTTCAACTACAGCCCAGTTATGTCCGAACACTGCAAAAAGTCAGCTGTCACACAACTAGGCATACTACGGCTGTGTCCTTATTAGGTTTTTATCTGTATTCACTACAGGTTTGTCATTCATCATATTGTGTGAATGATGGATTTCACAGAATTGCCTTCTCGTTTCACCAACCTATTTGTACATTTTGGTGCACATCATATCTAAGGAAGCGGGGAGAGGCTGGAGTCCAGTACAATTGGGTAACGCTCAAAAAGTCATCTAATTGCTAGTAGGTTGCCATATACATCAGTGTCTTTTGTACAGATATGTGTGTGTGTGTGTGTGTGTGTGTGTATACACACATATATACATATGTATATATAGACTTGATTTTTGCTGTTTGTATAGTGAACTAACACATGCTTGGGAAAATCACATGCAGAACTTCAGACCTATGATTTCAGTAAAACTGTCCATGTGTACAAATCAAATATTTGCTTAGGTACGTGGCTATACCGGTACCCAGGCAGCTTGGAATGATTTGCAGGGACAGAAAGATTTTATAAGCAAATCTATTTACCATTATAGAATCATTAAGTCTGGAAAAGACCTCTAAGATCATCAAGTCCAACCATCAGCTAACACCACCATGACTCCTAAACTAGGCTCTGGAGTGCCACGTCTACACCTTTTTTGAACGCCTCCAGGGTTGACGACTCCACCACCTCTCTGGGCAGCCTGTTCCAATGCCTAACCACTCTTTCAGTAAAGAAATTCTTCCTGATGTCCAATCTAAACCTCCCCTGACGCAACTTGAGGCCATTCCCTCTTGTCCTATCGCTAGTTTCTTGGGAGAAGAGTCCAACATCTGCAATTATTATGATAACAAATGATTGCACATGCCAAGTTTCAGGTGCCTTTAGCACCTTGTCATGTCTTGGAGGACTTTTAAGAGAAGCAAATATATTTTATAAGAATCTGGTGTCATCTCTCTTTCATGTATACATCTACAGGTTTCCAATCTGTCACAAGAGGGAAACTCGTTAAGTCTGATTTGTTATTCTTCTAAAGTTTGTCATTAATGTTTAGTAACAATGTATTCTAAATCCAGGTGGGTTTACAACAGTCCTAAAGCAACCAAGGAGCTTGGGTCCTGTATCATAGTCCTATCAATTCTCGCAAGCCCGCATTTCCTTGTCTTTGAGTAAGTATTTCTTGTATTAAAAAAATAGATTCTGATGTTTGCTTTATGGCAGAAGATCATTGGTACGTTTCAGTAGCAGCACGCTGTAGATGAATGAGAACATACAGAGTTGCATTACAAATATACGTAAAAGACAACATGTATTTATATTGCTTATTGCAGAAACATACCCGAACATCTTTTGTCACAGCCGCGGTGGATAAAGAGGCTTTCAGTGGAGGTTTTGACCAGGAAGGGTAGAATACATATATGATGTGGCCAGCAAGAGTCTTATTTTAAAGGAGGATTTCTCCAGCTGATGTAATGCATTTTGCCAAACTTGACCTCATTCCATCCCAGCAGTTTAGAGGTGTAAGTCTCCCTGTCACTCTTCATATTACTTTGTTCATTGCTGAAACTGGTGTCTCATCTAGGACAGGGTGACAACTCTTTTACCAGTTTCAGAAGAAGCTGCAAGAGCGACTGCAATCTTCTCTTCTCACTTACTTCTAGCCTGCTGCAGAGTCTGAAGAAGAGATCAAGCTGATGATACAGGGGAGGAAACTTCTGACAGAATGATGAGTTTGGGATTGAATCGTAAGCAACTGGCTGACCTTTAACTGGAGCAGGGAACAAGCTTCCCAGTGCTTGTTCAGGCTTGCTCTAAACACAGAAATGATGGCGCAAATTCGCTCTACATCAGTGAATCCCAAAGTTTTAGCTTGCTTGCATCTCTCCCCGGTATGTCGGGGGCACAGGTACAGCCAGGACTATGGTCTGGAGCTGTTGGTGTCTAAACAGAGGAGATGATAATGCTGCTGGATCTGGACTGGTCTTAATGTAAAGCTGCCTGGATCTAAAGCTTCAGCACATGTTTATTTCCGTCATCACAATAACGGCTGGCTGCTACTGCTCTTCTTCACCAGGGATTCTATACTGCCCAGAAAATTTGAGCTTTCCTTCAAAGCCTGCCTTCCTTGCATACCAAAACAGATACCATTTCGTACACAGAACGTGCACAATTTCCCTCCTTTTAGTGCATGATGTCCAAGAGAGTTCTTGTCCTTCACTTCTCTTCCCATCTCTTTACAGCCTCCCAGGGCCTGACCCTGGACAGACGGTGCTCCTTACGCCAGCAAGCCAACTTTGTGAGGTGGGGAACACAGTGAGTAATGGTTTTATCTCTCTTAATAAATGGTCAGAACCTAGGTCAACAGGGAGGTTGCACACCAATTTATTGTGTAAAATAATGACCTCACAGCTACAGGCATGATGGAGTAAAACATTAAACTACAGAAACGGGACATTGCTGTTTATGTATGGATAGATGGTGCATCTAAGCACTTTGTTGCTTATATCACGACTGCCCTACTAAGCTGAAAGACAGATTAATTTAGCAACATACGTTATCAGTAAAATGGTAATAAAGCTCTTCTTCAAGCATCACTAAAATATGAATGACTTACTTAAACTAGAGAACCAGTGGGACTGAACCCTGGCCAGA
Organism: Fregata magnificens; assembly: GCA_013389945.1. NCBI lineage: Eukaryota > Metazoa > Chordata > Aves > Suliformes > Fregatidae > Fregata > Fregata magnificens. Next base: position 79,712 of record WAAD01002620.1, read on the forward strand.
TAGCATTGTCTTCTCCCTGTCTCACAAATCAAGCTGTAAGCTGCAATGGACAATCAAGGCAGAACCTTCAAAGCAGCATTTAAACCTACATGGAACTGCTGTCAACCAAAATGCAGCTTAGGCTGCTTTCTATCATGCCTCTTCCCTCTCCTGCAATTCTGGCCGTTAATTTCCAGTTGCTTAGTAGTATGTCACATAATTGTCTTCTAGACACAAACACTGTCAAAATACTGTTAATTAGTGTATGAAAATCCATTTGATAAAATAATGCTCTTTAAAAAAAAAAAAAAACACAAAACAAGCAATGAATTGGCTCACGTTGGAGCTGTCTGCTGCATTACACAAAGTGCCTGCTTCACTGGACAACTAATCCAAAGTAATCCTCTTTTGAGATCACCGATTCACCAGCTGATTTGCACTCTGATTTGCACTGGGAATGCCTGCTGCTGCAAAGTATTGCAAAGTGGCAGATTATTTTATTTTTCGCTGCCTACACTTTGATCTCAGGAAACTGAGAGACAGCACAGTCTTTCCAACAGCTGATGAAATAAACCAGAAAAAAATAAGATCCACACATTTTTATAAAGTCTCCTACTGGAAATAAACCGATAATAAACATCTTATTTTGGCAGTCATACCTCAAATATATATGAAGGGAAGGTTCATAGGTTAAAAGCTTTGCTTTTACCTTTTCCACAATCCTATCCTCCAGCTTCCAATATTGTCTTTTTACCTAATGACTTACAATGCTGTCAGTCATTTCATCTAATGCGTAGGTATACTTTCTCTTCTTTTACTGATACAGCTGTTGTTGCTGGAAGAATGCTGATCTGGTGAATGCATTGGACTTTGATACAGGAAACCAGGTTTGGGTTTATCTTCTGTTGCAGGGCTCCTTTTCGATCCGTGGTATTGCACTTAACCAACCTCTGGCTTGGTTCCCCCTCTGTAAAATAAAGACAACCATCTGCCCACCCCTTCTTCTGTCAGCATTTGGTTGTCTTTACTATTTAGGCTACAAGGTCTTATAACGTCTATGTGGTAGGATGAGTTTCTTACCGTTTGCCTTTAGTATCTAGCACAGCAAGTCCAATCTGGGTTGGAACACTTAGACTCGACCCTATCTAAGTATAGCAATTGCATATTATTTGCTAGTGGTAAGAGTAAGCATGTTTAACATTTTAACCAAATTAGCATCTGAAAGAAGAACATTAGTAGGTTTCTGTTTCACTACATTCCTATTCCTTAACTACATCATAAAGGGTAACAATATTGTACACATGAATATATGTGTGAGGTTTTTTGTATCTAAAATGTTGTGGGGTTTTTTTACTGTTCATACTTGTTTCATATTTTTAATCAAATATTCCCCCAATAAATTGCCCTTTTGTTAAGTAATTCGAGCAGTGTCCTGCTTTCGGCTGGGATAGAGTTCATTTTCTTCCTAGTAACTGGTATAGTGCTGTGTTTTGGATTTAGGATGAGAATAATGTTGATAACACACTGATGTTTTACTTGTTGCTAAGTAGTGTTTACACTAGTCAAGGACTTTTCAGCTTCTCATGCCCTGCCAGCGAGAAGTTGGGAGGGGGCACAGCCAGGACAGCTGACCCAAACTGGCCAAAGGGATATTCCATACCATATGACGTCATGCTCAGTATATAAACTGGGGGGAGTTGGCCAGGGGGTGGCAACCGCTGCTCGGGAGCTGGCTGGGCATCAGTTGGCGGGTGGTGAGCAGTTGCATTGTGCATCACTTATTTTGTGTATTCTTTTATCATTATTACTATTATTATCCCTTCCTTTTCTGTCATATTAAATTGTCTTTATCTCAGCCCAAGAATTTTACCTTTTTTTTTCCCAAATCTCTCCCCCATACCACTGTGGGGGGAGTGAGCGAACGGCTGTGTGGTGTTTAGCTGCCTGCTGGGTTAAACCACAACAAGCAGTTAGAGACTAAAGTGGAAAAAACGTCAAGTATCACGAGATACAATAAGACTGCAGAATCTAGCACTTTCTTCATATTTGTATGTGCCATTTCATAATCAGTAACGTATAACAACAAAATAAATCATTAAGGAGGAAAGTTTTGCCGTGTTTTTTTTTCTCTTCAGTTACATGGATTAAGTTAACATTAACCAAGTCATTAAGATAAATCAGGATTACAAACTGAGAACAGAGGAGTACAGAGGAGATAAAAGCACAGAAATATTTTCAGATTTCAGAAAGTTTTTAATTCGTGGCTATGACACTTTGCCATATCTAGTGAATACGCAGGGTGCTGGTACCCACTTGAGTTTCTGGATGATGTACAGCAACGATATTAACAGTCATTTAAAAAACATTGACATTACTAATTAGCTTGAGGCTAATTTTATGAAGCCTGTCAGATTTCTTAAATGGCTGTATGAATCCAGCAGAACTGAATATTGGCAAGAAGCTATTAATCACATCTCTCTCTTCTGTATCTGCCAAAATACATTGAAAACTCAATGGATATTCCCTACAGTAACTTCCAAAGAGCAGCAGTGTTCAAATGCATATAACCAAATGCAAAACAGCTTCCCATTGCAAGCTTTGCTGCTTCTGTAGTGAAGCTGACTAAAGCTCATGCTTTCACAATGCACCCAGGTTAGATCTCAGAATTTGATCAACACAGATTTCCACAGGCAACTACAGTACATCCTTTGCATCGCTTGTAATGAAGCTGCAGTTTTCATTCTTAGCCACATCTTGTTGCCTGAGCAACAATGTTTTGGATTTGGCTTTCTTTGTTTTCCAATTCTACTCGATCAAATTAAATGGGGGGAAAAAAAAAATCATCATGGAGCTCAGCAGAAAGTGCTGTGCTTTTCTAGCCCCACCTCCCTTTCATTCAATGCCTACCCTGTCCACAAGCTGTGCCCCAACAGAAATCAAAAAGAAATGAAATGGGTACTTGCTGCACACGTTTACAGGCACAGAGCTTCATTAGCAGCATCCATAACTTCTAGCATACGTTGACTCCAATACTGAAAGTTACTTGACAGGGAAAATGAAAAAAAAGGAGAGAGACAGGAAGGTAAAAGAGGGGAAAGGGAAAGTGGCCAGCAGGGAGAGTGGCAACAGGGTCCAGGAGGCTTAGGAGACTCTCTCCAATACAGCAGTTGGCAATGATGATGATGCTTGTTTGCCGTGCTTTTCCTTTGGTACTATATAGCGGTTCTTACTGGCCCAGCTCTCATGACCAACAGTCATGTCGAGGGATCTGCAGTGGCTGGAAGAAGGGGCCTCTCTGGTGAGGTTACCTGGCCAGTGGGAACCGAAATGAGAGGCATAAACAAGCCTCACACAGGTTTCCAAGCAGTCTTCCAGTGGCATGAGCGCTTGCCTTTCATCCGCTTAGACAGAAGTCAAACTGACAAGCTAAAGCCAACCACAGTCTTATTTGTGGTTTTGCTTTGTAAATCTTATTTTTCAGGGCTTGTATACCAGAACCATGTTGTCATGCCTGGGTTGCTCACAACGAAGACAAGAGCTGAAATCTGAGCAGAATAACGGTTTCTAGCTTTATGTTTGTGTACTGCTATTTTTTTTTCTCTTTTTTTTTTTATTTTTCTGGAGGAAAGAGTTCAAATGCAGATTTTCTGAAAGAGTCTGTTTAAGATTAACACAACATGCTATTTGAAAATTAGGCACTTATATCCAAATGAAAATCTTTCAGAGAAGGCTTTCTACTGAGAAATATGTTAAGCTTGATGTTCCCTTTCCCTTCAGAATAAATTAATTACACAGAAAGAAAATCAGCCATACTCAAATGCATGGCTTGTTATATCCTATGAATTTCCACTGTGCCTTAAAAACAAGTAACAAACATAAAATGCATTTCCTACAGTGCTCATTGCTGGATAGAATTCATACCAATTACAGGGTTACGTTAACATCTCTGGGAAAGCATGAATAATAATAAAAGTTGGGAAACACTTTTATTTTGCTAAATGTCAGCTCATATCTTAGACATTTTTAGATAAAGGAAATAACAGTTTGACTTCTAGTTGCCGTTATATTAACTTTAAATATCCAGCCCTATTCAAGTATTATGTAAGTGTTGACATTGTACTAAAGCAAAATTGTATAATAAAATTGGAAAACCACCTCAGGGAGTGCATATTATAAAAATATATACACGTACATACAAAATAAAATATCTAATATAAATATACATAAATATGTATACATTACCTAAAATCACAGAATAAACTGTGTATCTAAAAAACAGATTTTAAAAAAAGAATGAAGAACAGCGACTTTCGCAGAAATGGTCAGACAAGCAATCATAACTGCTTAAGACTTCAACTTTAGTTTAAATTCCTTTTATTAAATACATGTTTCCCTGCTCAGCTATTGGTTTATTATTGATTCTTACCACAAGCCCCTCTTCAGTGATGTACTCTTGAAATCTCACTCTTTCTGAATATGCACATTCCCCATACATGAATCATCTCACAGCAGGACAAACCTAATCCTTATTCTTCTGCATGAAAGCGCGGTGCCAAGCCAGTACATTCAGGGGACACAACGGAAGAGAAGCTACCACCAATATCAGCGTACAATATACCGTTTGTCTTCTTCCATACATTTTCTTGCTTCAAGCAACCCACTGACATGCCAAAATATGGCTTTTTAGTGTAATGTAACAGGACAACAATTTATTTCTGTACAATGCATTTTATAAATAGTAATAGAATTATTTTAGGTCAAATAACAGTTGGGCTTACTCTCCAACTAAAGGGATCAGTGGAGCTAGTCCTAGGAGTCAGGGAAAGTGGCTCTGAAAGCCCACACTTTCCCCTTGTTCCCATGGAGCTCCATGCCATGTGAGCCACTTTCCTGCTACTAACAGAAAAAAGGCAAAACATGAGTTTTCCATCTACCACAGCGCTGGCCAGAGAGTCTGGGAAAGGTAAATAAGCACACTTTTACAGGAGACTCTGCCACTGCATTCAAAATCCTCTGGCCATGCCAGTGGGATCCCCCCCTGGCCCACGACACCAGTGTCCCCTCCGGCCCACGGCCGTGGGTGGCACAGGAGCCCAGCACACCCACCTGATGCTTTCCTGCCACTCCTGGCACCCCCAAAAAGCTCATGATCAACAAGCCAGAAGGAAGATGAGACTGCCAGGTCCCAGGCTTATGTGCATACTGCTAAGAGAGGACAAAGGTCCAGTCCCTGGACTACAGCTTGTCCACCTTGTCTCCTTTTTTTAGCAGAGTTGTCTTGGAGACACCAACTGGGGCATCCAAAAAAGCCCTAGGGAGCGAGCTTCCTCCCCACACCAGGCAATCGGAGATCCAATGCTCAAGCTCATTTCTCTTTCTCTCAGAAGTATACATATACCCTGGGCTGCAGGGAGGAAGTCATCATCCTCCCTTCCAGTCCCACACTGATTCCTTGTGGATAACCACTTTTCTTCTTTCCCCAAATAATAATAATAATGTGCTGCAGGAGACAAGAAGGCAGCTTTGCTTGGATAGCGCTCTTGGTAGCGTGGCTTTAAGAGTATGTGCAGCTAGGGACACAGGCTGTCCATAGGGGCCATATTGCACCAGAAAGATAGAGAGGGTGTTAGTTGCATACATGCTCCCTTCGTCCCCCGTGTGCAGTAAGTATGACTGCTGCATTCTCGAACAAGGTGCTCAGCTGACCTCAGAGTCCCTGAGCCCAAGTGTCCGCTATGACAGATCACAGAGCATCTAAGCATCTGCCAGTCGTACAATCAAGCCACTCGGTTGTGATCGAGCCCTGGACTATGAGCTGCTTGGCACACAACAGTCAATGTGATTCAGAAATTGGGGGACTACCATTGAAAGCATATGTTAAAAAAACCAAACACATTCATCATCAAATGAACTGATAAAACCTTACTGAGAGAATTAAGAAGTTTCTTTCTCACGTGCTTCAAAACATTTATAAATAAAGAATAAATTATTATGATTTTGTCTTCTGATCAGCTATGTAGAAAAGTAAGTGTGGCTCTTTGTAGTACAAATACGGATTTTTATATGTTAGCATTTCCGTTGCTTACTACCATATAAACTAGGCCAATAGCGGCTCTGCAGAGATTCTGCACAACAGTCATTAGCATTTGTATCGTGACATCAAGTCAGGCCCATTGCTTACCACACCTTTGCTCTACACAGGTGCTTCCTGACAGCATCTCCTCTTCTGGATCTAGGTGGAGCAGCTGAAGATATTACCTACCCACCAGCTCCTTTTTGCTGCCAGATAGTTCTGCTGCCATAGTAGAAATTGTACACACACACCAAATTTACTCCAGCAAAAGCCTAGCCAAGCTAATTTAATCCATCTTCATTAGCTTATTGCACTGTAGCCAAAGCAGAGGCCCTAGAACGATAAACAACCATCGGGCTGTCAGACACTGGTCATTGAAATACAACATTGAGGGATGACAAAAGACTCCTCTTGCTTTAAGAAAAGAAGAAAAACGCCAAGGAAAAAAACCAAAAAACACTTGAGCAAAATGTAAGACACCTGCTATGTCCTAGGAAAGTAACTGCCCCACCTCCCCAGCTTTCTGCAGCACATAGTCCAGGGCGAGCGAGCAAGGGCTAGGAACTGCCTGGAAACTCAAACTTCCTATAAAAGGCCAAGATTTTGAATTGAGGGAGAGGCAGAAGGGCAGAGAAAAGAAGTCCCCCACCCCAACTCCGGTTTCCCTGCCCAAGAGCTCTCATGCCGCTGCACCCTCACCTCTGGGACCAAAACTGCCCGGGATGGCAGCCAGCACTGGTAACTATAGGGCATCGGGTCTGTGGTTTGGGATTGCACGCTCGCAGCTAATCCAGGGTGGGATTGCTATGGACCAACACTTTGCATACATAAGTGATGATGACTGGCAATTCTTATTGTTAAAGACAGTCAGTCTAGTAAAATTTTGCTCTAAGGTTTGAAACTAGCCTAGCTTCTTCTAAGCACTCCCATCATGGAAATGTCTAGTTCCCAATCTAAATTATAAAAAAATATATCAAAATTTGGATTTGAAAGTATGAAACTTTTCTGTCTGTCATAGGACAGGCTTCCGTGTGTTAGTACTCTCTTCCCCAGTTTCAGCAACTCACGTATAAATTCCGTTGAGGAGTCCTGCAAGACTTGCATGCACTTCATTTCCATGTTAGTGCATGATGTGAGATTTATTAGAATTACCACCTTCTTTTCTGTTAACCTCAGGAGTAGGACTATCAAAGCCTTTGGAAAAGTTTGTTTTCTGATAAGAGGACTGCATGGAAAAAGGTTCAAAGGTGAGAAAAACATATGTGAAGGGAACACGATTTTTCTGTAAGGACAGCAAATTCTTGTTGCATTAATGATGCCCCAATCACAAGGACAGAGGGAACAGACATTGGCAAGTCAGACACCCAGAGACGGTAAAATGAAGCATGACCCAGTGTTAATACAGAAGGCAGTAATTCCATTATTAATTTTTTGTCAGCCAAAACTTTCATGGCTTATGTTGTGATAATTGTAATTAATGCCATTTACTTTGTAATGGGGAATTACTTATAAAGCACACAGTACATACAGTGAATTGTAAACATTTTCGCATATTCAGTATCAGCTCAGGCTCCTGCTCACATCTAGCTGCTTCCTGAACATTAATGCAGCCTGCATTGTATTATATATGCAAGTAATTAAAAATAAATTACTTGAGATTCTTAACGTATCACATTTTCCTGTAAACAATGAAAGTCATATGAGGAATACAAATGAACTGGAATGAACCCCACTAAAGTCATAGCTACGTCATGTTAACACTCATGTTAAAATCCAGTGAGCTGGGCCTCAGATATGCGGATTTCAGCAAGCAATCTTTGAACATAGCGTCAAATTGTAGTGAAAGATGCTGGGGTTTCCTTTTAAGTAATGGTTTTCCTCTTTACCTTCCATATGTTACTGGAGTTGAGACTGAAGTAAGCTATTCCTCTTCATTTGTATTTGATCCACCTATATTTTGTAACACAGGAGACCTGGAGCCTGCAAAGAGAATTGCAGTGCCAGTGACCCATCTGCACGGCCACTGAAGCCAAAGGTGATTTGCCCATGTGAATGTTTCACAAGATGCCTTATGGAGAGGCTCGGAATTACTTCAGAGTCCCATAAAATAACTGCATACATTTTCGCAAGCTGATAGTTGAAGACAACATCAGCATTATCAACTACCATCTCTTTTAAGAATTGAAAGTGGCAACTGCTGCCAGTGTGCTCTGTCCCAACGCTGACCGGAGCAGGATGCCCTGGCAACACGCTCTGGATACCTACGGACACTCGTGAAGTGTGGTAGCCAACAGGATGCACATGCAATACAATGCAAGCTGTGCATCCTACTCAGACTAAAGGGTTTCTGAGCACGATAGGCTAGAGGTGCCTGGAAATATCAGCGTCAAAAGCTGAGGTGTCTGTAGCCTTCCAGCACCTTCAACTTTACATGGCAGCTGAGAATCACCATTTTTTGATGCAGAGAGAATTTGGGTACGTGCATCTTTTTCACAGGATCACAGAAGAGGTGAAGTTGGACAGCACCTCTGGAGTTTGCCTGGTCCAACCCCCTGCTCAGAGCAGGGCACTCGAGCACCTTCAGCCCTTTTAGCACTGCTGCTGAAAGCAGTTGTCCACCTTTTTCTTGTACTTTGATCCTTGTTTCCACTTTCACACTGCCTCCTTCCCCTGTTGTCAGCACAAATATTGGTGCAGCCGCCTGCTGAACTGAAATGATGAACATACCTGAGTTAAAACTACACTACGCCATATGTAAGTAATTTTAAACTATACCATGTCTCTGATGTGGCTCATGGCAGCTGCACCAATGCTTATGCTGACAAGATAGGAGGTAGCCCAAGGCCAGGAAGGAAAAGCCAAGAGCCAGACAGACTGGGCCAATTCCTTCTGTAGCATGCTGAACTCTGTCATTCAAAATGCCTATGCCAGAGTCCCGGTTTGAGGTTTCTTAATTTTATGCAAATACTTGCAATGATACAAATTCAGGCATGGATACAGCTGTATCAATGTGAAATTGCCTTGCACTGGCATAGATTTTCCCATTTCTGAGCCTGTTGCAGCCATATTGCCTGTAGGGCAAAGTTTGAATCTGAATCAGCCCACAGACCATGGGAAAGTTCATCCGGCTCACCCTAAACCCTAGACAGCATGTGAGACACCACCGAGGCAGTCTGAACCCACATAACCAACCTTGGTAACAGCTGGCAACATACATTTTCCAAAGCCTACATCAAACCCAAAGGTCTACACGCTGCAAGGCTTGGTAACCACGAAGAAGATGCCGATAAGCGTGAGAATGGATGAGCACAGTGCTACTCTTCAGATCTCTGTAATTATAATGGCTTTTGGAGAAATTAAACTGAAGTGGTCTGAACTAAAAGGAGTAAAGTATCAGCTTGATCTAACAACTCCCATTTGATGGAACAACATATTATGCAGAGATGGTGGGAAAGCACTGCAAGTTAGTTTATCTGTTTTGCAGCAAAGATGCAGGCTACCAAGTTTAGGCGACATTTAGGCTTTGTCTGGCTCTCCAGGTCCAGGCCAGTTCACTTGCATATAAAACAACCGATGAGATATTTTTGGGTGTGGGCAAGAGCACAGTTACCAAACAAGCACCTGCTCGACTTTTCCTGTGAAAAGCAAGCCCTGGCAAGAAGTTAAGGTATGTGAAATGCACTATTTCTTCTCATTTAGTAGTGTCGGCACAAGAGCCAGGGTGTTTTCCACTCACTGACCATGCATGACCAAGCTAGTCTGCCTATTAGATACAAAGGATAAACGGTTGAAAAATTCATCTATAACCAAGTGAAAACGCCTCCTGACATCCACAATCAGTCTTAAACAGACACCTGGTCACAATAATCTATACAGGCATGACCTACAGGCTTCATTATTATATCTTGCAAGCCTGAGAAAGGGGGCAGAAAGCAGACTGAGAGTCAGACTCAATCTTCAGACTTTCTGTGTGGCATCAGACAAGCTGTCAAACTTGTACCCTGCTTACGCCACAGCAACATAAAGTTAACAACGCTTACTGGGTGACCTCACTGGGATAGACTTCTGGACTAAATACCCAACACATGGCACCTTTCAAAAGACTCAGTATTGGTATCTGGACATCTGGTAAGAACATGTGGATTAGCCAAGTAACTCATTAGACAGATGACAAAGTAATTGTGCAGTCACTAGTCTCCTGAAGAAAAACTAAATGCAAATTTCTTTGCAGAATGGACACACATTTAACTTCAATGACAGCATTTGTTACATACTTCTTCTTTACTTAAAATATATACATATTAAAAGTTAATTTAGGTAAAAATTTGAGTACAAAAAATAGTTTATTTCACTTATTCCTTCAAGAACATACTTCGGTGCACCAAGTTTTGCAGATTTTTCTGCAAAAAAGAGTTCTTTTACAAAACTCAGTTTTTAAACAAAACTATAACCTTGCACAGTAATTCCTAACTTTCTCCTCCTTTCCTAAAACACCAGCAATTAAGCACTTAGATAATAGTGATCATTGGGGGGGGCGGGGAGACACTTATTCATCTTATATGGAGCACACTGTAGCAAAAAAGATAAGTTATATCTATAAATCACTACCTTATGGAACATACACTAAACAGGCAGTTGCTGCTTCTTGACCAGGCAACTTTCATACTGATCCCAATGGAATTTTACCCTGATTAATTACTTGTCCGATTCACTCACAGACAAGTTTAGGCAGCATGGACTCAAAGGAGAGAATGAGGAATGTAATGTCTTGGCATAAAAACAAGTGCTTCTTAAAGGCAAAGTATCTTTTCTTTAATTATAATATTGAATTTTAATTAGATTTGGAATAATTTTTTTTTTAATTGGCTACTTAAAACCGTGACATTTAGAAACCCTCCTCTCTTTCATTTTTCTCATGAAGATATTACTGTTTTCTTAGATGGTTTTAGTTGTTTTTCCATGTGTGGTGACAAAACCAATTATGTGGATCTTTTGGTCAAAAGTATCTGAGTTTGAGTTTATTCCAGAATTAGCTGCCCTCCTCTCAAAAACCGAAGCAAAAATAATTTAATAAGTAACATATTTTTTCAGCATTATAACCACCAGTTTCACCAATGGATTATATGGTTGCCTTCAGACCACAGCATAACAGAAATCACTGGATTAAGGTTTAAATTAGTATCTACACATTTACAATAGTAAAAAACCAGCACGTGCAGATACACCCAGTATTTCTCAAGAGCACAGAAAGATGTCGTTGATCAAAGATAGGTTTAAGTTTGCGTATGCTCACTGCTACTTCCTAAATGCTGGGGTGTCCTTCAGTGTGCTCTGATTTATGCGGACTGTGACAGATACCGAGTTATCAAAAATGCCCGAGTACCAGCGGGGTACCAGGCTCCAAAAATTAATTACTAAGCTCCCATCCACGGGATCAGTCTACAGTGGTCTCATCCTTACATGGTTAGGTAGATTTACATTTTCATTATTAAATCAATACCCAAAGTCTCCACGTCGCAGGAGGACCCCGTAACTAGCCTGGTTTAAAGAGCACGCTCTTCTCCCCTCTGACCTCCTGCAAGGTAAGCTGGGGAGCAGAAGGAATGAGGCAGCGTACAGACATGAGTTACCACAACACCTGCATTAACAGATTATGCTGAAGCATGTGTTAACTGTGACGTTCAAGTACATTTTATTAAGTGTTATAAAATATATACAATCTTAAAATACAGCACATTTCACACACAGGTTGTAAGACCTCATTGGTATCACTACAGCGTTGAATAGATGATACACTTCCTATCAAATCAGCAGACCAGAAAGCTAGGAAAAACCAAAACTACTCTATTTCAGATTACAATCTCTTCCAACACCCCACTGCTTAAGGCTATATTTTCTACTACCTGAGTTGATTCTGTTGACTTCACAAGCTTCTGAATCTCCGTGGTGGTGGGGCAGAGAGGAGTGATTGTGCACGTTTTTCAAAATACAGAACAAGCAAGAAAAATGTTGGTAGTCACTTTGTAAACTTTGCATCAAAAATACGTAAAAGAAAAAAATTCGTACTTACAAAACCGAATACAGCCTACTTAACAATCTGGAATCTAAAGTCAGATCAAGTAAAAAACCAGCACTTCATTTCATAATGTACTTCAGTTTCACCACACTTGAAAGTCATGCAAAAAATGATGCCTGTTTCTTCACGTTTATACCACTGTTATGTCACCAATCTTGTGTGCGATGTCATACTATAAAAAGAGAGAATATCATTAATCTATATTAACAAGAGGCTAGATACTGTAATATACAGTAATTAAATGCAGAGTTTGTACCAGCGTCTTGCAGAAAACCAGTGCAGTGGTGTAGCAAATTGACTCCATGTATCAGTGGACTTTAAATGACTGTAAGCTTACCTTAATAGCAAATTTTCAGTGTCTTTACTTAAGTTATTTGAAAATCCTTGTGGATTTCCCAGCGCATACCTATTGCCATCAATTTTTAAAGTATCTGTCAAAGTCTGCTTAGATGTCTCTCTCCTCAGTTTCATACCAGTATCTTAAATTATCAAAGAACCACACATTTTTGTTGTTTACTGCTGTAACACTCAGTTTTCTCAAAGAATCCAGTGTCTCATCCCAGCCTGCATACTTGGTTGTTTCACCGTTTCCTCAGAAGTCAGTTCTAGTTCCTTGACTATTTTTATTGACTTTATCTGGGGATACTGTTTTGCACAAAGATGGTAAAAAATAATTCTTTGTTCCAGTTACAGTTCTTTATCAGCTCTGTATTCTCTGACTTAATATTCCAAGACTGATATTGTAAGAAAAGTGATAACTAAGCATTTTTGCTACCACTCCATGCTGCAAAACTGCCTTTTCTATATGCTGCCTGTACACAAACTCTGCTGACAGTCACCAATATTAATTTTCCAAACATGATATTCTAACAGAAAACAACTCTTCCTAATTAATAATCCACAAATGTATATGGATATATTGCGTTTACTGGAAACATCTCATTTTCTTACTCTACCATGTCAGCTCGTTACAGGCTTTTGTATTATTATACCAGTCCTCACAGATTTTTAAAACATGCCTCAATGCCACAATAGTTTCTCCATAAGACCAGTAATTAAAAAAACTGACTCAGGCTACCTCTGTAACATCTCACTTTCTTCCTTGCAAACTGTCACATTGCAATTAGAATTACACATCAAACAAAATCTTCCAGTTGCACATGACAGTAAGAATAATTGAGTACCTTCACAAAACCTTGCTTGGAAGCATAACTCAAATCAGTACCAAGTACTGCTTGGCATTAAATCACCACGTTTGCCTTCTTTCTATTTAAAGCTACTATCTAGCATGAGAATCTGTTTTACAACTTCATTCTGGCTATTGTTTATATACTTATTCTTTTAAGGAATGTAACAGTGTAAAAGTGTATTTTCAGGATCATTTGTCTAACATTTTCTCCATTTTGGAAGATTTTGGCAGCATTTTTTTTTTTTCCTCCTGGAACTTATTTTCCACCCTAACCTAATACATCTATCCTCAGGTCTAGTATCACAGGAACAAGAACTCTAGTATCAGTCTGAAATTGTATTTGATCAAATTGACTGATACTCTGTAAGAAGCATATTAATTGGGACTGAACACTGAGGCGAGAAGTGTCCTTTCTATCTGCATTCCTGTCTTTGCACCACAGCTAACACAACACTCCTATTTCTGACCTCTTGCATTAATAGCTCTCAAACAGATAACTAGTTAATAATTAGTAAACATATGCCTTCTAAATAAAGATTAAGCTGCTTCCCACACAGTTCATCTTATCCCACTCTCTTGGAAAAGCCTGAAGAAACAGAGCTCTTCCATGCCAAAACATTTATAAATCTAGCTGTTCTCAGGGATAAGGCAGGCATGCGAGTAGGGGCTCACGTAACGATGGCTCTCCATCAAGTGCGTCCTGTTCGCTCCCTTTCATGAATGAGTCAAGAGACAATTAACATAGCCTGCTTCTGAAGAAAAAAATCTGCTATATCGCACACAGAGATGAGCTGGGATGGGGTGAGAGCTTTTGATCCCCCAGTTGTTTAGAAAAGCAAAAGTTTTTAAAAATCAGATGCTTAACTGAGCTAGAAGGGCAAAAGGGAACAAATACAACATAATCTGTTCTCCTTTGCCTGCACTGTCCTGATACTTTCAGTCTTGATTTTCTTCTTCTTTCCTTCTCATCTAAGTAAATCTCTACCAAAAAAAAAAAAAAAAAAAAAAAAAAAAAAAAAGAAAAATGCAGTCTGGCAAGGGAACCCTAGCATGCAGCTAGAGGTTATTCATGCAGCTGTGAAAAAGCAAACAAAAAAAAAAACCAAACAAAAAAAAATCCACCCACCAGTGTTGTAACCTATAAACAAGATGTAGATGTGGTAACTCTTGGATCTTGCAACGAAAAATACCAATTAATGACAAACTGCTATCTGCCCAGGTAGTTCCAATCACAACCTTATTACATTTAAGCTGGAAAAACAGTCTAAAATACAGTATATGGTGTATTTACTTTAAAGTGCCTAATACCTAAACCAGAGACAAATTAGCGTAACGGGTTAGGAAAACTATGATAGAAAAGACCAGCAAAGGAACGACCCTCCACAAAAGCGTGTTCAATAGCAACATACTATACTAAGAAAAGAGAAAAACTGTCTAAAAATCCATCCTGCTTCAGTGGTGAAATAAATCCAGCAATCAGAAAAAAAAAGGCGGCATGTCATAGAAAGGGGAAGGTCAGCCACCAGTGTAAGTGGGAAGCTGCAGGCAGAGAAAAGTTGTATAAAAAGACAAACACAAAGAGTAATTTGTTGCTGGTAGGGCCAATGCAATGACAAGAAGAAGGAGCTTTACGTCTCTCTCTATGTATCTCAGCCTGGCAGTGTAAGTATACACGGCTAGATACCTCCAGTATCAGTAATGATGAAGAGGAGTACTCAACACATCTTGGTTCTGTATTTGCAAAATAAATAGGATGAACTACCTTATCCTGAGAATACTTTCCAACATGCTAGTAAGCGAGCAGCAGGGAAAAGGGTGGTGAGGGAGTGTCAAGTGACCCAGCTGGATGAGGAGGGACACTAGCCCAGGTGAATACTCTCTCCTTCACACCGTTGAGTGGAAGGAGAGAGAAGCTGCCTCCTTCCGAGGTGATGCCAAGCAGGCATCCAAGCTGGGATCTCTGGTGAAGCCTCCAGAGGAAACACATTTCCACTGGCAATGGGCTTTGGGGGATCTTTCACCCTCGAGAAGCTGCCTAATGAGATCTGCCCTACTATTATTTTTATGACAATTTGAAATACCCAGGCAGCGCTAGAAGTACTGGAAGAGTGACTATGGTCAGAACAGAATTAAAAGATCAGCAAACAGCAGGAGACAGAGACAACCACAGATGTTCTAACGAAGGTAACTATCTTTAAACACAAATATTTGAAAATTTTCTGTGATTATGAAAGCAGTGAAAATAAGCACTAAATGGGCAACTGGTGAAGACTGGAAAGACTCATCAAGGATAACTTTAAAAAAATGACAGTGTGATGGAAAACTTTAGTTCCAAAAGTCCCTAAAAGTCAATAGAACCATCTCCATTCTAACAGATGTGGAAGCCGATGAATAAGGAGATGTCAATGTTAAAAAAAAAAAAAAAAAAAAAAAAAAAATCACATGGCTAAGTCATGACAGAGCCGGGACATCAACGCTAATCCTCCACTTCATTAGTCAGACTCCCTTGCCTTGGGATTCTTTTATTATTATTGCAGGTGAGTGAGCTTCTGTTAGCCACATCGAGCATTAAGGATGTCCTAAGCTTCCTTGCATGTTCAGCAATTTCCCACCCGCCACGTACAAACCATAAAGCTAGCAGCCAGTTAACTAGTTAGTATGGTTGGCACAGACACAGGATGTTGTCAGAATAAAATTCACATGTGTAATATAATGACCCAATTTTCACTGTCAGTTGGATACCCCGCTCAGACTGCTGATTAAAATCCTAGCTTGCCCAGGTAACACCGGGGGCAGGGAAATTATGCTAATTCAGGCAACAAAAAGGACTGTTGAGCATAAAGGCTCTAACACTCCTTCCAGCTCTTTCATCTAGAAATAAAGGATTTTAGTGGGTTGTCTGAGATTCCTGCCTGCCCACCCAGTTCATGCTCTATTAAAAAAAAAGATCACACTGATATGTATATATCGTATTTAAATAATACACCTAAAATACTTCAAGTAGCAACATAACCTTGATTTTAAAGACATGTAATTGATGTTTAGAACTTCGATGCTTTTCAAGTATCCAAGTCTAGGATGATCAGAACCGTACGTTATCTGTACAAGAATCACAATTTTCATTATCTTGCTCCTAAAAGAAAATCAACAGATACAGTTACGATGTGTCTGAGGAATTTTTTTTTTCCTGAATGAGCTGCAAATGAAGAAACATCGTTGGTGACCTTAACTTCAGTCTGAGGAAAACAGACATTGTAATGACTAACTCTAAGCTCTGGTCCATACTAGGCAATCAGGCTTTTTTGGTAAATAAAAGGGATGTAGAAGTATGTACTTCTAGCCTAGCAATATAGTGTGTGTAAAGGTAATCTAAATTCAGCGTTTCTCACCACAACTGTTAAAACCTATCAAAAACTACATTCATACCTCAGCTGTATGTTTCCTTTAATGATCTCTGTACACTTTCAGCTTTTTTCCAGAGCTCTTACAGGAAAACATCTTAATTGATGCAGATAACAAAAACCCTTTTCTTACCTAAGCTATTTTCCTGAGTAAGCAATAAGAAAGTAAGTTTCTGGCACCTAAGAAGGTTATTTTGCTTTCTGTTGGAAAACCTAACATTTCTCAGCAAGTCACTGCAAACCACCAGCAGAGCTGTACGGTCGTGTTTAGCCGCAGAGAGAAAGGGATGCAGGCTGCCTGAGCGTCAGCAGCAAGAGGGTGTTCGGTATTCCCAAATGCAAAATTTATTATTTTGTTTCTATACAAAGCACTCATATTTAGCCATAAAATGTTTTTTTTCCAGGTGGGCTGGAGATGGTATGGGAGACCATGGCATTTTTTTTTTTTTTTAAGTTCTGTGTTCTAAACACAGTGAGTTTTCTCATCCTCAGTAGGGATACAAGGCAATTAAATTAAGTAGGTTACATAAAGAGGTCACCCAAACCACCACTCAAGTCTGAAGTGAGAGAAAAAGACATTGCAATTCTTCGGCAATTTCATATTGAATTACAGAACACAAGGACAAAACCAGGGCAAGACCAAACAGGTCATGTGAAGCTGTGTTCTTCTAGTAAGTTGTGATTTTTCTTGTCTACCAACAAGAAACAGGGAAAGAGATACTAAATGAAAGTAATTGCAAGCTTTATTTTGTATTTTACAGCTCTTACAGCTTAGATGAACTGTTTCTGCTCTTGACAGTTACAGGATTGGAAGTGACATGGAAGGGCATTTTATTTATCCGGATAAGAAGCTCATTGCTAGCAGCCACAACATAAGCTTTTTGACATGTTCCACAAACCACCAGCTGTGCCCCAGAGTTGTCATCTTCTGTAGCAGTCACAAGCAACTCAGTAGCTTTATGTATTACCACCAGATGTCTCTTTTTCTGGTCTAAGGGTATCAGTATCCCTCCCACCTGAGCTATTCTACTAGGAAATGGAAATCTTAAGTAACAATTTTATTTTGATCTCCTACAGTTAAGCAAGGCACAGCACAAGTGCTTTGACTTCAGCAAGTATTTTCTTAGCAACACTACCCATTCAGATGACTAGCGAGATGCTGTGAGCTGATACTGCTGCTGGTTGCAAACCTTGAACACCAAGAACAGATGCTCTGCTGCATACTAACTTCTGTGAAATTTGACTAATCCTGACTGCTGTTTCGCAAGTAAAATATTACCAAGTGATATGAAATAAGGAGATTCAGATTCCTGTATGGGATAATAGTTTCACTTACAAATCACAGAGCAGGCCAAATCATAAGCTATGAAAATGTGTTACTTCACTTGTACAGCAGTAACTGACCACAAGAAACAAAATCTCAGTTTCTTTCCTATTCACACAGAACATAATTTGCATAATTGGAAGCTATTATACTAATGGTAGTAGAAGAAATTACTTTTATAGTTCTTTACCATCTAATTTACTATTTCTTGATACCACATTCTGAATGAGTTGCTACCTAACCTCAGTAATCCCTCAGTAATCACTGCACCCCTGGAGATGTTTGGGCCCAGAGCACCAAAAGGCTGTGCTGTCACTGTTTGCCCTGTGTGGGGTGTTCAGGAGACTTTAGCCTACAGTTTCTGACTGTTTCTTTACAGAGTATTGTTAGCAATAATACAACCAAAACCACCACATATAGAAATTACTTCATGGTAGGAAGAGTACAAGACCCTGCAATTTAAGCAATGAAGATACGCTGGCTATATAAGGAACTCTAAATGCAAAAAGGTTTTGCAGATTATCTGAAAACCCTTAAGTCAGATGCTGTTGGAAACCAAAGTAGAGAAAAGGCTTCAAGAAGTTGGACAGCCTATTTGTGTTTCCAGAATTCAGGTCCCTCCTACAAAATTCCCCACAAACTGATCAGACTCCTGGCTTTCCTCTCCCCATTTTGCAACTAGGAAAAGTACTCTGGGGAAAGAGTCCAATACCCTTCAGATACAGCACTCGACTTTTGTCCTGCCTGCCTGCAGCTCACAGCACCACAGCATCCAGCCCTGAGAAGTGGGACAACTGTCATTGCATCACACAGCCTTCTGTGCTTCCCAGCAGACATACTGCCTCCAGAGGATTTTCCCCTGAAGAAAAAATTAGATTACTGAAGGTAAAGCGATGTGCTTTCACATGTTAATGTCTCTTCTAATATTGCTATGTTTTAAAATTGTTACATAATCAAGTTGTGCAACCAACACACTCAACTCTTTACGAAGCTACTCCCTTCGCACCATCTACCAATCCTGACATCATACAAGGTTCCTGTATATGAGTTGCACAACTTTCTCAATGTTTCCTGAATAATACGGTAGAATTGTCCTTCATCTGGTCANGCTGCCACTAAATGGTATTGACTTTGCATATTCAAAGTGACCTGGTCAGTACTCAACAGCTAAAAGCTGAAGACTTCAAAACTCCAACTTTGAAGGTGACACTAACATTGACTTACAACAATATGAAAAAATCAAAGGATGCTTAAAGGATCCCTAGTTTCAGAAACTTGACTTTGAATGGAAGTCAGAAGCAGGGACAACGCAATCCTCCGGGCCAGTTCCCTGCCAGAGTGGTTATTCATAAAGGTTCACATTCTTCCCCTGATAACCGAGCCTGTACCATTCTGCAAAAAGCCTAAAGCAAGTTAAAAAAGCAACTGAATCTTCGTAACTCAAGTACACACATTATTCTTATATTAAGATGCAAGTCTTCATGTTGTAAGCAATCCCCTACAGTCATTCCACAAGTAAAAGGTAATTTTAGAATAAGCTGAGACTTGGAAAGGTAGGCAACACTCATAGCTTCTTTCACTCTACTCTTGCTTTTGCTCCTTGACTAGCTATTGTCTTCACAAGCTCTTTTGGTTTTGTTTTATGGATTTTACACACAAGAAAGCAAGGCTAAGTCGCTGGCATTAACTGTCTTCTAAAACAGTCTAACAATTAATTGCCTATCGGCATTATCATAGAGCTTGAAAGAACCCAAGCTTCTCCGAGAAGTAAATTTGAAATAGTAAGCTCAAAGTACACTGTCAGTGTAAGCTGTTCAGAGAAAAAAACCGGCAAGACAGACCTTTTAAGAAACTATATCCAAGGCAGTGTCTAATACCACAAAGGTTTTGTAAAACTACCACATGATGAGTGCCTTCTATGCTTTCAGGACATTCTCAGGAAAGCACTAGCTGCTTTGTTGGAATTCCCACAGACAAGCTGGAGGTACTCAGCTTCTCTGATTCACAATCATCTCATCTCCAATGACCTGGAGCAGCTGAGGCATGCAAGTGCCATCTGCAAGAAAACCGCCACCTTAGGAGAGGATGGAAGTCTTGAACTTAAGTCTTGACCTTAACATTAAAAGGGTGTAGAAAGGTTTCTTAGAGCTCAACAAATAGAGACAAATCTGAACCTTCGTTTTTATTAGGTTTCCTTTTGTATTTAAGCACAAATCTTAATTTGAAATAGAAAAAATTCCTAAAGGTTTTTCCACCAGTACTCCATTTAACTTCATATGCTTGTGCACACATGCATCAAACAGGTTCTTTATATATACACAAAGAAGTGACGGAAACATCTGGCATGGCACAGGTACACATTTACATATGAAGATATGCATACATTATGAACAAACATAAGCTAATTAGGCCTCCAATGATATCAACATAAAACATGCCATTAATGCAAACAGAGCCCATGCCAGAGTTTGTTTCCTGAAACTAAGTATGTGCCCAAGATGACACGGGAGAAATTGCATTAATCTTAGGTAAAATTACAAGGACAGCAATCAGTTGGTTTGCAAGGCTGAGGGGAGTATCCCAAGTCAACTTCATTTGAATCAAAAAAGATGCACGTTAACTGACAATATAAACCCAAGCATTTTATCAACATGCTTTGAGTGCTGTAAACCTGCTTGTTTGAATTTTAAAAGACAAGAATTTATCAGTTTCAGAAATTTTTGGTTCTGCCTAAAATAAAGAGGGATGAAATTTAATCTAAAGTTCCTTTCCAGCCTTATGTTTCAGAATAACTGTTGAGATCGCTCCGGTACGTTTTTAAAATTGACCACTACATCTATGTATCTACAATTAGAAGCCACAAATAAGTGCATGTTTTAAAATATCTGAAGTTTTACTTCCCTTAGACATTAATGGGGGGAGAAAAAGCAAGAAATAAAATGATTAATGCCAGCGTGGTATACACAGCCATATTTATTAGTTCACTTCCAATTACATAAAGAAAAAGCTGAAGCCATACACAAGTGCTGCTTTAAAATAAAGACAGACTACTGTTTTCTCCAACAGTTTTATTTCAAAAAGTACACAAGTCTGTCATGGAACTACAGCATTTTAAAATTTTGAATTTTGTTTTTACAAATTCACTCACAATACTTGTATTTTAAAATACCATTCCCCCAAAAGTGTGAATATAAAAACTCATACTGAAATTCATATCAGTATTCAAGTCCATGCTTTGTGCATGAGAAGCATAACGTAACATCATAATATTTTGGATTCCAGGAAATATTATTGCTCCAATTTCAATTGAGCTGTGCCTCAATGCTAGCAGACCAATAACCAAAGGGTCCCATAAAGCACCTATCAAGTGTATAAAACAAGGTTTAAGTGACACAAATAGTATTATGCCTTTAGACTGGAACAAAGATCTAAAATGGTCCAGAATATACACTGTTAAGAACAAAACCAAAAGCCTATCATGGAAACCAACAATATACAATATTCAGCATTACAGAAAAACTTGCAATTAAGAAGTCTTATTTGTACTATTAAGCGGGAAGCATACATCTAACATGAATGCGACTATCAGAGTTGATAAAGATGTATGCATTGTACATTTCTTTCAAAAGTCATGTTTTACCCTTCCAACAAGGCATTTCTGTGCACTACACAGTTTTGGAAGAAGTATTCATTTTTAGGTAAGGAAGTTTCACACAAATACCTTTAAATATCCATTTCAGAAAGTTTATGAAAATGCTTGTAATGTATGGACAAGTGTTATGTAACCTCTACAGTATTACAAGTCTAACACTTTATTCACACCATGCTAAAATTTAGGTTTTTCTTCTATATATAGTAGTCCTCAACAGGCAAGTTTACAGTCATGACATTAACTAGAGGTTTCTTGAGTTCACTTAGAGTATTTACATAATGGTACCCCCCCAGCCCTCCCCCCCCTTTTTTTTTTTTTTTTTTAATAAAATGAGACATTAAAAATGCCACGTTTAACTGGTGTATCAGCTGCCATTACTTCCTAGAAGAGTTCTGTTATCAGAGTTATCTGTAAGATCACACACCTCACGTGTTTAACCAGTTCATCTCCTACACAGCTAGAAATCTTTGCTAAACTATAGTAGCTGCTTTTGAGAATCATAATCCAGTGTAAGTGAACAATCTATTGATTGAAGAAATAATTTATAATAGTATTATATTTTCATAGTAGTGTTGTATCCATCCAAAAAGGCATGATGATACCAACTTGAGGCAAAGTTTACCCCAAGTCAGAGGTTCTTTATTTCAGATAAGGACTACGTCAGATTCTATTTCTTTTATTTTCCATGCAATTGCATAAATAGACAGACACTGTCAAGGCTGCTAAGCCTAACAGCTAGGCTCTGAGGGCACATCATGCTGTCCTTCTGTTCTGTCCGTTTATTATTTTGTATAAGCTGACAGAGCATTAAGCATGTGTAAACTCTGCTCGGTATGCTTTAGTGAGATAAGTTTCTGTTCTTGAGTGTCCTAGGGCTTACCTGACTGAAAGCACAGGGTCTCACACCAAAAAAAACCCACACCAAAACCAAGCACACAAAACACCGCAACACCAAAAAAAAAAAACCCCAGAACACCAAAAAAAATCCCCACACAACCAAAAACAAAACCCAAAAGAAAACAAACAAAAACCCAAAACCCACATCTAATCTCACATATGTCCACAGATGACTAAGAACCAAATTCAGTAGGTTTGTTGCCTGGTTGCTTAGGTTTATAGCTATCTCTCAGTCTGTGATTCAGTTTAGTTTTGTACTCAACTTGTATTTATAATAACTATACCCTTTTAATTAAGGAAGGCCTTAGTTTCAACATAAACAATCAGTGTATGATTAAAATCTCGGAAGTCTCTTCTATCACAATAATTGGATGCAAGAAGATGTCTCCATCTATTGTTCTTCATAAGCATGTGTTTGGCACAGTTACTAAACCTATTATTTACGACAAGTAAAAGTCAATCATCCATCTCACTGGTACAACAACTGAACAGTTTTCAGGAATATAAACACTTAGATCATAATTAGCAATTGAAGGAATAACTGACATTTTGAAATACAGAACAATACAGAGAGAGCCACTGAAGTCACATCCAAAAATAGGCATGAAGAGGTATAAATAGTACATAAGAATCAAGAAATCAGATCACAGTGTCATGTTTTAAGAACTGTACCATCATCTAAGCACCTGTCCAAACAGTAAATTTAGGCACCAGAAATTTTATAAAAACTGAAGTTACAATCAGGCAAAGTTTATTGAAAAGGCA